>OY728156.1:1628048640-1628479073 GCA_963277665.1 Viscum album | reverse complement strand
AACATAAAACAAACATAAAACAAACCCTTTACCCCACTAAACAAAAAACATAAAACAAACCCTTTACCCCAGCACAACCCACCCCCCCAACCTGCACACTCCCCTCCCCCCCACCCACTTTCACAACACCGCCCCTCCACCTACACCCCCCACTTGAACAGCCCCTCCCCCACCCCCAACTGCACAACCCACCCCCACCTCACCCCCAACATACTCCCCCCACTACACACCCCCACCTGCACATCCCCCTTCACTCATTGCACCCCCTCCCACCTAAACACCCCCACCAGCACACCCCCTCCTCCCACCCACTGCACCCCCACCCACTGCACCTCTCACCACTTGCACCCCCTCACTTCAAATAAATTGATTCACACATGACAGCAGAACAAAAACAAAAAACAAATCAAATTGAAATTGTTGGGCAGCATACTGCATTAAGCCAAATCAAAACAAAAAATAAAAAAAATAGATGCAAAACATTAAACATAAGGTACTACTAATAGATTTGAAGTGTATAACAAAACAACTTTGTGATTGAAGATGGATCTGGTGGAAATTTTCCGAGCGAGAGAGATATTAGGTCTCGGCTTTAGCAGTTCAATCGTGTGGATGGGAGATCGGCTTCGCTGGAAATTTAGGGGAACAATTTCCCAATAGTTTTAAAAAACCATTGGGAAAGGTAATATTTCCCAACATTTTGTCTAAACCGTTGGGAAAGCCTTCCTAAGTCAAGGACTTTACCAACGGTTTGTACAAACCTTTGGTAAAAGGAGAATAACTTGTGTATTTCCCAATGGTTTCTTCAAACTGTTGGGAAATACTTCACTAACTCATCCTTTACCAACGGTTTGAATAAACCATTGGTAAAGGACCTCTATACCAACGGTTCTGTTGAACCGTTGGTATAAAAGTGTTGGGAAAACCCAGCTTCCCAGTAGTGTAATGCTTTGAAAATACCTACGCTTTAAAATTAGACCATTGATTTTTCAAAAAACATTATGAAAGCTTTTGAAAACAAAATCATGGGTCACTTGAAAAAATGAATGTTTTCTGGGCCTACCCACTTTCCCGAGGGACGAGTTCACTCCCCACTTCCCTATCATGTTTACAAAGTTTAAGTGCCTATTTTTATAAAGTCATTTCAAACATGCCTTACACATACGATGTGATATCATCTATCACAATAATTCGAGTGTGCACCATGGTATAGACTGAAGTCTATATTGTATCTTACACCACACAATAGAGGGCTCTAGGATCTGGTAAGTCAATAACTTTATATTAGTTTTTTTGTTGTATATTTTTTTAGTTCACTTTGAATCTCTTTACAACATACTTGACTAAAGCATATTATCCACATGTCTGATCCTACAGAAGGTGAGGTATTTAGTCAGGTAGTGTACTATGCTGAAGCGCGAGACATAATGTCATCGTATCATGTTTTACACGATAGTATCGTCATGTACCATTATTGCCTCCCGCTGGTGGTCCCTCCTATAGACCACCATGCCTCCTTTGATTCTCCAAAGAGATAATGATCATATAAATGAGCTCTTTGGGTCCCAATCTAAATGGATCCATCCTCGCTTGTTGATTTTCCTCAAATATGGGGGTCCGATTGAGTTCGGAAACACTCGGCAATGTCGATCCGGGACCATAGGGATCCAACCGGTGAAGAACGTGAGAAAATAGGGATAAAGTTGCGAGAGAAAAGGTTTATCATTGTTGGCTAAGATCTCTTGGACAATGATCAAGAATGGGGTATTTGGGTCAGAAATCCATATCAAATAAATCTGGTGCATTAAATATCATTTCGCAATATGCATGATATGTGAATAAATATGTTCGTCAATTGATTCATGTTCATCATAGAAATAAATAAAGGGGAATAAACCAATTAAATCATACAACCTACCTTAATTTGGGTCGATAGATGATAAAGAATGAAGTTTTGTTGCGTTCATTGGCGAGATCCTTCAAAATCGATATGCATCGATCATCGGTCCTAGATCCATTGTCGTTCTTTAGAAAGGATTCCCAAATCTCTCTCCAGTGATCCTCTAGAAGTTCCAGGGTTATGAGACTAACCATATAATTCTAACATAATGATACATTAAGTAAAAATAGGTCACTGCATCAACACAAAAAATTAAAATAATTTTATTAAATAATTTTATTCATTTTATGCCAGTGAAAACATTTTCAAAAACAACATGTATTGACAAATTTTAGGTTGCGCCTAGGGTAAAGGATCTATTCTGAACTCAATTGTACCCTCATATTTTTTATATGGATACCCATTTAAGTGTTATTCCCCTTTTTTAGGAAAACTTCATGCACGTGTTATTAAGTATTTTAATATTTTTTAAACATATTTTATGGGCACACCAGCCCTCGGAATCACACTCCATCTTAGCGCTTTCTATATAAAATAATCCATTTAATATTTAAGACTTTACACAAGGTAAGAAGATCCATAAAATACTTCTCTAGATTTTTTATATTATAATTCACAATAAAACTAGAGAATCACTGAGATAGTGCAATGAGTATGAGTTAAATATGCTACTCATTTGGTATCTTGAAACCCAATATGTAAAAACACTTAATATATTCAATCATCTTGACTACTTGATATTTGGATGACATTCCCTCTCTAAAATTACATGAAAAGAGTGTATTGTAGATCTAGTACTACTCTTAACTATCCTTATTCTAATATAGATCACAGAGGTGAGGTGACATTGTGTATGCATCCATGTTTTCATGTAGATTTTGGATTTCACTATTAATGGATGATAACATCATCCATTGGAAATATCATGCATCATCCTAGTGTCTTTAGTGGACAAAGAGTTCTTTCACAATCAACTCTTTATAAGGCTCGTTAGGAATAGGGGACACCAATAAGAAACACTTCCATTCTTAGTTCCATACAATGCACAAGCACCTATACCACTCCTAAAAATTACTATTAGTTTTTAGGTTCTCTTTCTCTAATATGGATCAAAGTGAAAATTTTAAGGTTTAATTTCATATCATTTTAAAAAAAATATGTTTTAGTAATTTATCTTGATTTCTAAAATGTAATGCAATAAATTTTATTTATTAGTCCCTATATTTTATCACATCTCAATACCCTTACCATTGGAATTAGAATATCATATCGTATGGATGTTCTAGTGGAAAGGATCTTTTTTCTCTTCTTATAATCCAAACAAGAAAGTTTTTAAAGTACTTAAAGGTTTTTTGGTAGGCAGTACTCAATCCGAGGAATGGTGTGGCCGGTACCACTCAAACTGTCTCACTTTTATTTGAAATGGAAAGGATTTTAAGTGAAAAGAACAACTTGCATATGGAAAACCGACCAAACGCTTTCTAATTGTATTTATACTTCAGGACAACGATCCATGGGTCATTTGTGACATGTATGAGTCAACCCTGCCTCAATATGAGGCACGATGTGGTCGGTATCACTCAAAGTGTCTCTCTTTTGTTTTAAATGGACACTATTTTAAGTAAAAACAACAGACATTCGGAAAACTGACCAAACGTATTCTGATGGTGTTGATACTTTATCAAAAGGATCCATGGGTCATTTGTGACGTGTATGAGTCAACCTCATCTCAATCTGAGGCATGGTGTGGCCAGTACCACTCAAAGTGTCTCACTTTTATTTGAAATGGACAACATTTTAAGTGAAAACAACAATTGGCATACGGAAAGCCGACCAAACATATTCGGATTCTGTTGATACTTTATGACAACGATCCATGGGTCATTTGTGATGTGTAAGAGTCAACCCCGCCTCAATCTGAGGCATGGTGTGGCCGGTACCACTCAAACTGTCTCACTTTTATTTGAAATTGGTAAGATTTTAAGTGAAAACAACAACTCGCATACGCAAAACCGACAAAACGTATTCAGATTGTGTTAGATACTTTAGCACATGGATCCATGGTCCGACCTCACACAATCCACTTCTCATGTGAGGAAATCCTACCCCTATTCTAAAACACATGATATTTAATACACCAATCCCATCCTCAAACAAGGGGTTTTAGGACCAAACCAAAGTCCCTTTGGGAACCCAGTACCAAAGACATAATTGAATATTCATACCCACTAACCAAAATGGGGATTCATCTCACATCACACCCAGGAGACCAAATTACAATTAGCCACATACCCCCTTATTTCAATTGAAAAGTCTATGAAAAACATGTAGGCTATTCTGGTAACCCATCTCATATGTCGAGATTGGCCAATGTTTCCCACTAACACATCAGGAACCATTTATACATGGATATATAATCATTAGAGGAATATAAACATCCCATGTGATTCCTATAACTCATCCTAGATCTAAGCACATGACCACTACCATTGTCTATCTTATGGGTATCATGATCCTTGTCCACTCTACCCAAGTTTTTCTGTTGGTTTTAAGATAGTCAACCCAAGACCATGAGTAAACATCTCATGTGCTTCCTATAACATGTCGGCTTTTTCTCTTGTGTGTATTGGCATTGTGGTTTGACTGATGAGTGAATTCTAAATTTTGAATACTTTTATGTGTATTGGATTTTAATTTTGTATTGGTGTTATGGGTGTTATTGCATTTCAATTCTGGATGTATTGGATTGTGGATGTATTGGATTCTGGATTTTTCTATTTTGTTGTGGTTTGAGTGAGGAATGAATTTTAAATTTCTAAATTTCTGAATTTTGGATGAATTTTAAACATCCCATGTAGGCTTTTGGATTCTGGTTGTATGTGTTCTTGCAGGGAGAGTTGCAGGTTGGAGGTGGAGAGTTGCAGGTTGGAGGTGGCTGATGGCTGCTGTGGAGCTGCAGCATATGTATACCAACAGTTTTCAAAAGCGTTGGTATAGCCTTCTGATGTATATTATACCAACGGCTTTGTATAACTGTTGGTATACACTTCTACCAACAGTTTTGAAACTGTTGGTATATCCTTTGGGTGTATATTGTACACTATATACCAACGGTTTGGAACCGTTGGTATAAGGGTAACATATACCAACGGTTTGTGAAACCGTTGGTATATCTCTTACTTCAACACATATACCAACGGTTTACACAGAACTGTTGGTATAACACTATACCCACAACTTACTTGGCCACGAATTGGGAAACCGTTGGTATATAATATACCAACGGTTTCCCAGCCTTTACCAACGGTTCTGAACCGTTGGTAAAGGGTAAAATTCCAGTAGTGAAGTATTTTTTAAAATGTTTTTTTCAAAAGGTATTTTCGAAAAGAAAATTTCAAAAATTGTTTTTCAATGACCTTTTTGAAACCTCTTACTGATCAATTATGCTCACCCCATGTTTTTATAAAATGTTTACAGGATCATTTAAAAGTCTCGTGGAGCTTAACTTCAATAAGGAGTTAGCGCATGCAAAGGGGATTAGATATTTTATTTTATTTTCGTACAACTCTGAAAATATGTAAGGTTTTTTTTCTAATTCTCCAAAACCTATACTGGAAAAGGTCATGGAGTGTAAAATGTTTTATGTATTTTTCAGTTATCTATTATAAAAAAATACATACCATTTTTATGTACTGAATCCAAATGTGCGATTCGGGGCTTTACACGTACGATGTGATATCATCTATCACAATAATTCGAGTGTGCACCATGGTATAGACTGAAGTCTATATTGTATCTTACACCACACAAGAGAGGGCTCTAGGATCTAGTAAGTCAATAACTTTACATTAGTTTTTTTGTTGTATATTTTTTTAGTTCACTTTGAATCTCTTTACAACATACTTGACTAAAGCATATTATCCACATGTATGATCCTACAGAAGGTGAGGTATTTAGTCAGGTAGTGTACTATGCTGAAGCGCGAGACATAATGTCATCGTATCATGTTTTACACGATAGTATCTTCGACCGTCCACCTCAGGGAGAGGATGTTACTGCTCAGGGAGAGGAGGTTCATGTTCAGGAACCTCCTCCAGTAGCTATAGATGTTGACGAGTCGCGACAACGACGACGTGAATCATGTCAAGTTGTACGTGAGGCCTCACCTGTCCCACGGGAAGAGGAAATACATCAAACAGACGAGCCTCAACCAATTTTGGATGTGTACCAACGAACATGAGATTCATTTCTATGGCCAGCATATCCACAGTTTTCATTTGCTATAGTTAATCTGAGCTCATATCAGGAGTCATTTTACATGCCTTCATCTTTTATGATCGAGCCTTCACAGGTCATGTGGCTCCCTCATTAGATAGCAAGTCCTTCCACTTATGCAGTGGGAGAATGATCAAGTGCATATCTCAACATTCGAATGACACCTCTTCACAATGATTCACAAATAGAGCAGCAAACATATGAGGTTCTTGCACCTGAGGAAGACCCCTCCTCCAACTCATCAGACTCCACCCCAACACATATGTCAGTGATCTCGATACAGGCATCTCATTCGCGCTCCAGACTGTGGGACGATACATCATCATTGCCATTGATTTAAAATAATTGTACTCATTGATTTATATGTTTTCTATTGACTTAAATGATCTGAGATTACATAGAGTGATTTATCTTTTTTGTAATGTTCAAATTAGTATACAAGCATTATTTAACTAATTAAATGTCATAAATATATTTCAAAAAATTGCACTTCCATAGAATATTGAAATTATAGTTAATAGTATCAATTTTAATGTATATACTTCTTTTTTACTATAAATTTTTAATCAAGCCATTTATTTATAATCAACTTTTTGGATACATACGGATACAATTATTTTGCTTCATAATTACTATAATTATTTTGAAAATATGTTTTTTAAAGAATTCGTAAGTAATAGTTATTAATTAATAACAATTAAGAATAATTAGTAATTACTACAATAATATTAATTGTAATGTGTTAGTCATAAATTATTAGTAAATAAATAAAACTAATTAATAATAACGTCAATAACAGTATTTATTATGTATTTATATTAAGTATTAATGAATTTTAACTATTTAATAATAATAAATAAATAAATTTAATTATCTAATAATACTAATTAATAAATGGATATTATTTAAGTTATAATTAACAAACAATTTATTAATTATTTATTAAGTGATAATTATTATTATTTTTAAATAATTACTATTTAATTATTTATAATTCATGACAATAAGTGGCAAATAATTAATCAGTAATAATTATTACAATTGGAAATTACTATTAATATATATTACTTTTTAAAATTCAATATTTATTACTATGAAAATATAAAACAATTATTAACATTAGTTATTTTAAAATTATTATCAATATTTTTTTCTAAATAATTATTTATCATGGAATATATATAAATAATTATTCAATTATTACTACTACTACCTCTATTACTACCCCCATTACACTCTCCTTGCAAAGATTTTTTCTTTCCGCCCCACATAAAGGCATTTGTAAGATATCAAACACATTATATGATGTCAATCAAGTTTAATTGATCATGCATACTTGGATATCTGTTAGATCCATATAAAACATGTTCACTTACGATGGAAATGTTATATCATGGCCCTTTACAAAACAATTTATCCATCTCTCTCTGAAAGAGCCCATCAAATGGACAGTTTCGAACTGGATTTCAAAAATAAAACACTTCCTTCTTCTTCTTCAGGTAAGCATGGCTCTGCTGGAAGTTGATGACCGCCCAGAGCAGATGCCACAGCCCCATCTCCGGCCAAAGCACTGAGGGAAAGCACAGGAGGCTGCAAGAACTCTGCCACAGCAGGAAATTGCTCAATCTCATCTCCCCGGATGTCCGGATTATGATATCTGGAATCGGGGCCACCGCCATGTACATGCGCTCCTCGACGTCCCCCAAACCTACAAGGTCCTCACTTCGATCACGAGCACCATCGCATTTTTCCCCGCATGCCACTTGAACAGCATGCGCTATCTCGTCTGTGGAGGTGTAGGCGACGCAGATTGACAGCACAGCGTCAGTGTTCTTGGCAGTGTCGGTCATTATCAGCTCCGCCGACTCCCTAATGGGCGGGGTCAGCAGGCTCAGATTCCCGGCGATGTGAACCCTGACACCATACTGGTGCAATATGCTCTCCCTATGGAGCAGCTCCCTCATCTTCTGTTGCATCAAATTCATCAAGGACTGAACCTCCTCAGGGCTCCTCCTGAAATTGTCAATGCTGAAGGCGTAAGCGGTCACGTACTTCACGCCCATTTCAAAGCAGAACATGAGCATTTTCTGTAAGGCCGAGAAGCCAGCATTGTGCCCATCACCTTCTATCATGTTCTTCTTCCTTGAGTACCTCCGGTTCCCGTCCATGATGAAGGCGATGTGATCCGGCATCGGACCAGCAGAGATAACAGAAAACATGCCTTTCCGCAGGAAATTCCCCACCCTTGAGAGCACACCACCTGCCGTGATACCATCACCGTCGGGCTCCCCCATGAAGAAGACTGAAATCGGAGCAGGATCAATAAAGCTTCTTCTGTCCAACTCGCGGGAGCACTGGTTCATCTACAAATCAGTTCGGATCATTACCCAGACATGGATAAATTGGCCAGCAGGCACAGTCCTTCGCTGTGTTGGTCGATCCATTCCATGAATGCCCGGGTTGCTGCTGTACCAATTGGCGGGAATCAGGGAGGAGGGGTCTGCAAAAATGGTTCATATAGGGCACAGAATTATAACAATGCTCTCTAGATTTAGCTAGGCATGGAAGACTTTCCACCCATCACTTAATCATGAATTATTAAGTTTTCAACACAAGTTGAATGCATCGAAGTGTGGTGGTCTACCCTCAACATGGAACTCTATTGATTCACTTACCCTTAGGCAAACCTAGTGGAGGCCCAACTAGATTAACTCCGAAAAAGCCCATCAAATCACACCAGTATCCTTTCCCATGATCAACCTCTATCCATGCCAAATAATGAATTCACTTCATGCTTACAGCAACTCATCCCCATCAAAACCCATAAAATCACCCATTGGAATTTATAACATCGATGATCAGGAAAACCCAGAACACTCATCATGGAATAATTATCAATGCATTATAGGTTATCTATATCATGAAAAATCCAATTCAAATATCAAGATAACCCATGTTAGACATTTGATTGAACACCTGGTGCGCACCCATGATTAAGGAGTGAACCAGATTTGAACTTAATTCCTTAATTGAAAACATACATTTCAGAATCATTTATTCAGCCAAGTTATTATTACTCTATTAACACATCAAACATATAACGAAAATGAAACATGAAATCTATCAAAAATTGGAACAAATTGAAGGCTCTAAACCCAGGAAAATCGTGATGAACAGTACAAGGCATGGAAACACTCATTTAATTCACTTAAAACCATGTTTAATCCACACCAATCAGGGAAGTGATGGATTACCAAACTCTAGGAGAATTGAATCAAACACAGTGAATACCAAAAACTTGAAAAAAATCGAATGGAAACTGGCCTTGCACCATTGATGACGAATTTTGGGTCGAAATCCTAAACTCACCTTCCCCAACCCCAATCCAACTATAAATCTTTTAATACACAGAAAATCAAAAGGAGCGTAACCACGAAAGGACGTTTAAGGTGAGATATTTACCTTGGTTGAATATCGAAGAACACGAAGAGAGGTCGGAGGACAACCTCTGTCCGTCGGACAATGGAGGGTTTATTCTGGTTTTTGAATTTGATAAATTTGTTTTTTGGATGATAAACCCGGGTATAAAATTATTAAAAAAATGCATGATGAGTCTAAAATAGATATAAAATTATCTCTGAAAAACAATATAATTACATAAAACTTATATATATATACACACACACAATGGATGTGGTTGTTGATAAAACAAATTTGAAACGAGGAAAAACTAGAATAACATAAAGAGGTGAATAGAAAAGGAAGACAATTTTTTTTATTGATGATCACACTTCTTCATCTCTATTAGTGGATTTCCTTCCTCGAGTTTCAAACCATTAGAGGGAGTTACACTGCCTTTTATAGGCAGTGCAGAAACGAGTTTGGTGAGGGTGGGCAACCCACCCTCGTTGAAATGTTATACACCCATCGGCCGCCTAACACCTCTCTTAGGATGCACACCTCTACCAATGTTATACGTGTTTTGTTACTGCCTCATTAAAAACCTTTTCTGGAAAAACCCAGTGGGATAAAAACCGGAATAAGGAAAAAAATAGTCACGTAGACTCCCCCTGAAAGTTACATTACATTACAAATTTTGTAATCTACGCATCCCTATATTATGTACAAACTTTCTAAAGATGATAGTTAGTAGTGCCTTTATAAATATATCTGCAACGTTGTCGCTGGATCGAACATATTGCATGTTGATATCTCCATTCTTCACTAACTCTTGTGTGAAGGAGAAAAAATTTGGTGGTATGTGCTTTGTCCGATCATTTTTTATGAAACCTTCCTTCAATTGTGTAATGCACACAATATTATCTTCAAATAAAATTGTTGGGCTACTATCCATAGTCAATCCACTCATCGCTCGAATGTGTTGAGTCATAGACCGCAACGAAACACATTCTCGACATGCTTCATGTAATGCTATCACTTCCGCATGATTTGAAGGCGTTGTGACGAGTGTCTGCTTTTGTAATCTCCAAGATATGGCAGTACCTCCTACTGTGAACACATAACCAGTTTGTGATCGCGCATTATGCAGATCAAATAAATAACTTGCATCTGCAAAACCATCCATCTTCCTTTCTGATTTGTTAGAATAGAATAAACCCAAATCAACAGTACCACAAAGATAATGAAAAATATGTTTAATATAATTTCAGTATCTTTGTGTAGGGGTTGAACTAAATTTTGCCAATAAATTAGTAGAAAAAAATATCTCAGGACGAGTACAATTAGCAAGATATATCAGTGCTCTGATAGCACTGAGGTAAAATACTTCTGGACCAACTAACTCCTCATTTTCTTCACAAGGTCGAAATTGATCTTTCTCGGTATTTAAAGACCGAACAACCATTGGAGTACTTAAATGATTTGCTTTACCCATATTAAAGTGTTTAAGACCTTTTCAGTGTAATTTGACTGATGTAAAAATATATCGTTGGGCATATGCTCAATTTGTAATCCAAGACAATACTTGGTTTCTCCCAGGTCTTTCATTTCAAATTCATCATTTAAGTTTCTCATTGCTTCATTGATCTCTTCTGGAGTTCCGATAATATTTAAATCATCAACATAAACGACAATGATTGCATATTCAGATGTTGTTTGCTTAATAAAAACACATGGACATATGGAGTTATTTACATACCCTTTATTTAACAAATATTCACTTAAACGATTTTACCACATATGCCCAGATTGTTTTAATCTATACAGGGATTTCTACAATTTAATTGAATATAGGTCTTTGGGTTTTGATTTCAATACTTCAGGTATCTTGAATCCTTCATGGATTCTCATATATATACTATCATCAAGTGACCCATATAAATAAGCTGTAATAACATCCATAAGACGCATATTAGCCTTCTCAACTACTACAAGACTGATTAGATATCGAAAAGTAATATCATCCATAATAAGAAAATATGTCTCCTCATAATCAATTTCAGATCTCTGAGAAAAACCTTATGTGACAAGATGAGTTTTGTATCTTACAATCTCATTTTTCTCATTACGCTTACGCACAAAAATCCATTTATATCCAACAGGCTTCACATCTTCTGGTGTGAGCATGATATGTCCAAAAACTCTTCGCTTATTAAGTGAATTTAATTCAACTTTCATTGCATCTTTCCATTTATTTCAATCAGTTCATTTTTGACATTCCACAATAGACCTTGGTTCAGGGTCTTCATTTTCTATATCATGTGACATAGAATATGAAAATATTTCATCAATATTTTCCATATTACTCTGATTCCATATATCACCTGTAGTGGTATAATTAAGAGAGATTTCATTATTTTCCAAACCTTCAGGGTTTTCTATATCTTTTGAATTCTCTTTATGATTCTCATCATGTTTTTATTTAAGAATTCTTAAATTACGTGTTTCTTCTGAAACACATGCCTCCATAATGGGGTTTTCAATTATAGTCACCCCTTTTCTTTTCTGAGATTTTCTATCCTTAGAGTCAATTGGTCTTCCATGATTTAGGCGTGCTTTTGATATTTCTGTAACATCATTATATAATTGTGTCTTCGGGACATCAATTCTAGGTGGTGCATTTATAGCCGGTATATGTGATTTAGTCACGCCCTTTGAATCAGTAAATGCATCAGGAAATTGATTTGCTAGTTCATGAAAATGTAAAATATTTTTCACTTCCATCTCACACTGCTGGATGGGAGGATCGAGAAAAGATAACGTTTTCACATTCCATGAAATCTCTTCCCTTTGTTTATTTTCTCCCCCTAATGATGGGAATATTTATTCATTCAAGTGTTCGTCACGACCCGACCCTACCCGGGCTCGAGCCGCAACTACCCCAAGCCTGCCTCCATAGGCCAGGGGCTGGCGACTAGCGCCGAAGGCTAAACAACTCGGGGAGGCCTTTGCTTAAGTACCTACACACACACACACAACACAGTCAATGAAAAAGTGCAGAGTAAAAAGAAAAGAAAAGTACCAACTGCTATAAATAAAACACAAAAGTGCATCAACCTCTAACAGTACAAATCAAGTGCTGAAAGTAAACTGAAAAGAAAAAGGAAAAAACACACGCCCAACCAGAAAAGTGCCACAACCCGGCAACAGGTAAACAAAAGCAAACAGCTGGAAGGGTTCCCCACCTGGAACCCGACTATGACCACCGCACGCGGTCCAAGCTCTCGAACTCCTAAGCTCCACTGAAGTCACGACCAACCTATCTGTCGTCTGCAAGGGCACACCAAGTGCGGGCAAATCCCAAGCAGGGGTGAGTATAAAAATATTCAGTAGGATGCCCCGAAGGCTCGAGGGAGCAACAAAGTAGGTACCAAAGGGTGAGCAGTAGATCGAACAGGGAATAGTAAAGGAATAAAACAAGGAGTGCAGTAGAGTACCAGTAGAGAGTCCAGCTCAACCCAACAAGAAAAAGGAGGTAGACTTGTCCAGACACAAGGAGCTGGAAATGGTGAGAAGATGAAATTCTCGTTGAGTCTTCGCTACCTATAGCAGGAGAGTAGACTCGTCCAACCATGAGAAGCTAGACACGAAAAGCACGTGGCATACCCCGCGCGTCTTCGCCTTTCCTGGAGGGAGAGTAACCAAGACCAAGAAGTGGGTACTGGAACAAGGTATACATATTCATATACTCAAACAAGAAGCCCAAATAATATCGTAAGGGGGTCTCCATCCCGTAGCTCAGCCCAAGAAAGTGAGTAGCCAACAGTCCCAGAAGTAAACACCATCGATGCCCAACACCCCGAACGTCTGCCCCGAACTGCAAGTCAAGGGGCTCAAATCACCGCACCTCAAAACTATTCGGTTTGGGCGGCACTGACTCGCCCGCATGGTTTTAGGTCACGTCGCAAGGATGCATCTCAGTGGGGAAAGCGCCCCTCGTACTTGAGATTTCTGGGGGAACGTCAAGCCACACCTCGTCACTACCCTGCAGTCGAGAGGTCTCCTCAAAGTCAATAGGCGACCCCTGCCCTGTCCCGCTGGAGGGTGATCCTTGGAAGTCGATGGGTTCCCACTAGAGGGAGACCCGACAAGAGTTGACGGGTGCCACACTGCCCAATCCCGTAAAAGGGTAATCCACTAAAGGGCGACCCGGATAAAGTCATCGATGAGTCCCAATGCCCAGTCCCGTAAAAGGGTACTCCACTAGAGGGAGGCTCAGAACCGTCATCAGGGATCACTTCCTAGCCCAACTGGAGGTAAACCCGGCATCGGGGACCACTTCCCAGCCCAGCTGGAGGTAAACCCGGCACCACTCTGGCCATCCCGGCTCGATGGTACTGCTCGGTGAACATCGCTGTATTGGCCATCCCTGCTGGATGGTAACCCACTGGCCATCCCTCCTGGATGGTACTGCTCTGTCCATCCCTGCTGGATGGTACCCCACTGGCCAGCCCTGCTGGAAACAACCTCCTGACCAGCCATGCTGGAAATAACCTCCTGGGTAGAGGATCGGTGCCCGCGTAATGTGTTGGTCACACCGAATCCACAAGAACTCTACCAGGGAACACGAAACACCTTTGCCGACCAAACCATTGAGAATAGAACCAGGGGAAAACCACTCAACCCTGCTGGTCATAACCACCGTGAACAAGACCAGGGGGAAAATCAACCCTACCGGTCAACAAACGAGTACAGAAGGAACCTCTACGTCGCGAGGGGTCAAGGGAACGCAAAGCAGAACATGACACACACATGGGGCCCACACGATGTGTGGCCCCAAGTCAACTCCAACCAAGTGCACAAACGTTCTCAGGTACCAACATCCACATGTACCTCCCAGCGTTCCTGTATACTCTCAGAGTATACCACGTCTCCAGCCAAAAGGCTAACATGCACACGGCACCCATCATCAACGTGAAGGAATAAACGTAACAACTCCAACTTGCCACCTCAATGGCTGAGGCACAACCAACGACATCTCTTTAAACACCAACATCACTCTCCCAGCAGTGAACACGATCACACGCCAAGGGTTCCCTACAAACACCGCAGGAAGAACCACCACCGGTACACCTTTTATATTTCCACATTTAATAAGATCGCGTAAGAGGCTCCGTACGCCTGAACAGATTACACCGTTGTAATACTCGTGAAAAAACATGCGAGATAGACTACCTACTCGCCTCAAACGGATATCCGACAGAAAAGTCACCAACACCGCCTTACGCCCGAACGACCTCCCGTGATCCCGAGCCTCGACCGCAAAAATAGTTGGGTGCATCGCACCATTGCAATCCCCTCGGGAAAACATGTCAAAAGGACTACTCACTTGAGTGCAACATATATTCGGAGAAAAAGATGCATTCCAACATACCGAACGTGAGCGGTGCTGCATAGGACCCGCATCCCAGTCCCGAAGCGCTGCCAACGGATCGCACTGTTGCGACCCTCTCTAGAAAAGTACACAAGTTTGACTAATCACTTGTCCAAAACGGACACCCTGTGATAAAGCTGGAAAATCACTGTCAACTCCCAAAATGGCCCTCGTGGGGCCCGCACCATCATGCAGAATTAAAGCGGGCGGATTGCACCATTGAAATTCCCTCGAAAAAACACCCAAAATCGACTGCTCGCTTGCCCCGAACGGACTTCAGATGGAAAAGTTACAAAAAGTTGTGTGCAACTCGAAAGACGGGCTATGGGCCCCATGCCTCAACTCTGGTTCCAAAGGCCGAAACCATACTGGAAAACTCTGGCTCAACGCCAGGGTCACAACGCCACTGACGGTGCTCAATTCGGACATCGGATGTGCCCGCGCCGTCCAAAATAAGAACCCCCGAAAAAAACGTTCGTCCACTTAAAAGCGTGTCGCGCCACCGAGGCCCTCGTCTTGAGAATTAAAAATTCTTGAGACCATCTCAAAAAGTTTTCATTGCTTCAAGGAACGCGTCGCCGCTGACGGCACGCGAATCCGACACCTGGTCCGCCTTTTACGGGCATTTTAATATTTCAACGGACGAGACGAGGTGGGCCGAGCCGGTTCGGCCGGCCTACCCTGTCCGAACCGACCCGCGGTTCACCGTGCGGGCCAGCTCGCCTCGCTCGAACCAGCTTGAGCCGGTCCAGCTCCCTTTCAACGGCAACCCGCAAAGGGCGGGTCGCGGTCTGCCGCCGGGGTCGCTGACCCCGGTCTCCCCTCGTGCGCACCGACCGACCGACAATCGGTCGGTCCTCCTCTCGCCCGACCGCGCTCGCTCGCGGCCGCCGCGCTCGCCGTCCACGGCCGCCTCCTGCTGAAGGCCGCCGCCCGCCTGAGGAGCCCCGCCGCATCGCCGAACCACCGTGTCGGCCTGCTGCCACCACCCGACCGCGACGCCAAGCCGCCGCCTCCGCCAGGACCGCCTGCCGCGCCACCGTGCTGGCTCGCCAGACCGCCACCCTGTTCTCGCCAGAATGCCCCAAAAACCACCAGAAACACTCAAAAACCCTCAATCTTCAGTGGGTGATTGCGGAGGCCTCATGACTCCAAATTCGAAACCGAAAGATGATTTGGAAAGATAAGAATTTATACTACACGACCATGGGATTAGTTTGCAGATTCAACATCAATTAAATGTTATAAATCGAGGTCAAAGGAGATGCGAGAATTAAAAATTGAAAACGCAACTACCTACCTGCGAGGGCGTAGCCCGGAGCTTCGCTGCACATCGAGCCTCTCCGGAGAGGTGGAGGAGAGGAGGAGAGGGGAGGCCTCTTTGTTGAGAGCTTCTTCGCCAGAGAACCAAAGGAAAAAATGAGGGAGAGGGGGGGGGGGGTGGTTTAGGTTTAAATAGAGAAATTAATTAAAAACTTAATTAATTTAAAACTCCAAATTAACCCACATCCGAAACTTTTGGAGAGATCAAGATTAAACCTCCCCTAGGGTAAAAATCCCTTTCTGGACCCATCCGTGCACTCATATCTCTGATCCGAAACTCTGTTTAGGAGTTATCCCATTTATTTGGCGTGCCCAGTGTGAATGCACTGAAAATTTAATTCCGGCCACACCGGGGCTTGGAATCGCACCCCGTCTGAAGGCGCTGCTCTGGAATAACATCAAGAATATTCCAAAGTCTTTTATAGAAAAAACCGGGTTCTTACATCATTCCCTCCTTCAAGATTTTCATCCTTGAAAAGAAAAACCAAGGAACAACTTAGGGTACTAAGCCCCCACCTGGCTCTTCCGTACCCAGAAGAACTCTTGCACGGTCCCACATCACCGCGCACAGACCAAAGGGTTTGATCTATTCATGTGAGGTCTTCCCTTTCCGATGACGTGCATAGGAGTATGCACGCATCTTCTTAGGTAAGTCACGTGGGAGACATCGTGCACCAAAACCAGCCTTTGGGGTTAGGGCAAGGCGGTAGGGAACCTTTCCATCCCTTCGCACGTTCTCAAACGGTCTGAAGGACCTCAGGGGTAGCTCACCTCCCCGACCGAACCTCTACATCACACCTCGTGACTGGAATCACCATTTGGACATAGGACAAAGCCCAGTGATTCCCTCCTTTAAAATATTCATATGGTGAGACACCCAAGGATATCTGGTCACGCAAGGTTTCACAGTCGATGTCCCACAACCAAGACCCTCTTACACGCTCGGAAGCGAAGGAGTCAACACCATAGACTAAAGAGAAGGGTCCTACGCCTTTTACCTTACCAACACAGGGTTACACCGACACCCCGTGCCACCCTGGTGACAACTAAAACAAGGAGCAGGGAGAAAATCATTTCACACACAGAGTCTAACAATTCTACTGTAAAAAAGTAGAAGAGCCGTAGAGCGTACCTCTTATCACCTCATGCTCTGCAGGATCGTAGACATCCAAAGCTCGCGGTTGTCCGCGGTCCCAACTATCAGCTTCTGGAGCCTAACGTGGACCGCCTAGTGGTGATGGGAAGACCTTGTATGGTCTTCCTCCACTTCCAGCTCCTCCCGCTCCTCTGCTAGCACCACCTCTATGGGTACTACCCTGATCACGACGCTGCCTCTGTCGTGGTGGTGCACCTGCTGCCTGCCTGAAGCTCTCCACATGACTAGTTGGGCAGTCCCATGCCAGGTGACCTCGCCCATCACAAGCATAGCACCGACTCTCTTCGGGCTGCACTGGTGCCCTCCGGCGCCACTATAGTGTACGACCACGCCCCTGAGTCCGGTTGTCATAAAGCCACATGCGTCGAGGTTCTGCTTGCCGATGCCCTCTAGCTACGACAGAAGTCTCGGCTCCAACGTGCCTGCTGCCACCACCAACTCTAGAACATGACGGGAAGCTCTCTGTCACCAACGCCTTCTCTAGCACCCCGACATATGTTGAAATGCCCAAGAGTACTATGACAACACGAATCTCTCGGCAGAGACCCTGCTCAAACTTCCACACTCAGATGTTGTCGTCATAGACCAAGTCCAGGTAAAAGCGTGCACAGTCTGTGAAACTAGTCGCGTACTCGGCCACCGTCATCCCTCCGTGCTAAAACTGCAGGAGATCCTGAATCCGAACGGAGTGTAAGCAGGTGGGGCAAAAATCCTCACGAAACAAAAACAAAAAGTCGCCCCACGAAAGCGACGACTCGTCAAGAAACTGAGTCACTAGACTCCACCAACGCCAAGCTTCTCCATAGAAAAGGTTGGCGGCCAACACCACCATAAGATCTTCCGGCATCTGCACAAGCCTGAAGAGGCGAACCACTGTCTCAAACCAAACCTCTGCTGCCTGAGGGTATGGCTCACCACTGAACCTCAGCGGTCTCTGCCGCTGGAACTCACAGAACGTGCTCAACCTGCGCTCAAGCCTCGCCTGCTCTGCTGAAGCTGTCTGCTACTCAACAGGTGGGGGTGCTTCTACCGGACCACCTGGAGAAAGGGTCTCACATGATGGGTCCTGGACTGAGGCCTCATAGCTCACAAGGTCGTCGTCACGAACCAAAGCTGGTATCCTGGCTGGCTGTCTTCACGGAAACATCCTGAATATTATCAAGGAGTGCCGCAATCAGATGAGCATATATGTATATCAGAACAACAAAAACGATGGGGAGCTGACTCAAGAAGGACAGTCAAAGAATCAATCCTATGTAATGCACTAACCAATTTTCCCTGCAACAAGTGTCTCAGCATGCCGAGTAGACAAGCGGGTTATCAAGGTCCTGGTGAATGGATACGTCGGCCGCCGCACCATCACTGGACTCCCTGGCCCGAGAGTCGCTCTCGAGACACGTTAACACTGTTGCCCTAAATCCCAACCAATTCCTTTTTAGGGACGTCCGAACATCTCCCCAAGGAACGAACCAACTCTGATACCACTTTGTCACGACCTGACCCTACCCGGGCTCAAGCCGCAACTACCCCAAGCCTACCTCCATAGGCCAGGGGCTGGCGACTAGCGAAGAAGGCTAAACAACTCGGGGAGGCCTTTACCTAAGTATCTGTACACACACACGCAACACACTTAATGCAAAAGTGCAGAGTAAAAATAAAAGCAAAGTACCAACTACTATAAATAAACCACAAAAGTGCATAGACCTCTAACAGTACAAATAAAGTACTGAAGGTAAACTGAAAAGAAAAGGGGCAAAACACGCGCCCAACTAGAAAAGTGCCACAACCCGGCAACAGGTAAACAAAAGAAAACAGCTGGAAGGGTCCCCCACCTGGAACCCGACTACGACCACCGCACGCGGTCCAAGCTCCCGAACTCCTAAGCTCCACTGAAGTCACGACCAACCTGTCCATCGTCTGCAAGGGAACACCAAGTGCGGGCAAAGACCAAGTAGGGGTGAGTATAAAAATACTCAGTAGGATGCCCTGAAGGCTCGAGGGATAAACAAAGGAGGTAACGAATGGTGAATAGTAGATTGAACAAGGAATAGTAAAGGAATATAACAAGGAGTGCAGTAGAGTACCAGTAGAGAGTCCAGCTCAACCCAACAAGAGAAAGGAGGTAGACTCGTCCAGACACAATGAGTAGGAAACGGTGAGAAGATAAACTTCTCGTTGAGTCTTCGCTACCTATATCAGGAGAGTAGACTCGTCCAACCACAAGAAGCTAGACACGGAAAGCACGTGGCATACCCCGTGCGTCTTCGCCTCTCCTAGAGGGAGAGTGATTATACAATAAAAACACATATTTTAATTACATTTTAATGGTATTAAATGTTCATTTTTTGATCTTATGGTCCTAAGTTAGTGGATTTTGATTTTGAACATCCATTCTCATCATTTGTGCACTTCATGCCTAATGTACACCAATTTAGGCCCAATGAGTCATCTGATTATAAAGAATGTAATTATCCATATTTTAATTTGATATTTTTTGAAATGGATCTTCAATTAAATTTAAACATTTTTCATTCAGAGATAAATGGATGATTCATAAAGGACGATGGGGATATTTGACGATGAAAAGAAACAATTCTGGAGAAGGCAGATTGGACACCAGCCCACTGATAAGAATGTGGGGCCCAAAATACAGGCCCAATGAATCCCAAATTTAGTAGGATACTAGAAGACATATATAGGAACAAATAATTATTCAGGATCCAATACTAATTCTGTCTCCATTATGGATATTTAAGCGGCCCAATTTAGAGATAAACTTCTGGGACAGATTCTACGGCCCAGAAAAACAGGCCACTAATATGATCATATCTCGGAGTCCACAACTACAAATGGTCCCAAATTTTACAGGAAGTTATAAGACATCCTAGTATCTATTTTATTATTCTATGGACCACTCTGATTCTTCCATCTAGAAGGTCTTCCAAGCGCTTCTGTTCGGTGAAGGAAAGCTGACTGCCACCTCGGGTCAAGGGTTGAAAAATCAACTATCCCTTACTTTCCACCCACCTATGGCCTACCAAAATTAATTGAGGAGACTTGTAATGTTGGAGGATATTCCCAAGGGCTCAAAAATTCCTATTTAAGGCAGTGGTGTTAGAGGATTTAAGGATCTTGGGTGCTTTGTTCAATTGTAATGTTATGCTGCGATTTTGTTGTCTCAAGTTTGTCTTTCACATGTAAGTTGTTCAATTCACATTAGTTTTTTAATAAAAGTTTTCTTCTCCTATTATTCTATTGTTATTAATATAACTTTGATACCATTGGATCAAGGTGTGAATTTATTCACACCAAACCTTTTGAAATTATCACACAATTGTGGAGTGATCGTTATTTTATTGTGTTTTTTTTACTTCTCCATTTCTTCCCTCATGAGTCTACTTTCCGCTTCCATTGAAACCATGGGATCAATGGAGGGATAAACCACTTATGGGTTGATCCAAGGTAGTATAAAGGGTCTGTATTGGATATTATTTATCACACCATTAATGTATAATTACTTCTTTAATTGATATTTTTATTTGATGATTTTTAAACTCCATCGTCCTTGTTGAATTTAAGGCCACACACTTCATGTGCTAATATGAAACTTTACATTGAAGTGCTCAAAACTTTTATCCTTAAAGTGTATAGGTGATTAGTATTAAAGGGTGTAGGCATTAAACCAGTAATTGATGATGTTGTTTTATCTTCTTAAATGAATCCACCTCAAATATAAGAAATTGAAATCATTGAAAAGGAAATACGTCCAATCCAACGCGAGCGATAACCTAGGATCAACTCATTATTTTAAATTTAATTAACTTAAATATATTAGTTATCCTTTAAACCCATCTAAAATCAACCCAAAGTTGGCCACTTAATAGACAAAATCAGTCCATAGAATGTACGTGTCCATAGGTTACTTCTTAGGTCTCTGAGGATTCGACAACCCAAGCTAAACTACAAGGACCGTTCTACCTTCATCTCTTGGGTAAATTTGAGCATGAATCAAATTTTGGCGCCGTTTCCAGGGACCCAAGTAAGTCATCTAAACACCCATTATATTCTCCCCCATTTCTTGTTTTCTCATCCAAATTGTCTTATCTTTTCCCTTTCTCGTTTCTTTTCTTTTGGCGCATGTTCGCCTACACCCGCGATCAATCAAACCGTCTAGTTAGGGTGGATAGTCCTGGGGTTGGGGAGGCAAGTACACAAAGGGAACTCTTTCCATTGTATCCTAATCTTCCTAATACTCTAGAGTCCAAAATTGATCCTATTTCAATGGAAGGTCTTCAAAGAAACCAACTCATAAACCCGGGTAGGAACCAAAATGGAAACCCAAATAAGGCAGCCCCAAACTTGGGGAATGAAATTGATCAAACCATGAATGACAACCTCACACCTTCCTGGACCAATTCCCCCTCATGCATTAGACACAATTCCCTAGGAGATTCTAACTACATCTTTAAACCCCATGTCCTAAACCACCTTCCCACATTCCATGGAATGGAGTCTGAGATGCCATACCTGCACATTAAGGAGTTCAATGACATTGTAGAAACCATGTGTCCCCCACATCAACTAGAATCATATAAGATGATGCTATTTAATTTTTCTTTAAAGGATCGAGCTAAAAATTGGCTAAAAAATTTGATACCATCATCCATCAACTCTTGGGACCAACTACAAAGAGAATTCTACAAGAAATACTTTCCCCACCACAAAACAATTGCACTTAAAAAGAGTATCCAAAACTTTTTTGAAAAAGAGGGAGAGTCATTATATGAAACATGGGAGAGGTTTAAAGACACCCTAAACATGGTTCCACACCATGGTTTTTCTATTCTTGAACAAGTGATAATTTTCTATGAAGGGTTGGGTCCGGAGAACAAACAATTCATTGACATGATGTGTAATGGAACCTTTAAAAACAAAGCCCCAAATGATGCTTAAGAGTATCTAGAAAGCCTTTCTGAACAAAACCAAACATGGGGAACTTCACCTTATTCTAAAAAGCCACAAAGAAATACTGGAATTCATACACTTAGAGAAGAGGAAAGCCTTAGGGCTAAATTCACAGCACTCTCTAGGAAGGTTGAAGAGATAGACCATCAGAAAGTCCATGAAATCCAAACTGTAGAACTTGTTTGCACAATTTGTGACAAACATGACCATAAGATAGACAACTTCCCAACCATTCCATCCATCAAGGATGTTCTCTTAGGAGGACCCCCAGCAGAAGTAAATGCCTTGAACTTTCAAAAGCCTTAATACCAAAACGACTTCAACCCAAGGTATAATGACCACCCAGGCTTCCGCTGGAAAGATAACCAACAACCTAGCCAACCACAGGGACAAAATCCTTACCCCCATAAGAACTAAAAAACCCATAACCAGTTCCAAACCCAACCTATCCAATACCAACAGCCACCGGTCCATTTTCAACGAACCATCCCACCTCCAAAATATCCCCCTGTTATAAACCAATCTTCTCAAGCACCAACCCAAACTGTTCCACAAAGCCTACTAGAACAACTGTGAAAAAAAATGGAGCGGATGAACTCAGAAGTCTCTTCCCTAAAACAAGAAATTCAAACCATCAAAACTGGAAAGACACCCATGCCTACTCAGGCGGTGCCATCCTCAACTTCAAGGGGAGAGTCAAGTTGTGCTCAAACAACTCATGAACAACTAAAGGCTGTGACTATTTTAAGAAGTGGGAAATAAATTGAGAAACCTGAACAACTAATTCAAAACTCACATGAAGATTCAAACTTGGATGAAAATTAAAATGAACCAAATTATCAAACTAAGGAAACTGATAAAAATGTGAAAGAAACAACTCTTCAACAAACAACCCCACAACCTACACCATTTCCTCAACGTATGAGGGGGAAACCCAAGCCTGAACTGAGTGAAACATTGAGGGCAATCTTCTCACAAGTCAAGTTGAACATTCCCCTTCTCGATGCAATCCAAACCATACCTACTTAATCAAAGTACCTTAAGGACTTGTGAACTTTAAAAAAAAATTTCACATAAAAACAAGTCCTTTTGGCTGCTAATGTGAGTACCACCATTCAAGGGAACATTCCTCCTAAGTTGAGAGACCCGGGTTGCCCTTACATCAATGT
This sequence comes from Viscum album, assembly GCA_963277665.1. NCBI lineage: Eukaryota > Viridiplantae > Streptophyta > Magnoliopsida > Santalales > Viscaceae > Viscum > Viscum album. The sequence goes on along the minus strand of OY728156.1, from coordinate 1,628,455,452 downwards.
TGAACTAGGAGAGAGAAAAGTTGTCAGGGACTTGTGTGACCTAGGTTCTAGTGTCAATCTCATCTAATATGCTGTGTACTGCCAGTTAGGCCTAGAAGAGCTCCAACCCACATCTTTCACACTTCAACTTGCTGATCATAGCATTAGGGTTGCAAAGGGGATTTTAAAGGACATTCTGGTAAAGGTTGAAAACTTCATCTACCCTGCTGATTTCATTGTCCTTGACAACCATCCAAACTTAGGAAATAAGGAACAAACCCCAATCATCATTGGTCGTCCTTTCCTTTCCACAATCAAATCTGTTATCCGAGTCCGAAACGGGAACATGACCATCACCTTTGGAAACATGAGTCTAGACTTGAACATATATAATGCAAGATCACAAATAGGGGATGAAGAGGAAATTCAGGAAGTAAACATGATAGGAAGCATTGATAATGAATCCATAGAACATCAAGGAATATTTGATGAATGTTTAAGTCAGGATGCGATTGATTTCCTTTGTTCACATGAAGGAAGTTTATCTCCTTGGCTTGAATCATTTTCAAATTCCTCTTATGATGAAGTCTTAGGTCCAACAATCAGTGAAACCGTTCAGGAAACCACTTTCATGGATACCACTCCAAATTACTTCCCTAAATCTAATCAGGACAATCTAGTAGCTGGAACTTCTACATGTGGGGAATCAATCCTATCTAAAACTTTAGGAAATAAAATTGATCTTGATCCAATTTCCCAATCTTCTGCTGAAATTCTGAACCAACCTGATCTTGAATTGAAGGAACTTCCTGCTGCACTAAAGTATGCCTTCCTAGGGGACAATCAAACACATCCTATTGTAATTTATTCTTCTCTTGAAGCCAATAATGAGAGGATGCTTCTATATTTCATTAGGAAACATAATAAATCCATTGGTTGGACCCTGTCTGATATTCCCGGGATTATCCCACTTATCGGGACTCAGAGGATTGTTCTAGAATCTGATTCAAAGCCATGTCGTCAACCTCAACGATGAATCAATCCTAATCTCATGGAGGTATTAAGGAAAGAACTTCTGAAATTGTTAAAATCTGGTATCATATATCCCATAGCTGAGAGTGAATGGGTGAGCCCAATCCAAGTGGTTCCAAAAAAGGATGGAATCACAGTGATAACCAATAAGGATGGAGAGATTCTTCCAACAAGGGTGAGTAGTGGATGGAGGGTCTGTATTGACTATAGGAAGCTAAACTCATTCACCAAGAAGGACCATTTCCCCTTACCATTCATTGAACAAGTCCTTGAGAGAGTGGCAAGTCATGCATTATAATGTTTCTTAGATGGGTACTCGGGGTAAAATCAAATTGAGGTCTCCCTAGAGGATCAAGGGAAGACTACATTAACATGTCCATTTAGTACCTTTTCCTTCAAACACATGCCCTTTGTTTTATGCAATGCTCCTGGAACCTTCCAGCGGTGCATGATGGGAATCTTATCAGACAGGGTAGGGGATTTTCTAGAGATCTTCATGGATGACTTCTCCGTGTTTGGGGATACATTTGAGGGATTTCTGCAGAATGTGGAGAGAGTCTTTTCAAGATGTGAAGAAAAAAATCTGGTCCTAAACTAGAAAAAATGCCATTACATGGTTAAATAGGGACTAGTTCTAGGCCATATCATCTCAGGTAGGGGGATTGAAGTTGATAAATCCAAGGTTGACATCATTCATCACCTTCCATCAACCAAAACTGTCAAGGAAGTGAGGTCTTTCTTAGGACATGCTGGTTTCTATAGAAGATTCATCAAAGACTTTAGTTCAATCTCTCGTCCCCTTTGTGCTCTTCTACTTAAGGATGCTCCATTTGTTTGGAAAAAAAGCTGTGAGGGTTCATTTTCAACCCTCAAATCCTTTATCATCTCCCCCCCATCATGAAATCTCCAAATTGGAACCTTCCTTACAAACTTATGTGTGATTCTAGTGACTTTGCTATAGGAGCTGTGTTAGGAAAACATTGTGATAAAACTCCTTATGTCATTGCTTATGAAAGAAAATCCTTAAATGATGCCCAAATCAACTACACCACTACTGAAAAGGAGTTACTTGATATTTTGTTTTCCTTAGAAAAGTTTAGGTCCTACCTCTTTGGATCCCCCATCACTGTGTTCACTGACCATTCTTCACTAAAATACCTCTTCCAAAAACAAGATGCTAAGGCTAGACTGATTAGGTGGGTCCTTCTCTGACAAGAATTTGATGGTATTAAATGTTCATTGGGGGGGGGGGTGTTATTATACAATAAAAAAATATATTTTAATTACATTTTAATGGTATTAAATGTTCATTTTTGATTTTATGGGCCTGAGTTAGTGGATTTTGATTTTGAACATCCATTCTCATCATTTTTGCACTTAATGCCTAATGTACACCAATTTAGGCCCAATGAGTCATCTGATTATAAGGAATGTAATTATCCATATTTTAATTTTATATTTTTCTAAATGTATCTTCACTTCAATTTAAACATTTTTCATTCAGGGATCAATGGATGATTCATAAAGGACGATGGAGATATTTGGCAATGAAAAGAAACAATTCTGGAGATGATAGATTGGACACCAGCCCACTGATGAGAACGTGGAGCCCAAAATACAAGCCCATTGAAGCCCAAATTTATTAGGATACTAGAATACATATATAGTAACAAATAATTATTCAGGATAAAATGCTAATTCTGTCTCCATTATGGTTATTTAAGCGACCCAATTTAGAGATAAAATTTTGGGCCAAGTTCTGCGGCCCAGAAAAACATCCCACTAATATGATCATATCTCGGAATCCACAACTCCAAATGGGCCCAAATTTGACAGGAGGTTAGACGAAATCATATTCTCAATTTTCTTCTTCTATCGACCACTATTATTCGGCCATATAGAAGGTTTTCCAAGCACTTCTGTTTGGTGAAGGAATGCTGGCTGCCACCTCGGGTCAAGGGTGGAAAAATCAACTCTCCTTTACTTTCCACCCACCTATGGCCTACCACAATTAATTGAGGAGACTTGGAATGTTGGAGGCTGGACCCAAGGTCTCAAAAATTCCTATTTAAGTCAGTGGTTTTGGAGTATTTAAGGATCTTTGGTGCTTTGTTCAATTGTAAAGTTATGCTGCGATTTTGTTGTCTCAAGTTTGTCTTTCACATGTAAGTTGTTCAATTCACTTTAGTTTTTTAATAAAAGTTCTTATTATCCTCTTATTATGTTTTTCTTAATATCAATTTGATACCGTTGGATCAAGGTGTGAATTTATTCACACCAAACCTTGTGAAATTATCACACAACGGTGGAGTGATTGTTATTTTATTGTGTTTTTTTTACTTCTCCATTTCTTCCCTCATGAGTCTACTTTCCGCTTCCATGGAAACCATGAGATCAATGGAGGGATAAACCAATTATGGGTTGATCCAAGGGAGTATCAAGGGGATGTATTGGATGTTATTTATCACACCATTAATGTATAATCACTTCTTTAATTGAGATTTTTATTTGATTATTTTTAAACTCCATCGTCCTTGTTGAAATTAAGGCCACACACTTCATGTGCTAATACGAAACTTTACCTTGAAGTGATCAAAACTTTGATCCTTCAAGTGTATAGGTGATTAGTATTAAAGGGTGTAGGAATTAAACCAGTAAGTGATGATGTTGTTTTATCTTCTTAAATGAATCCATCTCAAATATAAGAAATTGAAATCATTGAAAAAGAAATACGTCCAATCCACCCCGAGCGATAACCTAGGATCAACTCATTCTTTTAAATTGAATTCACTCAAATCTGTTAGTTATCCTTTAAATCCATCTAAAATCAACCAAAAGTTGGTCACTTAATAGCCAAAATAAGTCCATAGAATGTACGTGTCCATAGGTTACTTCTTAGGTCTCTGAGGATTCGACAACCCAAGCTAAACTACAAGGACCGTTCTACCTTCATCTCTTGGGTAAATTTGAGCGTGAATCAAATTTTGGCGCCGTTTCCGGGGACCCAAGTAAGTCATATAAACACCCATTCTATTCTCCCCCATTTCTTCTTTTCTCAACCAAATCCTCTTATCTTGTCCCTTTCTCGTTTTTTTTTATTTTGGCGCATGTCCGCCTACACCCACGATCAATCAAACCATCTAGTTAGGGTGAATAGTCCTAGGGTTGGGGAGTCAAGTACACCAAGGGAACTCTTTCCATTAGATACTAATATTCCTAATAATCCAGAGTCCAAAATTGAGCCTATTTCAATGGAATGTCTTCAAAGAAACCAACTCATAAACCCGGGTGGGAACCAAAATGGAAACCCAAATGAGGCAGCCCCAAACTTGGGGAATGCAATTGATCAAACCATGAATGACTACCTCACACCTTCCTAGAACAATTCCCCATCATGAATTAGAAACACTTCCCTAGGATATTCCAACTATATCTTTAAACCCCATGTCCTAAACCACCTTCCCACATTCCATGGAATGGAGTCTAAGATGCCATACCTGCAAATTAAGGTGTTCAATGACATTGTAGAAACCATGTGTCCCCCACATCAACTAGAATCAGCTAAGATGAGGCTATTTCATTTTTCTATAAAGGATCGAGCTAAAAATTGGCTAAACAATTTGAGACCATCATCCATCAACTCTTGGGACCAACTACAAAGAGAATTCTACAAGAAATACTTTCCCCACCACAAAACAATTTCACTTAAAAAGAGTATCCAAATTTTTTTTGAAAAAGAGGGAGAGTCATTCTATGAAACATGGGAGAGGTTCAAAGACACCCTAAACATGGTTCCACACTATGGTTTTTCTATTTCTGAATAAGTGAGAATTTTCTATGAAGGGTTGGGTCCGGGGAACAAACAATTCATTGACATTATGTGCAATAGAACCTTTAAAAACAAAGCCCCAAATGATGCTTACGAGTATCTAGAAAGCCTTTCTGAACAAAACCAAACATGGGGAACTTCACCTTATTATGAAAATCCACAAATAAATACTGGAATTCATACACTTAGAGAAAAGGAAAGCCTTAGGGATAAACTCACAGCACTCTCTAGGAAGGTTGAAGAGATAGACCTTAGGAAAGTCCATGAAATCCAAACTGTAGACCTTGTTTGCACAATTTGTGACAAACATGACCATAAGACAGAAAACTTCCCAACCATTCCATCCATCAAGGATGTTCTCTTATGAGGACCCCCAGCGGAAGTAAATGCCTTGAACTTTCAAAAGCCTCAATACCAAAACAACTTCAACCCAAGGTATAATGACCACCCAGGCTTCTGCTGGAAAGATAACCAACAACCTAGCCAACCACATGGACAAAATACTTACCCCCATCAGAACTACCAAACCCATAACCAATTCCAAACCCAACCTATCCAATACCAACATCCACCGGTCCATTTTCAACAAACCATCCAACCTCCAAAATATCCACCTGGGATAAACCAATCTTCTCAAGCACCAACCCAAACTGTTCCACAAATCCTACTAGAACAACTGTGCAAACAAATGGAGAGGATGAATTCAGAAGTATCTTCCCTAAAACAAGAACTTCAAACCATCAACACTGGAAAGACACCCATGCCTACTCAGGCGGTGCCATCCTCAACTTCAAGGGGAGAGTCAAGTTGTGCTCAAACAACTCATGAACAACTAAAGGCTGTGACTGTTTTAAGAAGCGGGAAATCAATTGAGAAGCATGAACAACTAATTCAAAACCCACCTGAAGATTCAAACTTGGATGAAAATTCAAATGAACCAAATAATCGAATTGAGGAAACTCATAACAATGTGAAAGAAAAAACTCTTCAACAAACAACCCCACAACCTGCACCATTTCCTCAACGCATGAGGGGGAAACCCAAGCCTGAACTGAGTGAAACATTGAGGGAAATCTTCTCACAAGTCAAGTTGAAAATTCCCCTTCTCGATGCAATCCAAACCATACCTTCTTACTCAAAGTAACTTAAGGACTTGTGAACTTTTAAAAGAAAATTTTCACATAAAAACCAAGTCCTTTTGGCTGCTAATGTGAGTACCACCATTCAAGGGAACATTCCTCCTAAGTTGAAAGACCCGGGTTGCCCTTACATTAATGTTGAACTAGGAGAGAGAAAAGTTGTTATGGACTTGTGTGACCTAGGTTCTAGTGTCAATCTCATCCCATATGCTGTGTACTGCTAGTTAGGCCTAGAAGAGCTCCAACCCACATTTTTCACACTTCAACTTGCTGATCTTAGCATTAGGGTTCCAAAGGGGATTTTAAAGGATGTTATGGTAAAGGTTGAAAACTTCATCAACCCTGCTGATTTCATTGTCCTTGACAACCATCCAAACTTATGAAATAAGGAACAAACCCCAATCATCCTTGGTCATCCTTTCCTTGCAACAATCAGCTCTGTTATCCAAGTCCGAAATGGGAACATGACCATCACCTTTGGAAACATGAGTCTAGACTTGAACATCTATAATGAAATATCACAAATAGGGGATGGCGAGGAAATTCATGAAGTAAACATGATATGAAGCATTGATAATGAATCCATAGAACATCAAGGAATATTTGATGAATGTTTAAGTTAGGATGGGATTGATTTCCTTTGTTCACATGAAGGAAGTTTATCTCCTTGGCTTGAATCATTTTCAAATTGCTCTTATGATGAAGTCTTAGGTCCAAAAATCAGTGAAACCTTTTAGAAAACCACTTTCATCGAGACCACTCCAATTTCCTTCCCTAAATCTGATCAGTCCAATCTAGTAGCTGAAACTTCTACATGTGGGGAATCAATCCTATCTAAAACTTTAGGAAATAAAATTGATCTTGATCTAATGTCCCAATCTTCTGCTGAAATTCTGAACCAACCTGATCTTGAATTGAAGGATCTTCCTGCTGCACTAAAGTATGCCTTCCTAGGGGAAAATCAAACACATCACATTGTCATTTATTCTTCTCTTGAAGCCAATCATGATAGGATGATTCTACATGTCCTTAGGAAACATAAGAAATCCATTGGTTGGACCCTGTCTGATATTCCCGGGATTATCCCACTTATCGGGACTCACAGGATTGTTCTAGAATCTGATTCAAAGCCATGTCGTCAACCTCAACGACGACTCAATCCTAATCTCATGGAGGTAGTAAGGAAAGAACTTCTGTAATTGTTAAAAGCTGGTATCATATATCCCATAGCTGAGAGTGAATGGGTGATCCCAATCCAAGTGGTTCCAAAAAAGGATCGAATCACAGTGATAACCAATGAGGATGGAGAGATTCTTCCAACAAGGGTGAATAGTGGATGGAGGGTCTGCATTGACTATAGGAAGCTAAACTCATTCACCAAGAAGGACCATTTCCCCTTACCATTCATTGAACAAGTCCATAAGAGAGTGACAGGTCATGAATTCTACTGTTTCTTAGATGGGTACTCGGGGTACTATCAAATTGAGGTCTCCCTAGAGGATCAAGGGAGGACTACATTCACATGTCCATTTGGTACCTTTTCCTTCAAACGCATGCCCTTTGGTTTATGCAATTCTCCTGGAACCTTCCAGCGGTGCATGATGAGAATCTTCTTAGACATGGTAGGGGATTTTCTAGAGGTCTTCATGGATGACTTCTCTATGTTTGGGGATACATTTGAGGGATGTCTGCAGAATGTGGATAGAGTCTTGTCAAGATGTGAAGAAAAAAATCTGGTCCTAAACTGGAAAAAATGCCATTTCATGGTTAAAGAGGGACTATTTCTAGGCCATCTGGTCTCAGGTAAGGGGATTGAAGTTGATAAAGCCAAGGTTGACATCATTAGTCACTTTACATCACCCAAAACTGTCAAGGAAGCGAGGTATTTCTTAGGACATGCTGGTTTCTATAGAATATTCATCAAGGACTTTAGTTCAATATCCCGTCCCCTTTGTGCTCTCCTACTTAAGGATGCTCCATTTGTTTGGACAGAAAGATGTGAGGGTTTATTCTCAACCCTCAAATCCTCTATCATCTCTGACCCCATCAGGAAATCTTCAAATTGGAACCTTCCTTTCGAAATTATGTGTGATGCTAGTGACTTTTCTGTAGGAGTTGTGTTAGGACAACGTTGTGATAAAACTTCTTACATCATTGCTTATGCCAGCAAATCCTTAAATGATTCCCAAATAAACTAAACCAATATTGAAAAGGAGTTACTTGATATTGTGTTTTCCTTAGAAAAGTTTAGGTCCTACCTCTAAGGATCCCCCATCACTATGTTCACTGACCATTCTTCACTAAAATACCTCTTACAAAAACAATATGCTAAGGCTAGACTGATTAGGTGGGTCCTTCTCTTACAGTAATTTGACCTCAAAATCAAGGATAAAAAGGGAGTTGAAAATGTTGTAGCTGATCACCTCTCTAGGATGGAATTAAAAGACAACTAAAATCACCTTTCTCTGTCTGATTCATTTCCTGATGAACACCTATACTCTGTGAGTGGCTGCCCTTGGTATGCCGACATAGCCAATTTCTTAGTTACAGAGTCATTCCAAAATTCTTAGGGACTCGAGCTTGAAGGAAATTTCTTTCTGATGTTAGACACTATGTGTTTGATGATCCAAACCTCTATAAGTTCTTCCCTGACCAAGTCATTAGGAGGTGTGTTCTAGAATCTGAACAAGAGTCCATCCTTAAATTCTGTCATAGTGAGGCATGTGGAGGTCACTTTTCCTCTAAGAAAACATATGCTAATATTCTTCAATGTGGTCTCTTCTGGCCCACCCTCTCAAGGGAATCCTACACATTTTTTCAAAGCTGTCCTAGGTGTCAACAAGTAGGGTCCATCACAAAAAGGAATCAAATGCCACTCACTCCCATCTTAGTGGTTGAAATATTTGACTGTTGGGGAATTGATTTCATGGGTCCCTTCCCAAACTATAGGGGATACCTTTACATACTCTTAATTATTGATTATGTCTCAAAATGGGTTGAGGCCATTCCCACTAAGTCCAAAGATCATCAAGTTGTGATTCGATTTCTAAAAGAGAACATATTTTCTCGATTTGGAATTCCTAGGGCTATAATCAGTGATCAAGGAACCCATTTATGCAACCTACAATTCTATTCACTCATGTCTAAGTATGGTATTTCTCATAAAGTGTCCACTGTATACCATCCTCAAACCAATGGTCAAGATGAGTTAGCGAATAGGGAGATTAAGCAAATTCTTGAAAAAACTGTCAACCCCTCTAGGAAAAATTGGTCTGAGAAACTCTTAGATGCTCTTTGGGCCTATCGAACTACATATAAAACCATTTTAGGAATGTCCCCATATAGGTTGGTTTATGGAAAAGCATGCCATTTACCTGTTTAAATTGAGCATAAGGCCTTTTGGAAAATTAAGAAAATGGATTATGACCTCTCATTGGATGAAACAAAAAGGAAATTAGATCTCAATGAACTGAATGAACTTAGGATGGAGGCTTATGAAAATCAAGGATAAATAAAGCTAGAGTTCAAGCCTACCAATCTAGGAATATCAAAGTTAAACATTTTGAACCGGGAAAATTTGTGCTCTTGTATAGTTCAAAACTTCATTGACACCCGGGAAAGATAAGGTCTAGATGGTCAGGTCCATACATAGTGCATAAGGTGTACCCCCATGGGGCAGTAGAGATTCAAGATCCCACAAGTGGTTACATTTTCAAGGTCAATAGTCAAAGGTTAAAACCATTCATTGAATCATTCAATAAAAAGGAAATAGAGGTGGAGTTAACTGAGCCAACCTATGAACCAGAAAAAAAAAATTGATAGATTTAGGATCCATGTCGTGCTAACGACGTTAAACGAAGCGCTGCATGGGAGGCAACCCACGGTTTTAATGTTTTCAATCTTTTTAGAATAATTTTTTTTATTAATCATTTTGATATTTAAAAAAATAGACTGTTGATATGTTCTTCTATTATGAGTATGGATGGGTATTAAAGGGGAGAACCATATTCATCCGTGTCACGTGGTGTGATCCCTGAGTACTACCTTACCCAGAAATTAAAAAGAAGACAATGTATCATCAGTTGATTTCAAAAAAAAGGGAAAACCATAAAAATGATGAGACTTGGTATTAAATAAATTGTTGTGTTGTTTGTTTTTTTTGGTTTGTTCTTGTTTGTATGGTTTAGGTAATATTTTTTTGGTGATACATATTCAATCAAGGAGGTTCCTACATCTCCCATGAGACCAAAGAGTGATTTGGGGGCACCACAATCATCATTATGAAGCCACCAGGTGAACTTGTTCCAAGCCCTTTCCAACTCATTTCCCCCCACCCACTTCTCCTCTATTTTCTTTTTACGAAACTAGGGACAATTTCATTCTAAGTTGGGAGGTGTGGAAACAAAATGTTTGTTAAAAAAAACAATGATAAAAAAGTAAAGTAAAATTCCTTTATCATTCATATAATAACATCTTTGCTCACATTAAAACTACATAGAAAATAATTTTTATTTCCTTGAATATTAATTTAATCCATTATTAAGTTCAAAATCATTGATTTTGGAAGTTTGGTTGACCAACGAAAATTTTCATCATTTTTATTTTCATCCATTAAATCAAAATTCCACAATGCATGTCCACTAGACTGTGGGGTACTAATTTGAATTTTTGGGGTCCCATAATAAATAGCACAGGTTGGTTTTATTTTTATGAATAATATGAGTATTCAAAAAAATAATAATAATTAAAATAAAAAATTGCGTGTAGAGCAATGGATTGATAAAATGTGAGGCTTTTGGCACTTGGGGATCGTGACTCCAGAGTTGTCTAGCCCTGATTTTTTCACTCTATCTCTATTTATGGTAATATGACTTTGTTTTTTGATTAAGTTAACTCAAGAAGATGCCTGAGTATGTGGGCTTCACTTGGTGCCCTAAGGCCTTTGAGCCTAGGAGTCATTAGCAAAGTCTCGCTACATGGGTTAATTTGATTAACTGCAATCTCAATTACTATGGCAATATTGCAAAAAAAAAAAATTCAAAAAAAGGGAATGAAGAATACTCATATTAGGATTAAATGTGATTCCACATAGAGCTTCCATGATTTCCCCCTCTAATAAAAATGAACCCCCATATCTATTGTGATTCACAACACATCATTACACCTAATTGAGTTGGATGAAGTATGATGATGGATTTGATCGAAGGAATGGGCTTGATATTGGGATATGATTTTAAATTTATCTTGTTTTAAAATATTTTTATAGGTTATAAAGATATATTTTTGTGCCGTTTACATTGTGAGCACTGTTTGTTATAATGTATTTGAAGAAAGGAATTCAAATTAAATCATTGAATTATTTGCTCGGGACTAGCAAATCTCAAGTTGGGGGGTGTGATTATCCAATAAAAACACATATGTTAATTAAATTTTAATGGTATTAAATGTTCATTTTTTATCTTATGGGCCTGAGTTAGTGTATTTTGATTTTGAACATCCATTCTCATCATTTGTGCACTTCATGCCTAATGTACACCAATTTAGGCCCAATGAGTCATCTGATTATAAGGAATGTAATTATCCATATTTTAAATTTATATTTTGTGAAATGGATCTTCACTTAAATTTAAACATTTTTCATTCAGGGATCAATTGATGATTCATAAAGGATGATGGAGATATTTGGCGATGAAAAGAAACAATTCTGGAGAAGGGAGATTGGACACCAGCCCACTCATGAGAATGTGGAGCCCAAAATACAGGCCCAATGAAGCCAAAATTTAGTAGGATACTATAATACATATATAGGAACAAATATTTATTCAGGATAAAATGCTAATTCTGTCTCCATTATGGTTATTTAAGCGGCCCAATTTAGAGATAAAATTCTGGTCCAGATTCTGCGGCCCAGAAAAAAATCCCACTAATATGATCATATCTCGGAATCCACTACTCCAAATGGGCCCAAATTTTACAGGCGGTTAGAATACATCCGAGTATCTATTTTATTCTTATATGTCCTACTATGATTCGGCAATATAGAAGGTCCTCCAAGCACTTATGTTCAGTGAAGGAAAGCTGTCTGCCACCTCAGGTCAAGGGTGGAAAAATCAACTCTCCCTTACTTTCCACCCACCTATGGCCTACCAAAATTAATTGAGGAGACTTGGACTGTTGGAGGCTCGAACCAAGGGCTCAAAAATTCCTATTTAAGGTAGTGGTGTTGGATTATTTAAGGATATTGGGTGCTTTGTTCAATTATAATGTTATGCTGCGATTTTGTTGTCTTAAGTTTGTCTTTCACATGTAAGTTGTTCAATTCACTTTAGTTTTTTAATAAAAGTTCTTCTTCTCCTCTTATTATGTTGTTCTTAATATCACTTTGATACCATTGGATCAAGGTGTGAATTTATTCACACCAAACCTTGTGAAATTATCACACAACGGTGGAGTGATTGTTATTTTATTGTGTGTTTTTTTACTTCTCCATATCTTCCCTCATGAGTCTATTTTCCATTTCCGTTGAAACCATTAGATCAATGGAGGGATAACCCACTTATGGGTTGATCCAAGGGAGTAGAAAGGGGATGGATTTGATGTTATTTATCACACCATTAATGTATAATCACTTCTTTAATTGATATTTTTATTTGATGATTTTTAAACTCCATCGTCCTTGTTGAATTTAAGGCCACACACTTCATGTGCTAATACGAAACTTTACCTTGAAGTGCTCAAAAATTTAATCTTTAAAGTGTATAGGTGATTAGTAGTAAATGGTGTAGGAATTAAACTAATAAGTGATGATGTTGTTTTATCTTCTAACACGAATCCATCTCAAATATAAGAAATTGAAATCATTGAAAAAGAAATACGTCCAATCCACCCTGAGCAATAACCTAGGATCAACTAATTATTTTAAATTTAATTCACTCAAATCTGTTAGTTATCCTTTAAAACCATCTAAAATCAACCCAAATTTGGCCACTTAATAGCCAAAATCCGTCTATAGAATGTATGTGTCCAAAGGTTACTTCTTAGGTCTTTGAGGATTCGACAACCCAAGCTAAACTACAAGGACCGTTCTACCTTCATCTCTTGGGTAAATTTGAGAATGAATCAAATTTTGGCGCCGTTGACGGGGAACCAAGTAAGTCATCTAAACACCCATTCTATTCTCCCCAATTTCTTCTTTTCTCATCCAAATTCTCTTATCTTGTCCCTTTCTCGTTTTTTTTTCTTTTGGCACATGTCCACCTACACCCGCGATCAATCAAACCGTCTAGTTAGGGTGGATAGTCCTGGGGTTGGGGAGTCAAGTACACCAAGGGAACTCTTTACATTAGATACTAATATTTCTAATACTCCAGAGTCCAAAATTGAGCCTATTTCAGTGGAAGGTATTCAAAGAAACCAACTCATAAACCCGGGTGGGAACCAAAATGGAAACCCAAATGAGGAATCCCCAAACTTGGGGAATGCAATTGATCAAACCATGAATGACTACCTCACACCTTCCTAGACCAATGCCCCCTCATGAATTAGACACAATTACCTAGGATATTCCAACTAAATCTTTAAACCCCATGTCCTAAACCACCTTCCCACATTCCATGGAATGGAGTCTAAGATGCCATACCTGCACATTAAGGAGTTCAATGACATTGTAGAAACCATGTGTCCCCCACATCAACTAGAATTAGCTAAGATGAGGCTATTTCCTTTTTCTTTAAAGGATCGAGCTAAAAATTGGCTAAAAAATTTGAGACCATCATCCATCAACTATTGAGACCAACTACAAAGATAATTCTACAAGAAATATTTTCCCCACCACAAAACAATTGCACTTAAAAAGAGTATCCATTTTTTTTTTGAAAAAGAGGGAGAGTCATTCTATGAAACATGGGAGAGGTTCAAAGACACCCTAAACATGGTTCCACACCATGGGTTTTCTATTCCTAAACAAGTGAGAATTTTCTATGAAGGGTTGGGTCCGGGGAACAAACAATTCATTGACATGATGTGTAATGGAACCTTTAAAAACAAAGCCCCAAATGATGCTTACGAGTATCTAGAAAGCCTTTCTGAACAAAAACAAACATGGGGAACTTCACCTTATTCTGAAAATCCACAAATAAATACTGTAATTCATACACTTAGAGAAGTGGAAAGCCTTAGGGATAAACTCACAGCACTATCTAGGAAGGTTGAAGAGATATACCTTAGGAAAGTTCATGAAATCCAAACTGTAGACCTTGTTTGCACAATTTGTGACAAACATGACCATAAGACAGAAAACTGCCCAACCATTCCATCCATCAAGGATGTTCTCTTAGGAGGACCCCCAGTGGAAGTAAATGCCTTGAACTTTCAAAAGCCTCAATACCAAAACAACTTCAACCCAAGGTATAATGACCACCCAGGCTTCCGCTGGAAAGATAACCAACAACCTAGCCAACCACATGGAAAAAATCCTTACCCCCATAAAAACTACCAAACCCATAACCAGTTCCAAACCCAACCTATCCAATACCAACAGCCACCGGTCCATTTTCAACAAACCATCCCACCTCCAAAATATCCCCCTGGGATAAACCAATCTTCTCAAGCACCAACCCAAACTGTTTCACAAAGCCTACTAGAACAACTGTGCAAACAAATGGAGGGGATGAACTCATAAGTCTCTTCCCTAAAACAAGAACTTCAAACCATCAAAACTGGAAAGACACCCATGCCTACTCAGGTAGTTCCATCCTCAACTTCAAGTGGAGAGTCAAGTTGTGCTCAAACAACTCATGAACAACTAAAGGTTTTGATTGTTTTAAGAAGTGGGAAATCAATTTAGAAACCTAAACAAAAAATTCAAAACCCACCTAAAGATTCAAACTTGGATGAAAATTCAAATGAACCAAATGATCCAACTGAGGAAACTGATAACAATGTGAAAGAAACAACTCTTCAACAAACAACCCCACAACCTACACCATTTCCTCAACGCATGAGGGGGAAACCCAAGCCTGAACTGAGTGAAAATTTGAGGGAAATCTTCTCACAAGTCAAGTTGAAAATTCCCCTTCTCGATGCAATTCAAACCATACCTACTTACTCAAAGTACTATAAGGACTTGTGCACTTTTAAAAAAAAATTTCACATAAAAACCAAGTCCTTTTGGATGCTAATGTGAGTACCACCATTCAAGGGAACATTCCTCCTAAGTTGAAAGACCCGGGTTTCCCTTACATCAATGTTGAAATAGGAGAGAGAAAAGTTGTCAGGGCCTTGTGTGACCTAGGTTCTAGTGTCAATATCATCCCATATGCTGTGTACTGCCAGTTAGGCCTAGAAGAGATCCAACCCACATCTGTCACACTTCAACTTGCTGATCGTAGCATTAGGGTTCCAAAGGGTATTTCAAAGGACGTTATGGTAAAGGTTGAAAACTTCATCTACCCTGCTAATTTCATTGTCCTTGAAAACCATTGAAACTTAGGAAATAAGGAACAAAACCCAATCATCCTTGGTTGTCCTTTCCTTGCAACAATCAACTCTGTTATAGGAGTCCGAAATGGGAACATGACCATCACCTTTGGAAACATGAGTCTAGACTTGAACATCTATAATGAAAGATCACAAATAGGGTATGACGAGGATATTCATGAAGTAAACATGATAGGAAGCATTGATAATGAATCCATTGAACATAAAGGAATATTTGATGAATGTTTAAGTCAGGATGAGATTGATTTCCTTTGTTCACATGAAGGAAGTTTATCTCCTTGGCTTGAATCATTTTCAAATTGCTCTTATGATGAAGTCTTAGGTCCAACAATCAGTGAAACCTTTCAGGAAACCACTTTCATGGAGACCAATCCAACTTCCTTCCCTAAATCTGATCAGGACAATCTAGTAGCTGAAACTTCTACATGTAGGGGAATCAATCCTATCTAAAACTTTAGGAAATAAAATTGATCTTGATCCAATGTCCCAATATTCTACTGAAATTCTGAACCAACCTGATCTTGAATTGAAGGAACTTTCTACTGCACTAAATTATGCCTTCCTAGGGTACAATAAAACACATCCTATTGTCATTTATTCTTCTCTTGAATCCAATCATGAGAGGATTCTTCTATATGTCCTTAGGAAACATAATAAATCCATTGGTTGGACCCTGTCTGATATTCCTGGGATTAGCCCACTTATCGAGACTCAGAGGATTGTTCTAGAATCTAATTCAAAGCCATGTTTTCAACCTCAACGATGACTCAATCCTAATCTCATGGAGGTAGTAAGGAAATAACTTCTGAAATTGTTAAAATCTGGTATCATATATCCCATAACTGAGAGTGAATGGGTGATCCCAATACAAGTGGTTCCAAAAAAGGCTGGAATCACAGTGATAACCAATGAGGATGGACAGATTCTTCCAACAAGTGTGAGTAGTGGATGGAGGGTCTGCATTGACTATAGGAAGATAAACTCATTCACCAAGAAGGACCATTTCCCCTTACCATTCATTTACCAAGTCCTTGAGAGAGTGGAAGGTCATGCATTCTACTATTTCTTAGATGGGTACTCAGGGTACAATCAAATTGAGGTCTCCCTAGAGGATCAAGGGAAGACTACATTCACATGTACATTCGGTACCTTTGCCTTCAAACGCATGCCCTTTGGTTTATGCAATGCTCCTGGAACCTTCCAGCGGTGCATGATGGGAATCTTCTTAGACATGGTAGGGGATTTTCTAGAGGTATTCATGGATGAATTCTCTATGTTTGGGGATACATTTGAGGGATGTCTGCATAATGTGGAGAGAGTCTTGTCAAGATGTGAAGAAAAAAATCTGGTCCTAAACTAGGAAAAATTCCATTTCATGGTTAAAGAGGGACTACTTCTAGGCCATCTGGTCTCAGGTAGGGGGATTGAAGTTGATAAAGCTAAGGTTGACATCATTCATCACCTTCCATCACCCAAAACTGTTGAGGAAGTGAGGTCTTTCTTAGGACATGCTGGTTTCTATAGAAGATTCATCAAGGAATTTAGTTCAATGTCCCGTCCCCTTTGTGCTCTCCTACTTAAGGATGCTCCATTTGTTTGGACAGAAAGCTGTGAAGGTTCATTATCAACCCTCAAATCCTCTCTCATCTCTCCCCCCATCATGAAATATCCAAATTGGAACCTTCCTTTTGAACTTATGTGTGATTCCAGTGACTTTGCGGTAGGAGCTGTGTTAGGACAACGTTGTGATAAAACTCCTAATGTCATTTCTTATGCAAGAAAATACTTAAATGATGCCCAAATCAACTACACCACTACTGAAAATGAGTTACTTGATATTGTGTTTTCCTTAGAAAAGTTTAGGTCCTACCTCTTAGGATCCCCTATCACTGTGTTCACTGACCATTCTTCACTAAAATACCTCTTCCAAAAACAAGATTCTAAGGCTAGACTGATTAGGTGGGTCCTTCTCTTACAATAATTTGACCTCACAATCAAGGATAAAAAGGTCATTGAAAATGTTGTATCTAATCAACTCTCTAGTATGGAATTCAAAGAAAACTCAAATCACCTTTATGTGTCTGATTCATTTCCTGATGAACACCTATACTCTGTGAGTGACTTCCCTTGGTATGCCGACATAGCCAATTTCTTAGTTACAAGAGTCATTCCAAAATTCTTAGGGACTCAAGCTCGAAGGAAATTTCTTTCTGATGTTAGACACTATGTGTTTGATGATCCATACCTCTATAAGTTCTTCCCTGACCAAGTCATTAGGAGGTGTGTTACAGAATCTGAACAAGAGTCCATCCTTAAATTCTGTCATCATGAGGCATGTGGAGGTCACTTTTCCTGTAATAAAACATCTGCTAAGATTCTTCTCTGTGGTCTCTTCTGGCCCACCCTCTCAAGGGACTCCTACACATTTTGTCAAAGTTGTCCTAGGTGTCAACAAGTAGGGTCCATCACAAAAAGGAATCAAATGCCACTCACTCCCATCTTAGTGGTTGAAATATTTGACTGTTGGGGAATTGATTTCATGGGTACCTTCCCAAAATCTAGGGGATACCTCTACATACTCTTAATTGTTGATTATGTCTCAAAATGGTTTGAGGCCATTCCCACTAAGTCCAATGATCATCAAGTTGTGATTCTGTTTCTGAAAGAGAACATATTTTCTCGATTTGGAATTCCTAGGGCTATAATCAGTGATTGAGGAACCCATTTCTGCAACTACCCATTCTCTTCACTCATGTCTAAGTATGGTATTTCTCATAAAGTGTCCACTTCATACCATCCTCAAACCAATGGTCAAGCTGAGTTAACGAATAGGGAGATTAAGCAAATTCTTGAAAAAACTGTCAACCCCTCTAGGAAAGATTGGTCTGAGAAACTCTTAGATGCTCTTTGGGCCTATCGAACCGCATATAAAACCATTTTAGGAATGTCCCCATATAGGTTGTTTTATGGAAAATCATGCCATTTACCTGTTGAAATTGAGCATAAGTCCTTTTGGGCAATTAAGAAAATGGATTATGACCTCTCATTGGCTGGAACAAAAAGGAAATTAGATCTCAATGAACTGGAGGAACTTAGGATGGAGGCTTATGAAAATTCAAGGATAAATAAAGCTAGAGTTCAAGCCTACCAATCTAGGAATATCAAAGTTAAACATTTTGAACCGGGAAAATTTGTGCTCTTGTATAGTTCAAAACTTCATTTACACCCGGGAAAGATAAGGTCTAGATGGTCAGGTCCATACATAGTGCATAAGGTGTACCCCCATGGGGCAGTAGAGATTCAATATCCCAAAATTGGTTACATTTTCAAGGTCAATGGTCAAAGGTTAAAACCATTCATTGAATCATTCAATAAACATGAAATAGAGGTAGAGTTAACTGAGCCAACCTATGAACCAGAAAAAAATTGATAGATTTAGGATCCATGTCGGGCTAACGACATTAAACAAAGCGCTGCATGGGAGGCAACCCATGGTTTTAATGTTTTCAATATTTTTGGAATAATTTTTTTTATTAATCATTTTGATATTTAAAAAAAATAGACAGTTGATCTGTTCTTCTATTATGAGTATGGATGGGTATGAAAGGGGATCACCATATTCATCCATGTCACGTGGTGTGATCCCTGAGTACTACCTTACCCAGAAATTAAAAATAAGACAATGTATCATCAGTTGATTTCAAAAAAAAGGGAAAACCATAAAAATGCTGAGACTTGGTATTAAATAAATTGTTGTGTTGTTTGTTTGGTTTGGTTTGTTCTTGTTTTTATGGTTTAGGGACTATTTTTTTGGTGATACATATTCAATCAAGGAGGTGCCTACATCTCCCATGAGACTAAAGAGTGATTTGGGGGCACCACAATCATCATTATTAAGCCACCAGGTGAACTTGTTCCGTGCCATTTCCAACTCATTTTCCCCCACCCACTTCTCCTCTATTTTCTTTTTACGAAACTAGGGACAATTTCATTTTAAGTTGTGGGGTGTGGAAACAAAATGTTTGTAAAAAAAACAATGATAAAAAAAAGTAAAGTAAAATTCCTTTATCATTCATGTAATAACATCTTTGCTCTCATTAAAACTACATAGAAAATAATTTTTATTTCCTTGACTCTTAATTTAATTCATTATTAAATTCAAAAGCATTGATTTTGGAATTTTGGTTGTCCTATTAAAATTTTCATCATTTTTATTTTCATCCATTAAATCAAAATTCCATAATGCACGTCCACTAGATTGTGGGGTACTAATTTAAATATTTGGGATCCCATAATAAATAGCATAGGCTGGTTTGATTTTTATGAATAATATGAGTATTCAAAAACTAAAAAATAAAAAATAAAATAAAATAAAATAAAAATTTGCGTGTAGAGCAATGGATTGATAAAATGCAAGGCTTTCAGCACTTGGGGATCATGACTCCAGAGTTGTCTAGCCCTGAGTTTTTCACTCTATCTCTATTTATGGTAATATGACTTTGTTTTTTGATTAAGTTAACTTGTGACGATGCCCGAGTATGTGGGCTTCACTTGGTGCCCTAAGGCCTTTGAGCCTGGGAGTCATCGGCAAAGTCTCGCTACATGGGTTAATTTGATTAACTGCAATCTCAATTACTATGGAAATATTGCAAAAAAAAAAAAATCAAAAAAAGGGGAATGAATAATACTCATATTAGGATTAAATGTGATTCCACCTAGCGCTTCCATGATTTCCCCGTTGAATAAAAATGAACCCTCATATCTATTGTGATTCAAAACATTTCATTACACCTAATTGAGTTGGATGAAGTATGATGATGGATTTGATCAAAGGAATGGGATTGGTATTGGGATCTGATTTTAAATTTATCTTGTATTAAATTATTTTGATAGGTTATAAAGATATATTTGTGTGCAGTTTACATTGTGATCACTGTTTGTTATAATGTGTTTGAAGAAAGGAATTCAAATTAAATCAATGAATTATTTGCTTGGGACTAGCAAATCTCAAGTTGGGGGGTGTTATTATCCAATAAAACACATATTTTAAGTACATTTTAATGGTATTAAATGTTCATTTTTTATCTTATAGGCCTGAGTTAGTGGATTTTGATTTTGAACATCCATTCTCATCATTTGTGCACTTCATGCCTAATGTACACCAATTTAGGCCCAATGAGTCATCTGATTATAAGGAATTTAATTATACATATTTTAATTTTATATTTTGTGAAATGGATATTCACTTCAATTTAAACATTTTTCATCCAGGGATCAATGGATTATTCATAAAGTACGATGGAGATATTTTACGATGAAAAGAAACAATTTTGGAGAAGGCAGATTGGACACCATCCCACTGATGAGATTGTGGATCCAAAAATACAGGCCCAATGAAGCCCAAATTTAGTAGACTAATATAATACATATAGAGGAACAAATCATTCTTCATGAGACAATGATAATTCTGTTTCCATTATAGTTATTTAAGCGTCTCAATTTAGAGATAAAATTCTCGGCCAGATTCTGCGGCCCAGAAAAACATCCCACTAATATGATCATATATCTAAATACACAACTCCAAATGGGCCCAAATTT
This sequence comes from Viscum album, assembly GCA_963277665.1. Classification (NCBI taxonomy): domain Eukaryota; kingdom Viridiplantae; phylum Streptophyta; class Magnoliopsida; order Santalales; family Viscaceae; genus Viscum; species Viscum album. The sequence continues at coordinate 1,628,434,377 of OY728156.1, read as the reverse complement.
GACATAAGGTTAGAAAAAATCAGAGAATCCATTTTCTTATTCTATGTACAACTTTGATTCGACCATCTAGAAGGTCTTACAAGCGCTTATGTTCGGTGAAGGAAAGCTGGCTGCCACCTCGGGTCAAGGGTGGAAAAATCAACTCTCCCTTACTTTCCACCCACCTATGGCCTACCAAAATTAATTAAAGAGACTTGGACTATTTGAGGCTCGACCCAAGGGATCAAAATTCCTATTTAAGTCAGTGGTGTTGGAGGATTTAAGGATCTTGGGTGCTTTGTTCAATTGTAATGTTATGCTACGATTTTGTTGTCTCAAGTTTGTATTTCACATGTAAGTTGTTCAATTCACTTTAGTTTTTTAATAAAAGTTCTTCTTCTCCCCTTATTATGTTTTTCTTAATATCACTTTGATACTGTTGGATCAAGGTGTGAATTTATTCACACCAAACCTTATGAAATTATCCCACAATGGTGGAGTGACTGTTATTTTATTGTGTTTTTTTTACTTCTACATTTCTTCCCTCATGAGTCTACTTTCCACTTCCATTGAAACCATGGGATCAATGGAGGGATAACCCACTTATGGTTTGATCCAAGGGAGTATAAAGGGGCTGTATTGGATGTTATTTATCACACCATTAATGTATAATCACTTCTTTAATTGATATTTTTATTTGATGATTTTTAAACTCCATCGTCCTTGTTGAATTTAAGGCCACACACTTCATGTACTAATATGAAACTTTACCTTGAAGTGATAAAAACTTTGATCCTTCAAGTGTATAGATGATTAGTATTAAAGGGTGTAGGCATTAAACCAGTAAGTGATGATGTTTTTTTATCTTCTTAAATGAATCCATCTCAAATATAAGAAATTGAAATCATTGAAAAGGAAATACTTCCAATACACCCTAAGCGATAACCTAGGATAAAATCATTCTTTTAAATTGAATTCACTTAAATCTGTTATTTTTCCTTTAAACACATCTAAAATCAACCCAAAGTTGGCCACTTAATATCCAAAATCAGTCCATAGAATGTACGTGTCCATAGGTTACTTCTTAGGTCTCTGAGGATTCGACAACCCAAGATAAACTACAAGGACCATTATACCTTCATCTCTTGGGTAAATTTGAGCGTGAATCAGAGAGTAACCAAGCCCAATAAGTGGGTACTGGAACAAGGTATACATATTCATATGCTCAAACAAGAAGCCCAAACAAGATCATAATGGGATATCCATCCCGTAGCTCAGCCCAAGAAAGTGAGTAGCCAACAGTCCTAGAAGTAAACACCATCGATGCCCAACATCCCACACATCTGCCTTGAACTGCAAGTCAAGGGGCTCAAATCACCGCACCTTGAAACTATCCGCTTTAGGCGGCACTGAATCACCCGCACGGTTTTAGGTCGCGTCGCAAGGACGCGTCTCGGTGGGGAAAGTGCCCCTCGTACTTGAGAGTTCTGGGGGAACGTCAAGCCACACCTCGTCACTGCCCCGGAGTTGAGAGGTCTCCTCAAAGTCGACAGGCGACCCCCTGCCCAGCCCCACTGGAGGGTGATCCCTAGAAGTTGACAGGTTCCCACTAGAGGGAGACCCGACAAGAGTCGATGGGTGCCACACTACCCAATCCCATAAAAGGGTAATCCACTAGAGGGAAACCCGGCTAAAGTCGTCGACGATTCCTAATGACCAGTCCTGTAAAAGTGTACTCCACTGGAGGGAGGCTCAGAACCGTCATCGGGGACCACTTCCCATCCTAGCTGGAGGTAAACCCAGCATCGGGGACCACTTCCCAGCCCAGCTGGAGGTAAACCTGGCACCACTCTAGCCATCTTGGATGGATGGTACTGCTCGGTGAACACCGCTGTACTGGCCATCCCTGCTGGATGGTAACCCACTGGCCATCCCTACTGAATGGTACTGCTCTGGCCATCCCTGCTGGATGGTACCCCACTGGCCAGCCCTGCTGGAAACAACCTCCTGACCAGCCCTACTAGAAACTACCTCTTGGGTAGATGATCGGTTCCAGCGTAATGTGTTGGTCACACCGAATCCACAAGAGCTCTACCAGGGAACACGAAGAACCTCTGCTGGCCAAACCATCGAGAACAGAACCAGGGGAAAACCACTCAACCCTGTTGGTCGTAACCATCGTGAACAAGACCAGGGGGAAACTCAACCCTTCCGGTCAACAAATGAGTATAGAAGGACCCTCTATGTTGCAAGGGGTCAAGGGAATGCAAAGCAGAACACGACATGCACATAGGTCCCACACGACGTGTGGCCCCAAGTCAACTCCAACCAAGCACACAAATGTTCTCAGGTACCAACATCCACATGTACCTCCCAGCGTTCCCGTATACTCCCAGAGTATACCACGTCTCTATCCAAAAGGCTAACGTGCACACGACACCCATTGTCAACGCGAAGGAGTAAATGTAACAACTCCAAGTTGCCACCTCAACAGCTGAGGCACAACCAACCACATCTCTTTAAACACCAACATCACTTTCCTAGGAGTGAATGCGATCACACATCAAGGGTTCCCTACAAACACCACAAGAAGAACCACCACTGGTACACCTTTCATATTTCCACATTTAATAAGATTTTGTAAGAGGCTTCGCACGCCTGAACAGATTACACCGTTGTAATCCTTGTGAAAAAACACGCGAGATAGACTACCTACTCACCTCAAACGGATATTCGACGAAAAAGTCACCAACACCGCCTTACGCCTGAATAGCGTCCCGTGATCCCGAGCCTCGGCCTCGAAAATATTTAGGTGCATCGCACCATTGCGATCCCCTCAGGAAAAAATGTCAAAAGGACTGCTCACTTGAGTGAAATAGATATCTGGAGAAAAAGATGCATTCTAACATACTGAACGTGAGTGGTGTTGCGTGGGACCCGCATCCCGGTCCCGAAGCACTGCCAACAGATCACACCGTTGCGATCCTCTCAGAAAAGTACACAATTTTGACTAATCACTTGTCCAAAACGAACACCTAGTGATAAAGCTGGAAAATCACCGTCAACTCCCAAAACAGCCCTCATGGGGCCCGCACCATCATGCAGAATTAAAGTGGGCGAATTTCTCCATTGAAATTCCCTTATAAAAACACCCAAAATCGACGTCTCTCATGCCCCGAATGGACATCCGATGGAAAAGTTACAAAAAGTTGTGTACAGCTTGAAAGACGGGCCATGGGGCCCACGCATCAACTCCATTTCCAATGCCCGAAACCACACTGGAAAACTCCGGCTCAACGCTAGGGTCACAATGCCACTGACGGCGCTCAATTCGGACATCGGATGTGCCCGCGCTGTCCAAAACAAGAATCCCCGAGAAAAATGCTTGTCCACTTAAAGGCGTGTCGTGCCACCAAGGCCCTCGTCTCAGGAATTAAAAATTCCCGAGACCATCTCAAAAAGTTTGTATTTCTTCAAGGAACGCGTCTCTGCTGACAACACGTGAATCCGACACCTGGTCCGCCTTTTATGGGTATTTTAAGATTTCAACGGAGGAGACGAGGTGGGCCGAGCCGGTTCGGCCGACCCACCCTGTCCGAACCGGCCCGCGGTTCACCACGCGGGCCGGCTCGCCTCACCCGGACCGGCTTGAGTCGGTCCGTCTCCCTTTCCACGGCAACCCGCAATGGGCGGGTCGCAGTATGCCACTGGGGTCGCTGACCCCGGTCTCCCCTCGTGCACACCGATCGACCGACAATCAGCCGGTCCTCCTCTCGCCCGACCGCGCTCGCCCGCGGCCGCTGCACTCACCGTCCGTAGCCGCCTCCTACTGAAGGCCGCTGCCCGCCTGAGGAACCCTGTCGCGTCGCCGAGCCGCCGTGTCGGCATGCTGCCACTTCCTGACCGTGACGCCGAGCCGCCGCCTCCTCCAGGACCGCTTGCCGCGCTGGCTCGCCGTACCGCCACCCTGTTCTCGCCGAAATGCCCCAAAACCGTCGAAAACACTCAAAAACTCACAATCTTTGGCGGGTGATTGCGGAGCCCTTGGGACTCCAAATTCGAAACCGAAAGATGCGTTGGAAAGATCAGAATTTATACTACACGACCATGGGCTTCGTTTTCAGATTCGATATCAATTCAATGTTATAAATCGAGCTCAAAGGAGATGCGGGAATTAAAAATTGAAAACGCAACCGCCTACCTGCGAGGGCGTAGCCCGGAGCTTCTCTGCACATCGAGCCTCGCCGAAGAGGTGGAGGAGAGGAGGAGAGGGGAGGCCTCTTTATTGAGAGCTTCTTCTCCAGAGAACCAAAGGAAAAAATGAGGGAGAGGGGGGGGGGTGGTTTAGGTTTAAGTAGAGAAATTAATTAAAAACATAATTAATTTAAAAATCCAAATTAACCCACATCAAAAACTTTTGGAGAGGTCAAGATTAAACCCCCCCTAGGATAAAAATACCATTCTAGACCCATCCATGCACTCAGATCTCTGATCCGAAACTCCGTTTAGGAGTTATCCTATTTATTTGGCGTGCCCAGTGTGAACGCACTGAAAATTTAATTTCGGCCACACCGGGGCTTGGAATCGCACACTGTCTGAAGGCGCTGCTCTGGAATAACATCAGGAATATTCCAAAGTATTTTATAGAAAAAACTGGGTTCTTAATGTGTTAATAAAAAAAACATGCTATAAATACATCACCATTTTGTGGTTCAAGATATTTGATGATGGATGAGGATTCATATCCTACATAAATTCACAGCCTCCTTTGAGGTCCCATCTTTGTATGCTGTGGGGGAGAAATTGGTACATATACTTCACAACCAAAGATTCCTAAGTGAGAGATTTCAGGCTCTTGGACAAAAGCCAATTTGAGTGGAGAGTGTTTATGATATGCACTTGGTCTGATGCAAATTAATGTTGAGGCATGCAATATTACATGACCCCATAGAGAGCTCAACAACTTTTTTCTCATTATTAATGGTCTAGAAATAAGTTGGAGGTGTTTTATCAGTGATTCAGCTAAACCATTTTGTGTATGCACATGGGCGATTGGATGCTCCATAGCAATCCCCATTTTCATATAGTAATCCTTGAAATCTTGAGAGGTAAACTCTTCACCATTATTGAACCTTACATTCTTGATGAAATGATCAAGGAATTGTGCTCTCAATTTAATTATTTGGGCAAGAAAATGTAAAAACGAAACATTATGAGTTGAGATAAAACATACATATGACCATATGATAGATGCATAAATTAATACCATAAACTATTTAAATGGTCCGCATGATAGATGGATTGGTCCACATATATCCCCTATAATTCGTTTAAGAAAGGCTTTAATTTTGGCCTTAATTTTAACTGGAGATGGTCTCATGATCAACTTTCCAAGTGAACAATCCTCGCATGGAATTTTTCTTAGTGGAGAGATCTGTTGGAGCTTTACTAAATGTCCATAATAACTTTCAATTATTTTTCGCATCATTCTTAAACCAGGATGACCTAATCGGTCATGACACAAATTAACAATTTATAGTGCATTCTTTACTACCATATGTGTTTCGATCGTACTAATATATGTATAATGTAATCCATATGATAATTTTGGTAGTTTTTCTAGCACATTACTCTTATTGAATTTATTAATGGTAATGCACATGTACTTTTCATTTCTCTTAGATATAGTTTTAGTATCATACCCATGATGGTATATATCATTGAAACCTAACAAGTTTATTTTTTACTTTGAGGAAAACAACACATCTTTTATAAAAAATTACGTCCCATTGGGTAAATAGAAACTCACTTTACCAGTCCCTTCTATCAGATCTGCAGGACCTGATATAGTATTCACAATTGGTCTTGTTGATTTAAGATCATAATTTTTTTATTCTTAAGAATTGTGTGTGTTATTCCACTATCTGGTATGCAAATATCTGTTCCATTTAAGAAATCCATTTCATTGCTTCAAAGTAAAGAGAATAATATTATAAGAAACACCTTTTGAAATTCAAATAATACAACATCTAAAATATAAAACATACAGAACAAAATGAAATATCATATATTATAACTACTATATATTTTTTGAATTATTTCTAGCTATCATCTCATCAAATTCCCAAGTAAAATCACCTACTTTGAGGTAAATGAAATCATAATTTAATGGCTCATGATTCTCAATAAAATTCACCTCATTTTATTTCTATTTATAGGATGTCCCAAGAAATTGTGGTTCATTGTTATTTGATTCAAGAGATGCTTTATAGAGCTTACAAATATTCCCTAGGGTTTTACAAACTTGAGACCAATTTCCCTTAGAACCACACTTGTAGTAGGAATCTTCAGGATTCCTCAGAGTGTTTGAGCTGGTATTTCCTTGATTCTGATATTTATTTTGACAAGATCCATGGTTATGACCACGTCCTCGACCAAATATTCTTCCAAAACCACATCCACCATGAGAATCACATCCCTAACTTCTTCCATGATTATTTTCATGAAAAATAGCATTTGCTTTAGGAAATCCTACCATTGAACTAGTAGGATGAGGCTGATGATTTTTAATCAAAAGATCACTGTTATCTTATACTATAAGTAATGATGATATGATATCCAAATATTTTAAATACCATCACAAGCGATATTTTTGTTGTAGGGTGATGTGAGATGCATGAAATTCTTTATATTTTTTTCAAGCATATCAACAACTATAATCCCAATACAATAGTACTTGAGCTGTGATACAATTATACACATGGCAGAATTGTAATCACCGACCCTTTTAAATTCTTGGAAGTGTAAAGCATTCCATTCATCACGGGTTTCTGGAAGAATAACCTAGTTTTGATGGTCATACCTCTCTTTCAAACTCTTCCCGAGCTTGTATGGATCTCTTTCTATGAAGTATTCACATTTCAAACCCTCATCAAGATGTCTTCTAAGGAAGATCATCACCTTTTCTTTATTTTGGAGTGTTTGTAAATTATTTTCTTTAATTGTTTCTATGAGATCCATTGATTCAAGATGCATTGCCACATCCATCATCCATTGAATGTAATTACTTTTGGTAATGTCAAGAGCAGTGAATTCAAGCTTCATGAGATTTAACATGATGATAACTAGAAAACATTAAAATCAGGTTAATATTATCATTTAATATTATATATATATCTCACCCTAATCGGTTAATAAACCTTTCATGTGGGGATTTGAAATAAATAAATTAGTATCACATTACTCGTTTAAAACTTTCTTGCATATACTGATTTATTAATTATACCATCCAATCAAGTGGAGAAAAATAAATAAACTTAAACTCTTCGAACAGGCGGCAAACCAACGTTTATGGTGGTAATTAAAATAAACCACATAAACCATCCAATTTTCTGGTAAAAGTAAGATAAAAAGGATAAATAATTAAAACTATCCAACCAGGTGATGAAAACAAAAACAAAAACATACATTTCTCTATTTTGAGCATTCATGCTAATAATGTGTTGAGAAAACAAATTTGAAATGAGAAAAAACTAGAATAATGAAGAGAGATGAATAGAAAAGGAAGAATTTTTTTATTGATGATCACACTTCTTACTCTCTATTATTGGATTTCCTTCCTAAAGTATTAACCCATTAGAGGGGGTTGCACTTCCTTTTATAGGCAGTGTAGAAAAGGGTTTGGTGGGGGTGGGCAGCCCACCCCCATTGAAATGTTATGCAGCCACCGGCTGCCTAATAGAGGTAACATTAATTCTATTAATCATTTTATGACCTCACAAAGAATCATCACCATAAAATAACTTTTATCTGGGTAAGATAAATTTTATTTATAATTATCCATCATTAAAAAAATAAAAAATTAATTTTCTCACACAATATTTATCTCATACAATTGGCCGGATAACTTTTATCTATGACAACATATTTTTCAAAAAATTATTTTAAAAGTTATATTTTATAAACTTTATCTTACTTTTCCAGTGAAATAGAATTGTAATTTACATAATAAAATTAAATATATTTTAAGTAATATTATTTTCATACATGTAACAAATGATATTTGTTACATTTACTTGATGAAATAAAGTTTCACCTAAATGTTTTTTAATCCTAATGTTTTTATAGATTTCATAAAATTCATCTCACCTAGTGGGAGAGATAAATTTTATTTATGGTAATGTATTCTTTGGAAAAAATGTTAAAATGTTTAGTTTTTTATACAAAATTTATGTAGTCTAATTCATGGGAAAATTTAATGAGATATTAAAATAATGTAATGTTATTTATCTCATGCAATTTGTAACAAAAATTTCAAATAAAATGACACATTTAAAAAATTTAATTCATTACATGTATGATGTGAAATAAATTTACCTATATAAATTACATTTTTAGAAATAAAATTTATCTCCTGCATATCTTAAGATGTTTTTCATTAAAAATGATAAAACTTTTGAAAAATGAAATTTTTATCATACATGAGATGAGATATATTTAATGCACATTGATACATCATTTAAAAACTAAAATTTATCTCTATAAAATATTTAAATAAATTTCATGTTCTATGTTCTATCTTAAAAAAATGGAAGTTATTTTATGTATGGGATGAGATAAATTTTGTGTACTATGTTATAAATAAATTACATTGCATTGCATTACAAAAATATAATTGAAATATACATTTTATAATTATTAAAAAAACCAATCACATGATGTAAATGTATCCTCTCATCATCATCATCATAAATATAATAAAAGTTGTTCAGAAAGAAAGAAAATAAAGAAAAACAACCCAATCCACAAAAGGGCAGGGTAGAGAGACATTTTTCTACGGGGGTCTAAAAAAATGGAGACCTAGAGCATCACCTCTTAGAATGTTAACCCCTGGGGGATTCAAGCTCTGTAAGTCATGATAATATACACACTCCATTCCATGAAAATCAAGAGATTCCAAGTAATCCGCCGCCCTGTTACCTTCTCGCCAAGTGTGAGACACTTTTGTATGGGTGCTGAGAAGAGAACGACACTTAAGAATGAGATATTCAATCGACCAAGGAATAAGTCCCAGGCCCTGAATAGCATTGTGGACCATCATAGAGTCGGTTTCGGCTTTCAGAAGATGTAGGTTATGCTGCCGACACACAGAGAGTCCTATGTACATAGTCTTAGCTTCTTCCATGAGAGAGGTACCATGCCCTAGCCGGGCAGAGAAAGCCCAAAAAACCGAACCAGAGTAGTCATAGACAATACCACCTCCAGTCATGATTCCAGATTTGCACGAGCCGTCAGTATTAAGTTTCAAACCATGAGCTGGAGGGAACCACCTTACCCAGTTTCCTAAAGGTTGATTAGCAGAGGAAGGTGCTCTATGAGAAGTAAAATTAAGCCGTTGCATCGTAGGAGCATCCCTGCAAATATTGAGGGCCCTGCTCATGTCGAGAAGGAGGGATATGGTTCTGGAGATGATCTCTCGGCCGGATGACAACACCCCCTCGAAGACATTTTTGTTTCGCGCTTGCCAAAAACACCAACAGCCTGCCTGCAGGACAAGGTTCCACGCTTTATCTAATGCATGTTATGAGATAAATTTTGTTTACCATGTTATGCATTTCAAAAGTGAAATTAAATCCCATGAAATATATTTCATCTTTAATAATACACATGTTATAAAATTAAGTTTATCTCTCATAAGAGATTAGATAAATTTAAACTACAATGATACATCTATTCTAAATAATAAAATTTATCTTCCCCCAGCAGGTGGCTGTGGTGCCGGGGGGATGGGGTGTGGGGTGTCGGTCATAGGGTCGAGTCTACGGATGGTTTTCTTTGTAGTGTGTGTATAGTTAATAGAACCCACCTTTTAAAAAATTAAATTTATCTCATATATGAAATGAGATAAATTTCATATACTATGTTATTGTTGAATATGAACTAAAATAATTAATGAGATATTTAATTTAGGTGTATTTATCTTTTACTTAGTTTCATTTATAGTATCCATTATTAATGAATTAAATGACTTGAATATTCATTTATGGGTTCAATGAATAAATGACAATGAGAATTAACACATGTTGATACGTTGAATATGGACAATGCGTTTCACTAAATGAAATGCATCAAGGATGACAATATAAAGGGATGAGATCCCTCCTGTAACCAATTGTATGCAAGCCTCTCTAAGATATCTTCCATCTCTTAGCTTGTTTATCATACTCGATAAATATGCTAGTGCCTCTTCAAGTGCACGAGAGTCCTCTGATTGGGATCAGGATCCACTGGCCAATCAACCACCTTTATAGGCAAGAAGCTTTTTTTACATCGGTCAGGGAAGGGGGAACAAACAAAAAACCCGATCTATTTTCAGGTGGGGAGGCTCGAAACCAAGATCCCTCATGTTGTAAACAAATAATTTTATACAATACTCTCAAAACTCTCTTATTCCCTATATCTTATTCAGAGGTAGGAAGCTTTTATCTGTTGCTCCTGTGATCTTTATCAAGCACACTCCATCTAAATTTGAAGATGGATCTTGGTATAATGCATACACACATTTTATGTTCTTCATTTACATTACACATTGATTATTTCAAGGATAAATCATATATTTGGGCTTTTCTTCCACTTCCATGTCCATATTATTGGGTTTTCTTTTTACATCATATAGACATAGCAGTGGAATCAAAATCCAATTATATATGATATATATTTGATGAATTCAATGTGTAATAAATGAATAACATAAATGTGACCTTGTATTACAATAAGATCCATCTTGAAACTTTGATGAAGTATGCTCAATGAGAATCACATAAGCAGCAGACAAAAGTCTCTTACCTATGAAGGTGCTACACTGACCTGCGAATTCTGATCCCAATCAGAGGACCCTTGTACACTTGAAGAGGTGTTAGGGTCTTTACCATGGGCGACTAATAAGCTACAGGTAATAATAGAGTTTTGAGAGGCTTGTATAAAATTGTTTGTTTACAACATGAGGGATCGATTTCCTTTATATACCCATCCATGACATGCTTCATTTAATGAAACATGTCATATATATTTAATGCATCCACATATACATATATATTTATTCTCATTGTCATTAATTCATTGAATCCTGTTCAATGAATATTCAAGTCATTTAATCCATTCATAATGGATTATTATCAATAAAAACACATGGATGAAAAATGCACCTAAATTAAATTTCCACTAATTATTTTAGTGCATTTCAACACCTATGATGGGCATCGAAAACCCATTAGTGGTATCATAGTAGAGGCTAAAGGGTTACCCAATTCTTTGGAACTCTCATGCATGAACATGTGGTGATGTATGACTTTCTGCCCAAGGGATCCATTGTGATACAAAGAGTTTGGAAAATGAAGTTCTTTGATAGGTTTATATGGATGTCATATTAGATGTGTTTATATGAGGAATAGAGATTCCACCACCCAATAGTGGCATCATAGGGTATGTGAAGAACCCTTATGATAACTTTTTTTAACAATGTTTTTTTATTTTTTTAAAACTAACCTCTTTTTAAAATAATGTTTTTGTTATTCAGGAATCGAACCTAGTTCATCGTAATGGACTTTCTATTTAGATTAAACAGCATCAGATTCAGATTATCATATCTATCATCATCAGATTCAGATCATCGGATCCATAATAATTGGAGGTAGAAATTATTGAATTCTATAAAATTTCCTTTGGATTCATGAGAGAAAGACATAAGTTGCTAAGTGATGAAGTCATAGTGATGCTGAAGAGGTTTGTTGAAGAATGTGAAGTTAGGAGTTAGAAAGTTTTCAAACATTCTAAACAAAGTCAGATGATTATTTTCTGATCATTAAGTTCTCACAAATCATGAAAAATTTCATGAAAAAATCTTTTGAAGAAATGGTGGAGAGGTTTGAATAAATTCAAAATTGCAGAGTGAAAAATTCCATTGTAATGGGAAATTCTATCGTAATGAGAATTTCATATTAATGGAGATTACATCATTATGAACAAATACATCGAAGGCAGAATTTTTAAGAAGATCAGATATAAATTTCATAATGTTTTAAGTTGATGAGGTTCTAATAATTTCAAATTTGAAGAGTGAAGAATTAAATCATAATGAGTTAAGAAGAAAAATAGAATTCATAATGTTTGAGAAGGAAACATAAATCATAATGATCTGAGAAGGAAACATAAATCGTAATGATTTGATAAGGAAACAAAAATCATAAGAGATGATAAGGAAAAAAATCACAATGAGATGATAAGGAAACATAAATACTAATTAACTAAAAAAAACATATTCATAATGAGCTGAGAAGGAAAGATATTCTCAATGAGCTAATAAGAAAATAGATTCATAATGATCTGATTATGAAGAAGACTCAAAAATAAAATTATAAAAGTTATATGATGGATTGAAGAGGTTAAACTTGAAATCCATTTTTTCATAAATATCAGAGAAATCTACGGATGATTGAAGAAGTCAAAGTTGAAGTTTAAATGTGAGAGATTTTTAGAGTTTGGAAATTTGAGGTAGCGGGGAGTGTTTTCAAGTTTCATACTCTTAATTTTCTGAGTCACCTATAAATACTTGCTCAGATAATTTTTTTATCATTAATTTTTATGTAAGAAAAAAATGAGGAGTGATGAAGAAATAAATTGAAAATAATTTATGACCATAGATCTTGTGAGGAGGATCAGATAGTTGAATGTTTATTTATCAGATTGAACAAGATTGTATGGAGAAGATCGTATTGATACAATCAGATTGAGTCAATCAGATTGAGTCGATCAGATTGAAGAAGATCATTTTGAGCATTTAAGTAGATTTTGAGTTTTGCAGATTGAGAATGAGTTCATCATATTGAGTCCATCGTATTGAGAGAATCAGATTCAGACTCATCATATTGAGAAAATCAGATCCAAACTCATCGTATTGATTAAATCAGATCCATCCAAGTCAGATTGAGGATTCAAAATAATCAATTATAGACCAGTTTCAACAAAGTATTTATTATTACTTTTGGATCAATTTTTTTATAAGAAAACATTTTAGACTGATGGGAGTCAGTATAATATTTCCTATTGGGAGATAGAAGGTGTCTAACAGGAGTCGGCACAAGTTGTATTCACTTTATCATAATAGTGGATTTCCATAGACCCATCAGAGTGGCTATGATAAGGATGTAGGTTCTCATACTGAGGATGAACCTTGTAAATATTGCGTGCTTTAATTACTTTCCTACTATTTCGTGCATGATTATTTACTAAAATTTGACAAGGAAATAAATCTTAACAGGTTGTAGGGGTTAAGTTTATAAAAGTTTTGAAACTTATAAAAAGTGAACAACTAATTCAATCCCCCTTCTCAGTTGTTATTCAATCCTTTGTAACTTCAATTAGTATCAAAGGGAAGGTTCCATTTTTGAATCCTTATCATGGATAATATCAATCTTATAAATAGTAGATGAATTATTATATTTGATGTAAAAAATTATTATGGATAAAAAATAGGATGATTTCTTATCTCTTATCTCTTGGGTTGAAAGTTGTTGATGCTGATACTATTGGTTTTCCACCAATTGAGAAAGATGATTCTATGAAATTTGCTGATAATAGAAATATATAATTTGATGAAAATTCTAGAAATAAAATCCTTATTTCCTTATCTGAGAATTTTTATCAAAAGTTGATGGGTATCAATACTTCAAAAAATATATGGGAAAATCTAGAAAGTGTTTTTGAAGGGAATAATAAAGTTAAGGAATAAAAGCTACAAATCTGGCATAGTAAAAGACATCAAAATGAGAGATGAAGAAACTATTGATGAATAATTCACCAGATTAAATGAAATTGTTTGCAATATCATAGGACTCATAAATTTTCTAAAATACTCTATAATTGTGAATAAACTTGTGAGAAACTTTCCAGAAATGTTTGATTCTAAAATGTAATCTTTAGAAGATAAGGATGATTTATCTCTTAATGATTTGTATAACTTTCTTATTTCTTATGAAATGAGGAAATTTCAATTTTTTTTTTAAAAATATGAAAGATGAAATGGATTTTGAATCTATAAGAAAGATGAAAATCCAAGATTCCGAAGAAACTAAAATTTGTAAGTCCAAAGATAAATAAGATTATGAAATGAATGATAAGATTATGTCTCTTGTCTCTAAAAACTATAGAAGAGGAAGAGGAAAATATAGAGGTAAAATTAATATCAAATGTTTTGATTGTGGTGGAATCAGACACTTTTCTATGAATTGACCTAAAAATAAAGTTAGAGAATATCAATATGATTATGATGAAAAACCTTGATGGAAGAAGTGGAATACAAATGATAAAGAAGAAAATTCATCCAACAAATACAAGAAGAAGTTTACTTGAAACAATAGAAGTATATTGAGTAAGAAAGTTGAATTAGACTCAACTAACAACAATTCTTCTGAATATGAAAGTTTAGAAATTTCAGAACCTTCATTGTAAAAGTTGATAAAACAAAATATTCCTCAGAGAGAGAAGAAGGTGGTGAATAATCTTATAGAGAGTATTATCTCAGAAAAAAACTTGTTTCATGTCTTGAGAAAAAAAATCTCAAGAAAGAAATTAGAGTAAGAAGAAATATGAGAATCAGGTGAAATCTTCACTCACCAAAATTAATGTTTCATCTAATTATTTTAATATTTCAGGTTTTATAAAAGGTGTTGGGAAATATTGGGTGGATAAAGGATGTTAGAAACCTATCAAATCTACAAAATTAGAAAACCCACTCAAAATAAAATATGTTCCATGTCCTGAGTATGTTAGAACTAAAATAAGTTACCAACCTCAACAAAGTTTTTATAGATAAAGGTATTTCTCAAATAAAAAATCACGATTTGATGGATATTTCTGGTGTTGTGTAATCTATGGGAATAAATTTTATAATTTTTGGTGCAAATTATCTCTACCTAGAAGAAGGTTTGAGAAAAGTATAAGAAATAGTGAAAATAGAATGAGTAACTTTCATAACTTACAGAAAGTTGAAAAGGCAAATTCTCAAGATGTTATAAATTTTTCAAAAAAATCAATTTTAATGTTTGGAAAAAGTTTTTGGAAGATATTATCAGGTTTTTCATCATGCTGAAAGATGTATGACACTCCTTTCAGAATAAGTTTATTATGATAGAAAAGAAAAAGAAGCTGAAAAGAAGAAAGTTGAGGAAAGAGCTTTTTTTGTTGATATAACTTTAAAATAAAGTAAAAGGAAAAAACCATAAATAATTGATAGTTATTTTTCTTCACATATGACAGGTGATATAAAAATCTTGAAACATGCTGAAATTCAAGATGGAGGAGTAGTTACCTTTGGCAATGATACTTCCTTAAAAATCAAAGGAATCAGAACGACTAAGATTGAAGCGAAAAAGTTGAAATCTAAGGTAGTTTTATTTGTTGATGGGATAAAATATAACTTACTTAGTGTAAGTCAACTTTGTGATTATGGAAAAGAAGTTTTTTTAGAAAATATTTTTTTATCATAAAAAGTTTGAAAGATGGAAAAGTTATTACAAAAGGAGAAATAACTAGTGGAAACCTCATCCAAATTGGAGAATTCAATAACTCATATTACTTGATTGTGGAATATGAAAACAAATTATGGCACTGAATACTTGGGCACCTTAGAAAGAAAAGTACAAATAAACTTTCTAAAGTTGATGCTATTCGAAACTCTCCATAATTGAAAATAAGAGAAGAATATGTTTTTGTAACTTGTCAAAAAGGGAATATGACTAGAAAAAGTCACAAAAGAGTTGACATTCAATCTACTACACCAATTGAGGTTATTCATTCTGATTTATGTGGGTCTATGATACATAAATCAAAAAAGGGATATTTATACTTTATCACTTTTCTTGATGATTTAACTCAGATGAAAAACATCATGTTTATGAAGCACAATTCAACGGCTATTGAAATATTTAAATTCTTTAGAAAATATGTTGAGAAAGAAATGGGGATTTCCATAAAGAAGTTGAGAACAAATAATGGTACTAAATTCAGAAAATAGTACTTTTTAAACTTATCTGAAAAAGCATGGTATCAAATATTAGTATAGTGATACCTATACTCCATAAAAAATAGAGTAGTATAAAGAAAGAATATAAGTTTGGTGGAAATGTGAAGAAGTATGTTAGCAGAATACAAACTTTCAAAATTCTATTGGAGAGAATCTATTATTACTACTATACATGTTGAAAATATATTCTTGTTGAGACCGAAAAATAACATGAATCTTTATGAAATGTAGTATAACAAGAAACCTTTATTGAAATACATCAAAGTTTTTGAATTCCATGTTTGCTCAAAATCAAAAATCTAGATTTGGGAAAGTTTGGTGAGAAAGACGAATAATGAACTTTTATGGGTTATTCACTAAATGGAAGAAGTTACAAATGCTGGAACAAATGTTCACAAAAGTTGGTGGACTCATATGATGTGAAGGTAATTGAAAATCAAAGTTCCTTAACAAAATTTGTTGAGAATGCTGAGGATAAACCGAATATTTCCAACAAGAGTGAAAGTTATTCAAAGAATCCTTATCATGATTTAGAAGAATCGTGTGATGCAGAAATTTCAGATGGGAAAGAAACTTTGAAATATCCTACCTTACAAAAACATGTTGAATTTGAAAACATTATTGGGAATCATAAGGCTCCAGTTCATACTAGAAGGAAGTTAAGATTAGAAAATTAGACTTCACTTTTCTCAAAAGTTGAACTAGAATCAGTTTTAGAAGATATTAGACATAAATAATGGTTGGATGCTATGAATAAAGAATTAGATCAGATTGAGAAGAATGAAACATGATAATTTGTTCCATGACCAGAAAATAAAAATGTTATTGGAACAAAGTGGGTTTATAGAAACAAATTGAATGAGCATGGAGAATTTTCAACAAACAAAGCAAGACTTGTTTGTAAAGGATATTCATAGGTGGAAGGTGTGTATTTTGATGAAACCTTTTACCCAATTGAAAGGTTATAAACTATTATAAAGTTTATTTTAGTGGCCACACATTGGAATTAAAAAGTTTATTAGATGGATGTAAAATCATCTTTCTTAAATGGTGAGATTGAAGAAGAAGTTTATATTGAACAACCTTGTGCATTTTTACTTGATGAGGATGAAAACAAAGTTTATAAATTGAAGAAATATTTGTATGGTATGAAAAAAAAAATCCATGTGCTTGTTATTATAAACTTGAAATTTTTTTGAGAATGTTGAAATTTTATAAAGTAAAATTTGATAGGAACTTTTATGTGAAAGATGCTGACTTCGAAACTCTAATTGTAGTTGTTTATGTGGATGATATAATTTTTTATGTGGAAATAGAATATGTTTTTAAAACATTTTCTAAGGAAATGAGGAATAATTATGAAATGTCTATGTTAGGAGAATTAAATTTCTTCCTTGGCTTACAAGTTCAAAAAAAAAGAAAAATATATTTTATTATCTCAAGAAAAGTATTACAGGGAATTGTTAAATAAGTTTGGCATGGAAGAATACAAATAAGTTTCAAATCCTATTTCAATGAGAAAAAAGTTGAGTAAATATGAATTCAGAATAATTTTGAATCAAAAAGACTTTTGTAGGATGATAAGAAGTCTTCTTTACCTTACATCTGCAAGACTCGATATTTTTTATGATGTGACTTTGTGTCCCAGATATCAAAGTAATAAAAAAGTATCACATATGTTGTTAGAAAAGAGAATTATGAGATATGTCAAAATAAAAACTTCACATGATTTTTTATACAAAATAAATAATTAGATAATTTTTCATGGCTATACTGATGCCGATTGTCCTGGAGATTGTAATGATAGAAAATCAACCTCAGGAGGAACAATTTTCTTGGGTGAATTTTGTGTGCGTTGTCATAGTAAGAAAAAAAGTTCAATAAATTTGAACACAACTAAATCCGAATATGTTGCATCTACTCAGGACCGTACTCATATGTTATGGATGAAAGTTCAGTAGGAAGATTTGAAAGTAAAAGTTTCTAAACCATTGAAGATAATTTTTGATAATCAAAGTGCAATTGATCTTTCTAAAAATACTATCCAATATTCAAGATCAAAACAAATTGATATAAAGTTTCAATTTATAAAAGAGAAAGTTTCTACTGGAGATGTTTTTCTGGAATAAATTTCAACAAATTATTAGATTACGAATATCTTTACAAAAGAAATGATGAAAGAAAGGTTTGTGTAATTAAGGCTACAACTTCTAGTTCAGCCTCCTCTCATGTCTTCCTAAACCTCATAAGGAATTACCCCTAGTGTGCTTTAGATTATGTTGACAAAGGGTGAGAGAAAGTAACAAATTTTTTACTTTGTAATAAGTTTTTACTTATCTTTATTAAATGAATATGATGTTTTGGTTCTCATATAATGGGGGAGAGAAAAATAAAAGTGAGAGGAAATGATAAAAGTGAGGGGGAGTTATCTTTACATGGATTCAAAACTTTCTTGTCACAGAGGGATCAAATTCATTCAAAAACATTAATTTATCAAGTAGTGTGGTGTCAGAATACTCTCTTTTGAGAAAGACTATGTTTTGATAAAATTAAAAAAACATGATTTGTTTACAAAATTTGAGTTGTGAAAAAATCTGAGAGTTAGAAAAGGTGTTAATAAGGGTTTTCAACAAATCCAAATAGGCAGATTGAAGAAAATTTGTGATAATTTTTTTTAACAAAGTTTGTGTACTTTTTGACAAATAACCTTTTTTAAAAGAACGTTTTTTTATCCATGAATCAGAACCAATTCATCATAATGTAATTTCTAATTATACCGACCAGTATAGGATTAATATTATCATATCCACCAACATCAGATTCAGATCATCAGATCTAGAATAATTGGAGGAATAAATTGTTGAATACTGGAATTTTTCCTTTTCATTTATCAGATAATGAGATAAGTTGCTGAGTGATGAAGTAGTAGTGATGCTGAATAGGTTTGTTGATGAATGTGAATTCAGGAGTAAGAAAGTTTTCAAACTTTCTAAAAAAATTCAGATTTTTTTTTTCTAATCATGAAGTTCTCACAAATCATGAAAACTTTAATGATAAAAGCTTTTTAAGAAATAGTGGAGAGGTTTGAATAAATTGAAAATTGAAGAGTGAATAATTCCATTATAATGGGAAATTATATCGTAATGAGGATTCCATTATTATGAATAAATCCATCGAAGGTAGAATGTTTCATAAGATCAGATCTAGATGTTAGAATGTTTTAAGATGATTAATTTTGAATAATTTTAAAATTATAGAGTGAAGAATTAAATTATAATGAGTTGAGAAGAAAAATAGAATTCATAATAAGATGAGAAATAAACAGAAATTGTAATGATCTGAGAAGCAATAAAATCATAATTATCTGATAAGGAAATAGAAATCGTAATGAGATGAGAAGGAAAAAAATTCATAATGATATGAGAAGGAAATAAATTCATAATGAGATGAGAGGCAAATAGATTCGTAATGAGATGATTACATAGAAGACTCAAAAATAAAATTCCAAAAGTTATATGAAGAAATGAAGATGTAAAACTTGAAATTCAATTTTGTTTAAATCTCAGAGAAATCTAAGGAGGATTTAAGAAGTTGAAGTTGAAGTTTAAATGTGAGAGATTTTAAGAGTTTTGAAATCTGAGGAAGAGGGGAATGTTTTCAAGTTTCCCACTCTTTATTTTTTGAGAAACCTATAAATACCTGCTTAGTTAATTTTTTCATCATGAATTTTTACACAAGTGGAAAAGGTGTAACACTGAATAAATCAAGTGAAAGTAATTTTTTTCCAGATATATCATGAGAAGAATTATATAGTTGAATGTTTGTTTACCAGATTGAGCAAAATCGTATGAAGAAGATCCCATTGAGTCAATTGGATTAAGTCAATTGAATTGAGTCAATCAGACTGAAGAAGATCATTTTGAGCATTTGAGCAGAGTTTTAGTTTTATAGATTGAGAATGGGTTCATCATATTGATTATATCATATTGATAGAATCTGATCTAGACTCATCATATTGAGAGAATCGGATACATACTCATCATATTGAGAAAATCGGATCCAGTCAAATCAGATTGAAGATTCAGACTGAGCAATTGTGAAGCAGTTTCAACAAAGTCTTTATTATTTTGTTTAGATCAATTGTTTTATAATAAAACATTGTAAACTGATATGAGTCTTTATAATCTTTTCTATCGGGAGATAGAAGGTGTATAATGAGATTTTTCATAAATTGTATTCACTTATTCATAATAGTGTATTTCCATAAACCCACGAGAGTGGTTATGGGAAGGATGTAGGTTATCAAATTGATGCCAAACCTTGTAAATATCATGTGATTTACTTACTTTAATAATTTTTCATGCATAATTATTTAATAAAAGTTTATAAGGAAATAAATCTTAACATTTTGTAGGGGTTAAGTTTCTAAAAGTTTTGAAACTTAAAAAAAGCCAACAATTAATTTACCCCCCCTTCTCAGTTGTTATTTGATCCTTTGGAACTTCAGTATGCTTCTTTGATGATTCAATGTTTTCATTTTAATATTTAATGAAGAACTCATTTTATAAATTGTAAAATGGGAATAACATTAATAAAATAGAATTAATAATTTTTGTATTAAACTTTATCAAATATGAAAAGTTCATATTTATTAATCTTGTTTATGAAAATAAATAAAGTATTTATTTTTATAAAAAAAATCAATTATTATTTTAATTAGATTATTTATAAACTGTTTATAAATGATAAAAAAGATATTTTTAAATATCTATAAAAATTTATAAAATTTTTTTATAAATTAATTAACTATAAATTTTTTATGCTTAATTGATAAATATTTTTCAAATATGCATGGTTTATAAAATGTTAATAAATCCCAATAAATGGTATCTTGAGAATATTTCAATTTATAAATGATTTATAAATTAATTAATTATAAATCATTTATAACTAATTATATAAATTTTTATGAAACATTTATCAATAAAATATTCCAAATATTAAATGTTAATATTTAAAATATCTTTTACCAAATTATTTGGTATACCTTGTGATCTAGAAGTAACATGTTTATTTAAGAGACATTTTAGTTAATTAATAAAGGGTTATAAATTATAAAATAAATCAAAAATAAAAAAAATTTATATTTAGAATTATGAATAGTTTATAAATAATTAATTTGAAAGTGTTCAAATTAAAAGGGGTCTTATTTTGAGTAATTTTCAAAATTGTTTTCGTAAATAAATAAATTATTTATCTATAAAAAACAATTAAGAATTGAAAAGGGTTATTTATAAAGTATTTTTAATTAATGAAAATGTTTTATGGAATATTTATGAAATTTATAAAAAAGGTGATTTATAAAATTATTAACAATAAAATGTTTATAGATAACAAATTATTATTTTTTGAAACATTTATTAATAAAATTACATTAATAATAAATATTTAATATTAATAATATCCTTTTCTCATTAATATGATATATAAATGTTATAAATCATAATAAAAGGGTATTGGAGCCTTTTTACCTAAAATTATATGAAATATTTATAATCTTTAAATAAAGTGTTTATTTAAATATTATAAAATTATTTATAAAAGAGTTTATAAATCTCATAAATAAGATAAAAAATAAAAAATATTTTTATATTTATAATTATGAATTATTCACAATTAATTAATTTGAAATTATTCAAATTAAAAGGAACCTTATTTAAAGATATTATTTAAGCTACATAAAAAGGGTCTTGATTTCTGATTTGATTAAAGGTTTAAATAATAAATTGGTATTCCATATAATAAATAATATTAAATAGTTCATATTGGATTGAGTATAAATGAGTTTATATTAATTTTTTTAATTTCCATAATGTTAGCTAATTTATAAAAGGTTTTATAATTAGATTTTATTTATGGATTATTTATAAACGGTCATCTCATGTTTAAATATTTGATTTTTTTATTTATTTAAAGTTTATTTCCTAATTTTTTCATAGTTATAAATTGTTTATATTATGAATGTGTATGTTATAGTTTAATTGTTAATTTTCTTCTACGAGATAGAGCCTTGCATTACATTCTAGGTTTGACTCCAAAAAATTTTGTTTTAATTTAACTTAACCTTAGTTTGTAATTGAAGTTATTAGCTTGAATTTAGTTTTTTGACATAGTTTTTTCATATTAGGTGTTAGAGATATCATGAATTTAATTCTCTCTTGATTAAAGTCTCCTCGGGTAGAGGGAATTGGGGTTAGACCATCTACCAGCCTAAAGGCTCATGTCTTGTTCTAGAAAGGTGAATGGGGTTGGCCAAATGTGGTGGTCAACCCAGCCCAAAGACCATTAATATTTTTATTTATTTTTGTATAATCCCCCTTTTATGGGTTGAGGGGTAATCCTTATATTAACCATAGTCCCAGTGGTACATGGCCCATTACATGACCCAAAGTCCCAAGACACAATTCCTAATACATGACCTGAATGCCCAAGACCCGACAACAAAAGAACTACCCCTCCCCAGCATATACAACTTTGAATGCATCTAGATCCCCACCTTATGTGGATGATCGACTAGTATTGCCCCATGTAGATCTGCATGGTGCCTGATACTGATGGAAATTTCCATACCCTCTCGCCCTTCCAATTTGGTTAGCTCTCCTCTGGTGGATGCTACTTGCTCCGAATCATCATCTGGGGCCTTATCTTGTGTGATCTACCCAGGATTTTTCTGGTCCTTGTGGACCAAAGGCTCGGTGACCCAATGTCCTATAGTGTCCCAAGGTCATGTGTCCAAAAGGCCTTTGGTGGCCTAAACGACCTGCGAACCTTAGGCTCAAACTGGTGGCCTGAAGACCCAAGTCAGATGAATAGTTCTGACCGCTACAATACTACAAAGTTTCTGATACAATAATAATATAATAACATAGAAATTCAATCCCACTCAGATTTGATCCTGATTTGTTTTTATGCCAAGCAAGAGCCTCTACCACTCAAGTATAGGCTCATTGGCGGTTGTCCATTTGTCACTCTAGGATGACTCATGTTTCTCTATACCTTTACATGAAGAGTTTATATAACTTATGAATATGATGAATTCAGATATGTATGAATATATTTTACATCTATTTTGGAGGAGTAACACATACTGTGGGTTTTGTAAATAGTTACACATTAATGTGGCTTGAAAACATTAATTTGGTGGTTGGAATAGGGATTACAAAAACTAAAATTGTTAGATGCATGTATACAAAAAAGGGAATAAAATATGAGAATATAACGATTACATAATATTTAATAATTATAAACTTAATGTACATATGATATTACAAATAGTAGAGGACGGGGAATCACAAATCTATAATGAAAAAACACAACACACACAGGCAGGAAGTCAGGGAGACTTGAACTCGAGACCTCTATGACACCCCACAAGGCCACTACCATTGAGTTAAGTTGTAGCACCCCGATTTCAAGTAAGTAACCCTTTATTTATGATTTTTAAGAATTTAAAGTGTTTGGGTGAAGTTTGTGAGGGTTTTGGAAGACCTTTTGAACGTTTTTGGTACTTTTCTAAAGGTGCATGGTTTGATCATAGTTAGTAGAAACCATGAAACTCCTACAAGAAATTGTTCAAGGTGAAATAGGAACTTCTAGGTAGGCGCACAGTTAGGCGCATGGTTTTACCAAACCATGCAGCCACCCAGGAGAAACCATGCAAAGTGGGATAGAGGGATTTTGCACAATTAGCACATTATTTTTCTAACTGTGTGGGCTAACCATGCAAGGTGTCCATTGAGGTAGATGTTGGTGTACAATTTAATAATTAGATCCCAAAAAAGTGGATATGGCTTGAGATTAGCTCTAAACAACTTGTTTTTCACCATTTTCAACACTAAGACGTTTTTTTTCTCCCAAAGGTTGTGTAGTCTCTCCCCTTTGATCCAAAAGTGATCCAGAGGATTTTCTTAGTGCATTGAACCTCGATTCCCTTGGTAAGTCTTCATTTTTGGTAGTTTTCCTTAGATCAACTTCTCTTCCCTCTCTTGGATTATTATATCTGGTCCACTGTGAATATATATATAATTTTTATGCCAATAATGATGAGATATAGCTATTTTGATGCTTGATAAAGAGTTTTAAGGTATGTTTTTAGAGATTCAACCCAGTTTTGTTGAAGAATTAGTGTTGTTCTTTATTTTTCCATAATTATTGAGGTAGGTGGATTAACTCTCAACTCCCCTTCTTATAACTTGAAGGATTAGTTTCAAATTGACTGAATTTCATGAAATTGGTCATGAAATTGGTGTGAAAATCATTCTAGAAACCTTATTTAGTGATGGTTTGTATATTTTTGGATTTGTGGAAATTGGTTTTGCAAGGTTCTTTGTTTTCTTTATTTTAAAATATGGATTTTTTGGATTTTTTAAAATAGTTTGTTTGAAAGGTTTTTAATAAAAGAGTGGTTTTATTGAAATATATTGGAATGGTTGATTGAAATGGTTTTGGTATATATGGGTTTGTGTGAGTTCATTATTTCAATGTGACCTTGAATAAGGGTCATGTTCCATTGGGGTATGAAGGGATTTGAACTTGGATAAGGGAAATATGTCATTGGAACATAAGAAGATTGTCAAATTAGTGATGAATTATTAGATGGATGAGAAAATTCTCATGAGTATGGAATTGTCAGTGAATCATGCATGTGTGAGTGTGTGTGTGTGAATCTTGGAATGGGTATGCCAAAAAAATAATGTGGAATGGTTTAAATAATTGTTTGGTTTCTTTCCATGGAAAAAAAATTTTGTTTTGGAAAACAATTTTTCATAGAAATAGTTTTGGTTTTGTGATAAACTATTATAATTTTTTTTATGTAAATGTGCTAGCATGTTCTATCCTAATGGTGTGAGTAGGGAAGTAATTTGGGGAAAATCTACTAAGTTTCATTACTCACCCCTTCTTTAGCACTTTGTTACTTTTAAAGATATTGTTAACTGAGACATTGGTAAAGGGAAGGTATCACATTTCATCAGTGATTTTTGGGAAAAAATCCATCAATGTGTCCTCTCGGTATGTTTTGGGTGTTATTGTGTTTGTTGACAAAGCCAGATGACCACGAATGAGTATGGATGGTGTTTGCTGAAAGTAGATTTTTAAGGTGGTGCAATTTCCCAGTGTTTGCCAAAATTTTGAGCCTAAAAAAATTGGAAGTTTGATGTTAGAAAAGAAAGGTTTTCATAATAGTAGTGAATGATGTGAAGAACTACGAAGAAAATCAGCAAAATAAGTGAACCATGTTCCTTGGAAGATGGACCATGTACCTTGTCCGGGAACGGTTTGCGGCCACGTATCGAGTAGCAAGAACGATACATGGAAGAGTTTGAGGTGAAGTTCACGTGGTATGCAGAAAGCATGATGGTTTTAAAGATGGAAGAAGATAATTACACCATAGAGGATCAAAGTCAGTGCATGAACCACCATGGAAAGACAGTTCGTGGAATGGGTGCGGTTCGCGGTAGGAGGATCAGTATGCGGTGGAGGATGTACTGAATCAAAGATTTGGTAAATCTTATATTAATGGATTTTGTGGATATATTTTCCTATATAAGGATTAATAATACCACTGATTATATAGGAGAGTAAATATCATTAGAGAAAATATCTTTACTTTGGGAATTCGGTGATGTCCGAAAGTGGTTTTCAAGAAGTGATTTTGAAAAGACTGAAGAAGTTCTTAGAACAATTCATGAATGTGTTTTTGTGGAACATTTTAGTTCACAAAGAAAGAATATTCTGTGGAAGAAGAATGAAGTATGTGGAGGGGGATCTCTGGTACACAGAAGCGAAGGTAGTCTGTGAACAGAGAATATTTCATGGACAGAGGGTGGTTCGAAGAGGAGGTTTGCAAAGTTGGTATGTGGAGGTGGTACGCAATAGCGAAGGAAGAGGAGTCTGTGGATGAAGGGAAGTTTGCAGAAGTGTTATTGGTACTCAAAGGAGGTGTTTCGCATACCATATCTAGTAAACAATATATGGGAGGAGAAGGTGGTTTGCAGAACAGTCAAGGGAGATTGAAAAAGTTTCAAGCTAGTTTTCAAAAGTCATTTTCGTTATCTAATAGTACACAGAAAGGTGGATTTCATCTTTAGGTGAAAAAGGGACTTCAATAGAGAATCTACCTATAGTTGAGGATGTGATATTCATGAAAATGAATGGACCTACACATCCATAAAATGTGTTTGACCTACAAGTCTATAAACTGTGAGTGGATTCCTTTCCAAGAGCAGTGAGAGAAGGAAGAGGAAGACGATGACCCTTTCCACAGGTAGTGAGCCATAGAAAGAGGCAAAGGGAGTGACCCTTGGGAATGTAGTGAGAAAAAACTTAACCTTTTAAAGTCATTAAGACCGTGCATAGAATATTTATCCCAAACATTGTACTCATTATTGGCTGTGAGCCTTAGTGAATTTGGTACATCATAACATCGCTATTGTATACTCCTTGGACATAGTTTAATGAGGGTTAACTAAGTAAAAATCACCGTGTCCTATGCATGATTTTATATTTGTTCATATATTTCTATGGGAGGAATAGAGAATTGAGTTTTGTTTAATAACGAAACAAGATTTTAAGGGGAATAAGTTTTAATATGTCATACCCTAATTCACCCCCTCTCAGGGTATTCAACCTTGTGGACATAACAATTGGTATCAGAGGGAAATGTTGAAAGTTAGTGGTTCTCTCTCAGAAAAAGAAATGGAGGTGGTCAATACTGAAGGTATTCCAATATTTGATGGAAATAATTTTCAACCATGGAATAATTGGATGCAGTAATACTTTCGATCATTAGGAATGGATGTCTTCAGAGTAGCTATGCATGGAATATCAACTGAAATCAACAGTGGTGCTTTATCAGAAGATAAAATAAGGGAATTGGATGATGATGATAAAAGGATCAATGATTTATGGGGATCTATATCAAATGAAATTTATACGAAGGTGATGTATTGTAAAACATCACATGATATATGGAAAAAATTGTTGAAAATTTATTAGGGCGACACAAAATTATGAGAAACAAAGTTGTAGGTTATGCGGAACAAGTATCAGGATCTCAGAATGAACCCCAATGAGGTTTTTAATGTATTCTTTGATAGGGAAAATGTTATTGTGGAATACATATAGGGTCTTGGATAAGTCATTGAAGACATAAATATTGTGAAACGTATCTTGAGAAAACTCACACCACGGTTCAATCTGAAAGTTTCAGTATTAGAAGACAAAGATCCGAAATATCTGACGCTAGATAACCTATACAGTACCCTTGTAAAGTATGGAATGATAAATGATGATAATGATGCAGTAGAAGAGGGGAATTCCAAATAAATGGCATTCAAGTTCATGATGAATCTCTCTATTGAAGATAATCCTAAGGAGGAAAATTTGGATGATGCCATGTCATTTCTCTCCTCAAATATGCACAAGGGAAAAGAGAAGTTCAAATGAAAACTTACATTTTTATACTTTTGATACAGAGAGATTGGGCATTTTTTTAGTAAAGTGTCCTAAGAATTTTGATGATGACAATGAATACAATGATGAAATTCCCCAAAATAAGTATTCATAAAATGTGAAAGGTAGAAGAATTACTAAGAG
The DNA here is from genome assembly GCA_963277665.1 of Viscum album. Taxonomy (NCBI): domain Eukaryota; kingdom Viridiplantae; phylum Streptophyta; class Magnoliopsida; order Santalales; family Viscaceae; genus Viscum; species Viscum album. The sequence continues at coordinate 1,628,406,665 of OY728156.1, read as the reverse complement.
GAATCTCTTCAAAAAGAAGAATATGCTTTAAAAAGAAGATAAAAATTCAGAATAATTGGAGGAATATAAGGATCATAAAGTAGATACTTTGGTGGCAGTTGTTGAAAATTATTTAACAAGGTAAGAAAGTAACAATTAAGAAGAAGAACTTAAAGGAAGAGTTGATCTTCAGGCTAAATTATAATCTTCCCTTGAAGAGATATATATATTTTGAGATCCAAAACAAAGAAATCTAACAAAGTTGTTTGTGATGCCAAAATCTATATGAAATAGTAGGAAGAAGAGAATTCTGATCTAAATGTTGAAACTGAAAAGTTGAGTTCTTAAATGCTAGAAAGATGAGAAAAGGTGGTTGAGTACAACCTCAAAATTGAAGAATAGAAAATAGAAATTGATAGTTTGACTAAAACTGTAAAATATCAAATAAAATGTATCGAAAATCTAGTAGAGGAAGTCATCAGACTGTGAAGAACAGTTAAAGACCAGAAGAAACTGTTAACTCTTGATTCGACATTAGGAAAGAATATCATACAGGTAATAGAAAAGATGAAATTTGAGTAGAGTGGTCTAGAAGAACAGAAGAAACAATCAACTTTGAATGATAGGGATAGTATGAGGCTTTATCTAAAATAGAAAGAAGTTATGGTTCAAGTCAGACCATAATCAACCACTCTAAGATTGAATATTGATTTGGGTATGAAGCAGAATCAGAAGATTCAAAGATCCCAAGGTACAACTAGTGGTACATCATTTACATATAGGAATGTACCTCACATAAGATGCTATTTTTGTGGTAAGATAGGATACTCTCAAAATGTATGATCCATATCAAAGAGGTACCAAAGGGAACAAGACCAACAAAGGTGGTCGTACACAAATCAATTTTCTAGATCATCATTTGATGGTCACTATTTCAAGTATAGAGTATTCAGACACATGACAAGATATATCTCATTAATAATACAAAGGAATGTGATAAAGAAAACTGAGTTTATTCATAAGAAAAAAAAACATATCATCAAGTGATTAAAAAATGAAAAATTGATTTGCAGCTCTACAAGATGAAGCTTTCCCGTCATATTCCAAGGAATTTCAAGAGTATCAATCCATATCGTGTAAGAAATAATAAAAATGGATCAAAAACAAAATATATGAGAAAGTAGTGGTTGAAAAAATTGCATTCAAGACATCAGATCATACTGGGATATGGATCATTGACAGTGGATGTACCTCACATATGACATGAAACAAGGATATGGTGACTGGAATTAGGTACGATAAAGAAGGATTTATAAGATTTGATAATGATGAAGTGTTGAAAATCATTGTCTCTGGTAAAGAAAAGTTTGGGGGAAAAGACATGAGACATGCAAATATCTTGATTGTTGAAGATCTTAGTCACAACTTATTAATCACAAGTCAATTGTGTGACTAAGGACACGCCATAATATTTTCCAAAAAATTATGTGTCATCAAGGAAAAATATGGTACTGTTGTATTACAGGGAAAGATTACAAAAGGGAATCTCTACCTCATGAGCAGAGAAGAAGATATGTGATTTTTGTCCAAGGAAGAAGAAAACAAGTTGTGGCATAAGCGTCTTGGCTACATAATCCAAACATCCTTATAAGATCTGGTGAAGTATGATTCTACTTGAAATCTCTCTAGGTTATCACGTGATCGTACCCATACGTGTGATGCCTTTCAATAAGGTAAGATCATTCGAAAGATATATAATCCAAATGAGCATAAGTCAACAAGATTGATTGAGTTAGTGCATATTGATGTGTGTGGGCCAATTTTTCTAAGTGATATTGATGGGAGGAGATATTATGTTCTATTAATTGATTATTATAGTAGAATTTCATGGGTTTCAATCATCACCCACAAATATGAGGTGTTTAGTTGCATTACAATATATCGATGAGAATGTGAAAAGATACTTGGTAAGAAAATCTATAAGATTCGAATGGATAATGGAATAGAATTCACAAATAGACAAGTGGAGGATTATATCAAGAAACATGGGATAAGGCATCAAGTTTTATCATTAATAACTCCTCAGCATAATGGAGTATTTGAGAGAAGAAATCAAATTGTAAAAAACATGGCTAGAATAATGCTCATTGAGAAATATCTTCCAGATAAGTTTTGGAAAGAGGAAGTGATGACAGTAGTATACACATAAAACAAAGCCTTATTATGCATAAAAGAATAGAAGACACCATATGAGCTATGGTATGGAAAGAATCCATCATTGAAATACTTTCAAGTCTTTGGAAGTAAGTGTTTCATTCTCAATAAGGAGAAACATAGGAAGTTTGAATCTCATGGAGTTGAAAGGATATTTCTTGGATACTCAAAGAAGAGAAAATCATATAAATTATTTAATAAGAGGATAGAGAATATTGTTGAAATCCATGATGTAACCATAGTGGAGAATGAGTAGAATCTTCAGAAAATACATGATCAATATCAGGAGGATAGTGATTAAGAGATAAGAAGATAAAGAGATGCTCTGGTTCTAGAGATTGATTTATAAGAATATTAAAATGACGAGAGTGATGATAATAAATCAGTGTCTGCACAAAGACTAGAAAGAAGAGCTAAAATTTATAGATAGAATATAATTTGTGATCAGACAACACTAGTGTAGATAAGGAGGATGAAGTCTCTATAGTATGAATCATACTTATCGCAAGTGGAGCCTAAATGATTTGATTAAGTAGCTGGAGATAAGAATTAGGTTCATGAAATAAATGAAGAGATGGACAAAATTGAGAAGAATCAAACATGGGAGATTATTTCGAGACCAACAGATATGAATTTCATCGGAACAAAATGGGTCTTTCATAGAAAAATGAATGAATATGGTGTTGTGATTTAAAACAAAGAATGAATGATGTGCAAAGGGTACTCCCAAATATAGGGTATTAATGTTGATGAGACATTTGTACATGTTTCAAGACTGGAGACAATCAGATTATTCTTGGCCATAGCAGTGTAAAGAAAGTTTAAGGTTTTCCAGATGGATGTCAAGTTATAATTTATGAATGGGGTTCTAGAAGAAGAATTTTACATTGATAAACCAGATGGTTTTATCATTCATGACGATGAGAACAAATTTTTTAGGCTTAATAAGGATTTATATGTTTTTAAGCAAGCACCAAGATCATGGTATTCAAGGGTTGATCAGTTTCTAAAGAAGCTTGGTTTCCAGCATGGTGGAGTTGATTAAAATCTATATTTCAACAATGGAAGTAGTCAAAGGATGATGGTGTTAGTTTATGTCAACGAAATAATATTTGGTGGATCAGATGAAGCACAATGCATACAGTTTTATTAATTTATAAAAAGTGAGTTAGAAATGTCGATGATTGGTGAGCTGATGTTTTTCCTTGTCTTACATGTGACACAAAGAAGGAATGAAAATTTTATTTCTCAATATAAATATTACAAGGAACTTTTAAGAATGTTTAGAATGGATAATTAAAAAGAGATGAAGACTATGGTTTCTACCCAATTGAAACTGTCATGGGATGATGAAGGTAAGATAGTTAATATCACAGAATACAAGAAAATCATTGGAAGCCGGTTGTACCTGATAGCGACAAGGCTTGATATTGTATTTTACACATGCCAAGATATGATATATTAAAGAAATTTCAAGGAGAGTCGCATGATTTCAGTGAAAAGAATACTTTGGTATATCAAGGGAAACATGTATTTTGGTTTAATGTATAATGAAAAATATCAGCCAGAGTTATTGGGATATATAGATACAGATTGTTCTAGATCAACAGATGATAGGAAATCAACTTTTGGAGGTTCTTTTTATCTTGGAGTATTGTTTATCTCTTGGTTTATCAAGAAACAAGATTTCATTTCCTTGAACACTATAGAATCAGAATATATTTTTGCTACTGAAGCTTGCACGTAGCTATTGTGGATGAAGCAGCAGCTTGAGGATATGAGAGTTGTAGTAAAATATCTGATTGGAATTCATTATGATAATTCAAGTGCTATAAATCTTATAAAAAATCCAGTACATCAGTCAAGGACAAAGCACATTGAAGTAAATTATCATTTTATTAAGGAGAAGGTGGAGCATTGGATTCTGAAGTTGGAGTATGTTCCAACAGAACAACAAGTTGTATATATTATTACAAAGGCCTTACCCAAATAAGTGTTTGAAAGGTATCATCTAGCTCTAGGAGTCCATTTTAATCCATGCATTTTAAAATGTGTGGATGTGGGTCCCCCTGTACCCAAGGTATGATGTGCCTTTTCCTATTGTACTGATATGTGTTCTTTACCCTGTTGCATACAACCTTGAAGTTCCCATCGGGTTCGTTGAAAAAGGGGGAGAAAATGTGACTATTGAGGGGGTGAAAATACATGGGGAGAAGATTTTAAGTGGAGTATAGAGTTAGGGGAAGTTGAAGTTGAGTTGAAGATATTTGGAGGAGGTGTAACATATGGGGAGTATTAAATATGATGATGCTAGAAGTGATCAATCAAAGATTAGATATCATGACAGCTGAGGTTCATGATGCAAGTGGAAGAGTGATTTTGGAATGGTATCAACAATTTGTGTCAAAAATGAAGTGATTCATTGATAAAATTTGAACTATAATCTTGTTTCTCATTTTGAGCATGGATCATGTGGGCTTAGAGTATGTTTTGAGTAAACCAGTGATCGATATATTAATCACATGAATAGAATTTTGATTTAAGAAGGAAGGATCCTTAATGAGGTATCAAAATGTGAAGAATTATTATGAGAAGAGTTTTCAATAAATCCAAAGGGAGAGATTTTTGGGAAAAAATCCCTCAAGGTGCCCTCTTGGTATGTTTTGTGTGTGATTGTGTTTGTTGAAAATTCTAGATGACCATGAATGAGTATGGATGGTGTTTTCCGAAATCATATTTTTAAGGTGGTGCAATTTCCCAGTGTTTGCCAAATTTTTGGGTCTCAAAATCGGGAGTTTGATGTTGGAATAGAAAATTTTTCATCATAGGAGTGTATGATGTAAATATCTGTGAAGAAAATTAGCAAAATAATGGAACCATGTACCTTAGAACTTGGACTTCATACCATGTTCGGGAATAGTTCACGGCCACGTACTAAGTAGTGGGAATGGTACATAGAACGGTTTGCAACGAAGGGCATGCGGTATGCAGAATGCTTGATAGTTTTCAAGATGGAAAAAGATAATGGCACCATATAGAAGAAAAGGTAGTGCACAGACCACCATGGAAAGATGGTTCGTGGAATGGGTGCGGTTCGCGGCAGGAGGATCAGTATGCGGTGGTGGTTATACCGAATCAAAGATTTGGTAAATCTTATATTAGTGTATTTTTTGGATATCTTTTCCAATATAAGGAGAACTAATACCACCGATTAGAGAGTAGAGTGAATATCATTATAGAACATCTCTTTACTATGGGAATTTGGTGAAGCCTGATAGTGGTTTGCAGGAAGCGATTCTGCAAAGGCTGAAGAAGTTTGAGAAATAGTTCAGGAAATTGTTTTTGTGGAACATTTTAGTTCACAAAGGAAGAAAAATCTGTGGAAGAAGAATGCAGTATGTGGTGGGAGAGATCTGGTATGCAGAAGCAGAGGCATTCCATGAATAAAGAATAGTTCACAGACAGAGGGTGGTTCGCAGAGGAGGTCCGTAGAGTTGGTATGTAGAGGCGGTATGTGACAGTGAAGGAAGAGGAGTCTTAGGATGAAGGGAAGTTCACATAAGTGGTAGTGGTACGTGGAGTAGGTGTTCTACATACCATATTCAGTACATAGTACACATGAAGAGTAGGTGGTTCATAGAACACTGAAGGGATCTTGAAAAATCTCCAAGCCAGTTTGCAAAAGTCATTTACATTATCTAACAGTACACAGAAAGGTGGATTTTATCTTTGGGTGAAAAAGGGACTTCAATAGAGAATCTAACTATAGTTTAGGATGCGGTATTCATGAAAATAAAGGGACCTACACATCCATAAATTGTGTTTGACCTACAAGTCTATAAACTGTGGGTGGATTCCTTTCTAAGAGCAGTGAGCGAAGGAAGAGGAAGATGGGGTCCCTTTCCACTGGCAGTGAGCCATAGAAATAAGAATAGAGAGTGAATCTTGAGAATGATGTGGGAAGACCCTAAATATTGTAAAGTAAGTGAGTCTGGGAAAAAAATATCTAGCCCGAACTATGTAATCATTATTGGCAATGATCCTCAGTTAATTTCATACATCAACACATCACCTTTGTATGGTCCTTGGATATAGCCCAGTGAGGGTGAACCAAGTAAAAATTGATGTGTCTCGTGCATGATTTAAATTATGTCCAAACTTTGTAACAATAATGAGTGTGAAGATAGTTTTTTAGTGATGAAACAGTATCCGAAGGGGCAGAAGTTTTAATCTTTCATACCCTGATTCACCCCCCTCTCATGGTATTCAACCTTGTGAACCTAAAAATTGGTATCAGAGGGAAAATTTCAAAGTTAGTGATTCTATCTTAGAATAATAAATGGAGGTGGTCAATTCTGAATGAATTACGATATTTGATTGAAATAGTTTTAAACTATGGAATAATTAGATGAAACACTACTTTCGAGCATTAGGAATGGATGTCTTCTTATAATCCATGCATGGAATATCAGCTGAAATTAACATTGGTGATTTATCAGAAGATGAAAGAATAGAATTGGATACTGATTCTAAAGGAGAATATGATTTCCAAATAACATGAAAGTTCAGAATAATTGGAGAACTGTAAGGATCATAAAGTATATACTTTGGTGGAAGTTGTCGGAAATTATTTAACAAGGGAAGAAAGTGAAAATGAAGAAGGAGAACTTAAAGGAACAGTTGATATTCAAGATGAATTAAAATCTTCCCTTGAAGAGATATATATTTTGAGATCTAAAATAAAGAAATCTAACAAAGTTGTTCATGATTCCAAACTCTATATGCAATAGCAAGAAGAAGAGAATTATGAGATAAATGTAGAAACTGAAAAGTTGAGTTCTTCAATGCCAAAAAGCTCAGAAAAAGTGGTTGATTAAAAAATCAAAATTGAATAATAGAAAATAAAAACTGATAGTTGTAATGAAACTAGAAAAGATAAAATAAAATGTATCGAAGAACTAGAATAGGAAGTCATCGGTCTGCAAAAAATAGTTAAAGACCCTAAGAAACTGTTAATTCTCAATTAGACATCATGAAATAAGATCATACAACCAACAAAGAAGATGAAATTTGAGCAGAGTGTTCCAAAATAACAGAAGCAACAATCAAATTTGAATGATAGGGCTGGTATGAGGATTTATCTAAAATAGAAAGCATTTATAGTGAAAGTCAGACCATAATCACCCAATCCAATATTGAAGATTGATTTGGGTATGAAGCAGAATCAGAAGATTCAAAGAACCCAAGGTACAACTAGTGGTACATCATTGCCACATAGGAATGTACCTTGCATAAGATGCTATTGTTATGGTAAGACAAGACACTCTCAAAATGTATGTTCCATAGCAAAGAGATACCAAATGGAACAAGACCAATAGAGGTGGTTGTACAGAACTCAATTTTCCAGGTCGTCATTTAATGGTCACTGTTTTAGGTGTAGAGGATTTAGACACATGAAAAGATATTTCTCATCAAAAATACAAAGGAATGTGCTAAATAAAACTGAGGTTATTCATAAGAAACAAAAAACATATCATCAAATGAGTAGAAACTGAAAAATAAATTTTTAGTTCTACAAGATGAAGCTTGTTCTTCATATTTCAAGAATTTCAAGAGTATCAATCCATAATGTGTAAGAAATCATAAACATGGATCAAAAATAAAATATCTGAGCAAGCAGTGGTTGTAGAAATTGCATTCAAGGCATCATATCATACTGGGATATGGATCATTGATAGTGGATGCACCTCACATATGACATTAAATAAGTATCCGGTGATAATAATTAGGTACAATAAATAAGGAATCATAAGATTTGCTAATGATGAAGGGTTGAAAATCATTGTTTCTGAGAAATCAAAGTTTGTGGAAAAAGACATGAGATGTGAAGATATCTTGGTTGTTGAAGATCTTAGTCACAAATTATTAAGCTTAAGTCAATTGTGTGACTTAGGACATGCCATAAGCTTTTCCAAGAAATTATGTGTCATTAAGGAAAAATATGGTACTATTGTATTACAAGGAAAGAGTACAAAAGGGAATCTCTACCTCGTGAGTGGAGAAGAAGATATGTGGTTTTTTTCCAAGGAAGAAGAAAACAAGTTGTGGCATAAAAGTCTTGACCACATAATCCAAACATCCTTGGAAGATCAGGTAAAATATGATGCTACTCGAAATATCTCTACGTTATCATGTGATCGTACCCATACGTGCGATGCCTAACAACAAGGGAAGATCATTTTAAAGACACACTACTAGAAAAATGACCTATATCCATGGATATATAGCCATGGTTTAGTAATCTGTGGCTATAGGTCATATTATAGCCACAATTTTAATTAAAACCTATGGCTATATGGTTTATAAACCCTCTTCAACTCTCTCATATCCCCAACCCCTCACAACCCACCTTACCCATGAACTCTTCTCTCTCAGAGACCCTGTCTTCTCGGTGGATACTTCTCCTCTCAGCCACCCTCCTCCACCCTCGTAACTTCTCCCCTCTCAGCGGTGACCTCTCCTCTCAGTGGCGACCTCTCCTCTCGGTGGCGAACCTTCTTCCTCGACGACCTTTGCAACCTATCCTCTCCACGATCCTCATCCCCTGACGGTTCTTGGACAACCTTTGTGAAACTACCCCATCCTCATCCCCCTTGCAATGCTTCCCATCACTACCACTGAACAAGGCAACCCCATCACCTTCGTGGTAACATCTCACCTCTCAAACACATCCAAGTGGAATTCATTCTTGAGCATTGATAGTCTCCTTCTTCCACCAAAATCATTCTTGATCCCCATTCTTCCTTTATTGTACAACATTTTGAGGTAGTGAAAATTGTTCATATATCCCCATATTTTTGGTTTGGTTTTATTTGAAGCTTAATTCCAGGTATGGGATTATTATTCTCTATTATTTTTTTCATCTTTTCAAATAGAATATTTCAGTTTTCCTTTAGGTGGAAGGAAGGATTAACTAATGAAGGAAATGATATAGATTTAAATTAAATTTAATGGTATATAGTGTTTTTACATGTTTTACCTATTTATTATTATTTCAAAGTGATGATTCTTTCTCTGAATTTGAAGGTTTTATTATGTTCATGTTATGACTGTTGTGAAATAGTTAAACCCTATGGTTGATTTAGAGTCCTTATTGTCATTTTTGTTTAAAAACAACACTCATAAAATGATAATCACTTGTAGAAGACTAATAAATTCTTATGTGTGAACCTGAAATTTGTGTGAAAATGCTTGTGAAAGTGATGATGAATTAATGAGAAAACTCACCCTTTAGGTGAATTATGGATTTATGTGGTTTAGAAATTTTTTCTTGTGCACTTCTAGTATGTTTATTTTTGACCTTATGGTTGGGTGGCCTTTATGGGGTTTGTGCAATGATGATCATGAACAGTTCAGGTGCAAGATGTGTTCTGGGTAGTGGAAGTATGTTGATTGATATGTGGTTTTGGTGAGATGTTTGGGTTTAGTTGTTGGATTTATAAGGAGATGTTATAATTATTATTTTGAGGTAGTTGGGTTGTTGTGTCGTGCCTTGTTTTAGTAGCTTGGTAGAAATGGAATATGAAGTAGGTAATGATGAATGGGTAATGGTGTGGGATGTAAATTAATAAAAATGGGTTGGATTTTACATGTGGCAACTAGTTTGATGAATTAAAAATTTATAAATGGGTTGAACTTGAATGTGAATTAATATTAGAAATTGGATAAAATAGACTTTCTTTAGATATGGGTCAAAATGGATTAAATAATGAATAGTTTTTTGGTAATTTAATCATCAAGAAATAGGGATGTATATGTAATTGAAATTTATGAAATTATGGGTTGTGTGTTTTGGTTTTGTGTGGTGAGTTTCATTTAGTTGTGGCATCATATGGTAACAATGGTATAATGTTGATGATAAAATAGAGACTATGAGTTTTAATAAGAAACTTGTAGGTCAGGCTTGTGTGTTGTATGTGTGTGTGTGTGTATGCTTTTATTTTTATGTTTCTTTTATAAACACCCCATTTGTATCAATAAATATGTATCAACACTGAAATGTTTTAAGGTGTGTTTTCCCCAATATCCTGATAGTGAGAAAACATGTCACAATTAACAACATATGATTATCCATAGGTATTTTTTTTACTGTTTGGATTTTTCCATTATTATTAGTTATTTTTATCATGTTATACATTCTATATTTTTAAACTTATGTTTTTTCTATTTTTAGTGACATATGGATCAATTGGGTAGTAATTTTTTTTTCTTTTGGGATTTTGTATTGTAATTTCCTGCACCTGTTTTCAGTGGTAGGTGCATCATGTGGGCATGATTTTGTTGATCATGAAAATGAAAGATGGATTATGTGTCCTTAAAAGGTAATGATGTAGTGTTTTAATTGGATTTAACATATTAGGTTTCAATATACTTTATGTATAAGGACCCGACCATAAAACATTACATAATCTTGAATTAAATGAATAATTCACATTGAGGATCTATTCAGGTTTAGAGTTTTAGAGAATTAGGTCATAATTGTTACATTAGATCCCAAAAGTTACAAATTAGACTCTTCTACTCACTTCCCATATTTTTCACAAAATAAAAATTCTTGAAAAAAAGAGTCATGTCTAGTTCTATGTTTTAGACACCATGAATTTTCCATGATCCCTTCCTTGACCCTATTCCACTTTATGTCCTGTGAAAAATATTTCAAAAACTTGGGATGAGCATAAAAAGCTCAGTAAGGGATACACAAAGAAGAAAAACTGTTAGTTTTTTTAAAACAACAAGTAAACCATGAATACTTTATCATAAGTAATAATTTTAACCTTTATGAATCAGTAAATACTTTTTACTGAATAAAATACCATTTCTTACCCTTTTGTAACCAAAATATTACCATGAAACCCATATAAAGAACACATAACATATATAGGTAACTTGGGTCATAAAAATACTTAAATAGAAAAACCATACGGTCGACTTCCACATATATCACTAAATGGAATAGCCATACGACCAACTTACATACCCAATGCCTTGGAGGTTATAACGTAACCACCCAACCTGGTTTATCACGACACTACCCATCATTTGGTTTATCACGACACCACTCGTCATTTGGTTTATCACGAAACCACCCGTCAAATGTCCAAGTACCATAATAAAATCATAACACATAAAATATTGTAAATATAAACATTTCACTAATAACATTTCATTTTCAATAACAAGAAGTCAATTCAAGATATTGAAATAATAAATCTATTTCAAAATCCATTTTCAATACCAAAACGCCTAAAAACAGAATAAGGGATTTCTTTTCCTTTAAAAAACATTAAGTCTTATAGAGGAATCCAACTAACGATTACGACAGCGGTGAGGTAATTGTCACCGAAAACGTTAAAAACATTCCATTTGTCATTTAGTAAAACACTTCATAGAGAAATCATTCCCATTGAATGAAATTAAAAGTCAAAGGGGTTTATACACCGTATAAAAGAAAGTCGTGTATAAAACAAAATATGCCTCAATGAAAGAAGAACGAGACGAAGTCCCTTACAAAGATCATTTTTTAAATAAAATAGATCAATTATGTGTACTAAATATAAGCACACAATAAGAAAGTATAAATACATGATAAGATATAAAAATTCATTTCTCACATAATCGAAGAACAACATAAACAAGAAAGAGAAGATCAACCCAAAGAACGGAAATTGGGTTAAGAAGTTCCCTTACCTCGTGTCTGACTTGACTCAATTGTTCTTTAATCTCCTGAAAAATAAACTAAAGTTAATTTATACATTCTTAAGAACCCTTTTCAAGTTTATTATTCCTTTTATATCACTTATTACCATGTTATAAACATTATGTAATCATTTAAGTTAATAACAATTGTTTTGTCGATATTTGGTACTTGAGTTAAAAAATTAACACCTTATAATTACAAGTTTTCCATGTGGTCAATAGTCCATTAACTCCATAATGATATTTATGATTTAGAAATAATATATATCATATATATCCAGTATATATATGTATTTATAATATTATATAACATTTTGAGATAATAAATAAAATGCATCGTTCATGGAGACGGTAATCCATACGTACGCATGAACGCTACTTTCATTTCTATTTCGTACTTTAATAGAATTAAAACATAATGATACATAGGTATATTATAATTAAAGTATAATATCATATATAATATCATTAACTCTATCCTTTATACATCCCACATATGATATTAACGAGTCATATCACTTTGAGTGGACGGTAGTCCGCACTTCCTCAAATGAAAATATCGCATTTACCCATAATGGAAACCATAAAGATATGCTATAAATGAAAAAAACAGAAGCATAAAGAAAACATAAACATAATATATATCATATATAAATATATTTTCATCTTAATTTCCACCATGATAGGTGTTAGGAGATAATCAAACAATCATCGTTTCATGAGGTGTTAGTTTGCCATCCACAGAAACAGTATGTTCTTCACCCATTAGATGGAGGTGTGTGTAAGTGTAGTTAGAATAATTCTAATAAAAAATTCCTATTATATTGAGGATATTGGTGTTTTTATAAAATAAAATAATAAAAATATTTTAGGGGGTTGGATAAGTAAAATAAAACAAAATAAAACAAAATAATTTAAGAGAAATTGTTACCTTTATTTTGGGTAACTCCCTTTGGTTTGAAGCAAAAGGGTTTGTTGAAGTGCCTTATGCCTAAGGTAAGGATTATAGAAGAAATAAATGGATATTTAAAGCTTATTTGGGTAGGTTTTGGATGATCCAAGGGGATTTAGAGGTGTGAGGAATGGGTTAGAAGTGATGTACTTTTATAAGGGGGAGGAGGGGCTCTTTAGGAAAGTTTGAAACAATTATTTTATTATAAACTTATCTTTGGTTTAAAAAGGTCCAAAAATAATTAAAGTCGAAGATAATATGACTCATGGTTGAAATCAAATCATCAAATAAGAATTGGACTAGTTTTTTATATTATTTTAATCTTTATAATCTTATTTATTTAAATCATTTATTAATGAGGTAAACACTGAATCATTATTGTGTCATAAATAATTTAATTTTTTTGATGTATAAAAATTATAAAAAAATACCATAATGTAGGAAATATTTTTAGATTTCTAATGAATATTTATATTCTAAGAGATAACTTATATAACCCTATGTAAAAATTAATTTACTAAAAGATATTTGTTAATGTCATTTTTGTCTTTACTTTAAGTTGATTAAAATAAAGTGTCACTATCACTATTAAGTGGCACCATGGGGTCCCAAAATCGACCCAAATATGCCCATGGTCGGATATTTATCAAAAAATATGATTATAATACATGTTAGGGTAACTTTATTTTATTATAATAATATTGTTTACCCTTATTTACCAGATTTAACCTTTAACCATGGTAAATAAAAGTTTTACTGAAGTAAATATTCATAATGTCTAAAAATAAAAGTTACCTATTTAAAAAATTTAGACCTCCTGATTCCAAGTATCAAATCTATTTTTCCAAATTCAAAACAAAAAAGTGACAGAAATTAATTTAAAATTAATTTCCACTGTCAAAACAAAAAGCGTGTTTTTAGAAATATTCACTATCAAAAGATTGACACTTGTTTATGTCCAATTTCAAAGTGAAATTAATTCAAATGACCAAAATTGGATTAAATAGTAAAAATATATTCTAATTAATCTTTAAAACTAATTAAAAGAATAATCCAACCAAATAAATAAATTTTATTTTAATGAAGTTTTGAATTAAAATACAATATTTTTCACTATTCATTAAAAAAATGAACTTTATCAGAAAAATACCAAAATTTCATCCAAAGTAAATTTTGATGTCCCTATTCTAAATAATAATTTTATTTTGTAAAATAGAACATATAAAAGTGACCAAAACTATATTTAAATAGGGTTCTCCATTAAAAGGTGGTAAATCAACCTTTAAGGTAAATTATGCTTAAAATTAGATTCATTCATATTTTAAGCCTCTAATTTTTATTGGATAAATGTAAAAACATTTAAAAAACATGTATAATCATATTGTAGTTATTTATTTTCATTAATTCTAATACAACGACTAGGTGTTAGCTACATTTAAAATAATATTATTATATTATTAGTGTGCAACGTAAGATTTCAAAGAAACCCGTTGTTTCATATCAGGTACGCCATAGAGCATATCAACCCCTTTAAAGTAAAATTAATATTTAATTCAAAAATATGAATAATTATACAAATGTTTTATTTATTTATTTACCTGGGATGTTACATCCTTCCCCCATTTTGGAAATTGTGTCCTCGAAATTTTATTCACTTATCAAATAAATGAGGGTATTTATCCCTCATAACATTTTCAGATTCCCACGTTGCCTCTTCAACCATATGGGTTTTTCACAAAACCTTTACCTGGTTAATCACCTTATTCTGCAACACTTTCTCTCTTCGGTCAAGAATCTGGACTAGTTGTTCCTCATAAGATAGATTCTCTTCCAACTAAACTATCTCTAGGCTTAAAACATGTGATGAATCTGGCATATACTTTCTCAACATTAAAAGATGAAAAATATTGTGTAACTAGGATAAAAATGAAGGTAAATCCGCTTTGTACACAACTGATCCAACTTTATATGGCATTTCATAGGGTCTAATGAACCTCGGACTCAAGTTTCCCTTCTTACCAAAACACATCACACTTTTCCATAGAGAAACTTTGAGAAAGACATGATCACCTACCTCAAAAGAAAGATCCTTCCTCCAATTATCTGCATACCTTTTCTACCTGCTCTGAGCTGTTCTCACGTGCTTCTAAATCAAATGAACTTTTTCTTCCATTTCTTTTACCAATTCTGGTCCCATCAACTTCCTTTCACCTACTTCATCCCAAAAAACTGGAGTTCGACACTGCTTTCCATATAATTCTTCAAATGAAGCAATCTGTATATTGGAATGAAAATTGTTATTATAAGAAAATTCAACCAAAGAAATATGTTGGTCCCAAATTCACTAGTAATCCAGTGAAGAAGCACGTAACATATCCTCCAAGGTCTGAATTTTTCATTTTGACTGCCCATCTGATTGAGGATGAAATTCTGTACTAAAATTTAATTTAGTATCCAATGACTTCTGAAGGCCTTTCCAAAAGTTATAAGTAAACCTAGGATCATGATCAGATACAATGGAGAGGGGAACTCCATGAAACCTGACTATCTCTTTAACATACAATTGAGAAAGTTGATCTAATGAAAAAGAATCTCGAATAGGAAGAAAATGAGCTGATTTAGTCAATTGATCAAAAATAACCCAGATTGTATTATTACCTTGAGATGTCTTTGGTAATCCCACAACGAAGCCCATGGATATATTTTCCCATTTTCACTCTGGCACCGATAAAGACTGAATCACCCCTTTTGGTAACTACCACTCTACTTTAACCTATTGACAAGTCAAACAATTCACAATAAAATCAACAATATATCTTTCCATTCCATCCCACTAGTAATACTCTCGAAGATCTCTGTACATCTTAGTAATTCCAGGATGAATTGAAAATGGAGAACTATGAGCTTTACATAACAACTCATTCTTCAACTGTGAATCACAAGGAACACATAATCTCTTCCAAAACCTAAAAACATAATCATTATCAATGTTAAATTCTAGAAAATTACCCTTCTGAACCAACTCTACCTTTTTCTAAAACTCATTGTCTTCCTTCTGCACTTTCTTAATTCTGTCTGATAGAGATGATTTCACTGACACCAGAAACAAAACAGAAGAATTTACTTCACCAAAAACTTCTATGAAAAAGTTCAAAAAATCAAAAACTAAAGGATCTCATTCCAAACGTAGCATGGTCAATGAAGCATTACTTTTTCAAATCAAAGAATCAACCACTTTATTTACCTTTACTGGGTGATAATGAATCGTGAAATCATAATCCTTGATTAATTTCAACCATCTCCTCTGTCTCATGTTCAATTTTTTCTGAGTGAAGATATATTTCAAACTTTTGTGGTCAGTATATATTGTACATTTTAATCCATAAAAATGATGCCTCCAAATTTTTAAAGAAAAAACAACAAAAGATAATTCCAAATCATGTGTAGGGTAATTTAACTCATGAGGTTTCAAATGACATGAAGCATAAGCAATTACCTGATCATTCTGCATAATGACACAACCAAGTCCTTTCAACGAAGCCTCACTATAAATAACAAACTCACCATTTCTAGAAGGTAGTACCAAAACTGGATCATTCACCAATCTTCTTTTCAATTCCTAAAAACAATCATCACATTCTTTTTTCCAAGTTAACTTAACACCTTTTCGAGTTAACTTAGTCATTGGACTAAATAACCGTGAAAAATTATCAACAAACCTCCGGTAATAACCTGCAAAACCAAGAAAACTACAGATCTCGGTTATATTTGTGGGTCTTGGGCATTCTTCAACAAATTTTGTTTTAGAAGGATCAACAGTTATGCCATTTTTTAAAACATTGTGACCAAGGAATGAAATTTGTTGTAACCAAAACTCACTCTTGCTGAATTTACCAAATAGTTTATTTTCTTTTAAGGTTTTAAAGACAACCCTTAAATGAATATTATGCTCCTCTTTACTTTTAGAATAAACTAAAACATCATCAATGAACACAACCACAAACTTATCAAAGAACTCACAGAAAAATTCTATTCATAAGATCCATGAATACAGTAGGTGCATTGGTTAACCCAAAAGGCATAACTAAAAATTCATAATAACCATATCTAGTACAAAATGCGGTCTTTATAATGTATACTTCCTTTACTTTCAACTGATGGTACCCCGACCTCAAGTCAATCTTTGAAAAATACTGAGCTCCCTAGATCTGATCAAACAAATCATCGATATGAGGAAAATGATACTTGTTCTTAACAGTGATGTTATTCAATGCTCTATAATCAATGCAAAGTCTCATTGAACCATCTTTGTTTTTAACAAACAAGACAAAATCTCCCCATGGTGATGTGCTAGGTCAAATAAAACCTTTATCTAATAACTCCTGCAATTGCTTCTTTAACTCTAAAAGTTCAATTTGAGCCATTCAATAAGGGGGTTTTGAAATTGTCTTAGCATCAGGAACTAAGTCAACAGTAAATTCAACTTTCCGATCAGGTATAATACCAGGAAACTCATCAGAAATAATATCAAGATACTCATTTAACACAGGCACATCATTAATATGAATAGTTATTTTATTTTCAATAATATGTGCAAGGTAACATTAATTTCCATCTTTTACTAGTTTCTCAGCTTCCTGATATGTTATCAAAAGTAAGGGTTCATTTTTGTACACAAACTGAAAATATATCTGAAAAGAAACCTCTTTAGCTCTGTAGTCAATCTTAGAATGATAAAAATACATCCAATCCATGCCCAAAATAATATCAAACTCTACTAGAGGCAAAACAATAAGGTTTGTAGGTAGATTCTTCCTGTACACAAGGACAAGAAGGTTCTTATAATTTATTTATTTTTTCAACAGTTCCTCTATTTTTTTACCATAAGTTCAGGATTTATATCTTGATATGGAATTCCCAATTTACTAGAAAACTTCTTAGAAATGAACGAATGTGTAAAATCTGAATCAAACAACACATTGGCATAATATGAACAAACAAACAGTGTACCTGATACTACTTCATTTGATGGCCCAACATCCACTGAAGTAGTTGCAAAGGACTTTACCACCCCTTTCTACTTGTAGTCTGGTTGCTTTCCCTCATTTGAGTTCTTCTCCAGACACTCATTTTCATAATGAAACATTTAATTGCATTTAAAACATCTTACTACTGGCTTTTCATTGCCTGATTAATCGTCTTCCTTATAGTTATGAGCAATATGACCAAACTTACCACACCAGAAGCACTTTCCAAACTTTTATAAACATTCTCCAGGATGCTTTTTACCACACTTCTCACAATATGGATATTTAGTTTTCTTACCTCCAGACTTCTTTGATGAATTCTTTCCCTTTTCCTGCCAAATGGACCTCTTATTCTGTTGTTTGTCAAAGAACACCTGATCATCAGAAAAATTCATTTCCATCTTCTCTGCACATCGAACAAGTTTTTCATAATTTTTGAACTCATGAGAGGAAAATTCTCTTCGATATCACGGTTTTAGTTCTGAGTAAAATCAATCTATTTTACTATTAAGATCTCGGATGAAATTTAGAGCATGCCTTGCCAATAGAGTGAACTTTCCTTCGTAAACAGCCACCGAGTCATCCTACTGCATCAATTCCAAGAATTGTTTTTCCATCCTAAGTTGAACCACCATAGGAAAATATTTTTTCAAGAAACATACCTTTGAATTCATCCCAATTAAGAGCATCAATCTCCTCACTATCCCTGATATTTTTCACCATAGACCACCACTGATCAGCTTCACCTTCAAAACAGTAAACAACGAGACTATCCTTTTGATGTTCTGAACACCCCATGACATCAAAAATTTTCTCCAGTACTTTAATCCAACATTTAGTTAGCACAGGGTCAGACAATCCTATGAATGATGGGGGATGTTGCCTGATGAAATGCTCTACTACTGACATGTTCCTATGTGGTTGATCTGGCTGATCTCGTGCATGGATACCACCACCATTTATATCCTAATTCAACTATGCCATCACTGCAACAAACTGTTCAGTTCTGATTCCGACCATCTCAAGTTGCTAATTTGGAAGGTTTTCTTCCTCCTGATGTTGTACCAACATAGCTGCCCTATTTCCTCTATGGAAAACCATTATGAACACAGAAATATCTTAGGTGAAGCAACCTGGTAATATGTAAATGATATATCACTTAAATCTTATCATAAATTTATTTATGGATATTAATTTAAGAATACCCTAACTCCTAAAGTTATCTAAACCGACCTCTGATACCAACTATAAGGACCTGACCTTGAAACATTACATAATCTTGAATTAAATGAATAATTCACATTGAAGATATTTTTAGGTTTAGAGTTTTAGAGAGTTAGGTCATAATTCTTACATTACATCCCAAAATTTACAAAGTAGACTCTTCTACTCAGTTCCCATATTTTTCACAAAATAAAAATTCTTGAAAAAAAGACTCATGTCTATTTCCATGTTTTAGATAGCATGAATTTTCCTTGATCCCTTCCTTGACCCTATTCCACTTTATGTCTTGTGAAAAACATTTCAAAAACTTAGGATGGGAATAAAAAGCTCAGTAAGGGATACACAAAGAAGGAAAACTGTTAGTTTTTTTAAAACAATAAGTAAACCATGAATACTTTATCATAAGTAATAATTTTTACATTTATGAAGTAGTAAATACTCTTCACTGAATAAAAGATCATTTCTTACCCTTTTGTAACCAAAATATTACAATGAAACCCATATAAATAACGTATAACATATATAGGTAACTTGGTACATAAACATATTTAAATGGAATAACCATACGGTCGACTTCCACACATATCACTAAATGGAATAGCCATACATCCGACTTCCATACCCAATACATTGGAGGTTATAACGTAACCACCCATCCTGGTTTATCACAGCACCACCTGTCATTTGGTTTATCACAGAACCACCTGTCATTTGGTTTATCATGTAACCACCCGTCAAATTTCTTAGTACCATAATAAAATCATAACACATAAAATATTTTAAATATAAATATATCACTAATAACATTTAATTTGCAATCACAATAAGTCATTTCAAGATATTAAAATAATAAATCTATTTCAAAATCCATTTTCAATACCAAAACACCCAAAAACAGAATAAGGGATTTCTTTTCCTTAAAAAAAAACAATAAGGCTTATAGTGGAATCCAACTAATGATTACGATGGCAGAGAGGTCATTGTCGCCAAAAACGTTAAAAACATTACTTTTTTCATTTAGTAAAATGATTTGTATAGAAAATATTGTCTTTGAATGAAATTAAAATTCAAAGGGGTTTATACACCGTATAAAAGAAAGTCGTGTATAAAACAAAATATGCCTCAATGAAAGGAGATTGAGATGAAGTCCCATACAAAGATCATTTTGTAAATAAAATAGATCGATTATGTGTATTAAATATAATAACACAATAAGAAAGTATAAATACATGATAAGATATAAAAATGAATTTCTCACACTATCAAATAACGACATAAATAGGAAAGAGAAGATCAACCGAAAGAACGGAAATTGGGTTAAGCAGTTCCCTTACCTCATGTCTGATTTGACTCGATCGTTCTTTAATCTCTTGAATAATAAACTAAAGTTAATTTCTACGTGATTAAGAACTTTTTTTAAGTTTATTATTTATTTTATATCACTTATTACCATGTTATAAACATTATGTAATCATTTAAGTTAATAACAGTTGTTTTGTCAATATTTAGTACTTGAGTAAAAAAAATTAACACCTTATAATTACAAGTTTTCCATGTGGTCAATAGTAAATTATCTCCAGAATGATATTTATGATTTAGACATCATATATATCATATATATCCAGTATATATATTTATTTATAATATTATATAACATTTGGAGATAAGAAATAAAATGCACCGTTCAAGGAGACGGTAATCCGTACGTACGCATGAACGCTACTTTCATTTCTATTTCATACTTTAATGGAATTAAAACATAATGATACATAGGTATATTATAATTTAAGTATACTATCAAATATAATATCATTAACTGTATTCTTTATACATCCCACATATGGAATTAACGAGTCATATCACTTTGACGGGACGGTAGTCCGCACTTCCTTAAATAAAAATATCGCATTAACCATAATGAAAACCATAAATATATGCTATAAATGAAAAATACAGAAGCATAAAGAAAACATAAACATAATATATATCATATATAAATATATTTTCATCTTAATGGCCACCATGAGAGGTGGTAGGAGATAATCGAATAATCATCGTTTCGTAAGGTGTTAGTTTGCCATCCAGAGAAATAGTATGTTCTTCACCCATTAGATGGAGGTGTGTGTAAGTGTAGTTAGAATAATTCTCATAAAAAATCCTATTATATTGAGGATATTGGTGTTTTTATAAAATAAAATAATAAAAAGAGTTTAGGGGGTTGGAGAAGTAAAATAAAACAAAATAAAATAAAAGAATTTAAGAGAAATCGTTACCTTTAATTCGGGTAACTCAATTTGGTTTGAACCAAAAGGGTTTGTTGAAGTTCCTTCTGCCTAAGGTAAGTCTTATAGATGAAATAAAGGGATATTTAGAGATTATTTGGGTAGGGGTTGGATGAGACAAGGGGATTGAGAGGTGTGAGAAATGGGTTAGAAGTGATGTACTTTTATAAGGGGGAGGGGGGGCTCTTTAGGAAAGTTTGAAACAATTATTTTATTATAAACTTATCTTCAGTTTCAAAAGGCCAAAAAATCATTAAATTCAAATATAATATGACTCATGGTAGAAATAAAATCATTCAATAATAATTGGACTAGTTTTGGATATTATTTTAGTCTTTATAATCTTATTTATTTAAATCATTTATTAATGAGGTAAACACTGCATCATTATTGTGTCATAAATAATTTAATTTATTTGAAGTCTAAAAATTATAAAAAAATACCATAATGTAGGAAATATTTTTAGATTTATAATGAATATTTATAGTCTAAGAGATAACTTATATAACCCTATGTAAAAATTAATTTACTAAAAGATATTTGTTAATGTCATTTTTGTCTTTACTTTAAGTTAATTAAAATAAAGTGTCATTATCACTCTTAAGTGGCACCATGGGGTCCCAAAATCGACCCAAATATCCCCATGGTCGGATATGTATCAACCAATATTATTATAATACATGTTAGGGTAGTTTTATATTATAATAATAATATTTGTTTACCCTTATTTACCAGATTTACCCTTTAACCATGGTAAATAAAATGTTTACTAAAGTAAATATTCATAATGTCTAAAAATAAAAGTTACCTATTTAAACAATTTGTACCTCCTGATTAAAAATATGAAATAAATTTTTCCAAATTCAAAACACAAAAGTGATAGAAATTAATTTAAAATTAATTCCCGCTGTCAAAACAAAAAGCGTATTTTTAGAAATATTAACTATCAAAAGATTGACACTTGTTTATGTCCAATTTCAAATTGAAATTAATTCAAATGACCAACATTGAATTAAATGGTAAAAATATATTCTAATTAAACTTTAAAACTAATTAAAATAATAATCCAACCAAATAAATAAATTATCTTAAAATGAAGTTTTGAATTAAAATACAATATTTTTCACTATTCATTAAAAACATGAACTTTATCAGAAAAATACCAAAATTTCATCCAAAGTAAATTTTGATGTCCCTATTATAAATAAGAATTTTATTTTTTCAAATAGAACATATAAAAGTGACCAAAACTATATTAAAAGAGGTTTCTCCATTAAAAGGCGGTAAATCAACCTTTAAGGTAAATTATGCTTAAAATTAGATTCATTCATATTTTAAGCCTCTAAATTTTATTGGATAAATATAATAACATTTAACAAACATGTATAATCATATTATAGTTATTTTTTTTCATTCCTACCAATACAACGACTAGGAGTTAACTACATTTAAAATAGTATTATTATATTATTAGTGTGCAATGTAAGATTTCAAAGAAACCCGTTGTTGTGTATCAGGTACGCCATCGAGCATATCAACCCCTTTAAAGTAAAATTAATATTTAATTCAAAAATATGAATAATTATAAATTTTTTTATTTCTTTATTTACCTAGGATGTTACATCCTTCCCCCCTTTTGGAAATTGTGTCCTCAAAATTTTATTCACTTATCAAATAAATGAGGGTATTTATCCCTCATAGAATTTTTAGATTCCCACATTGCCTCTTCAACCATATGGTTTTTACACAAAAACTTTACCTAGTTAATCACCTTATTCTACAACACTTTCTCTCTTAGGTCAAGAATTTAGACTAGTTATTCCTCATAAGATAGATTCTCTTCCAACTAAACTATCTTTGGTCTTAAAACATGTGATGGATCTGTCATATACTTTCTGAACTTTAAAAGATGAAAAATATTGTGTACCTAGGATAAACATGGAGGTAAAGCCACTTTGTACGCAACTGATCCAACTTTCTTCAGGATTTCATAGGGTCCAATGAACCTCAAACTCAACTTTCCCTTCTTACAAAAACACATCACACTTTTTCATGGAGAAACTTTGAGAAAGACATGATCACCTACCTCAAAATAAAGATCCTTCCTCCAATTATCCACATAACTTTTCTACCTACTCTGAGCTGTTCTCATGTGATTCTGAATCAAATGAACTTTTTCTGCCATTTCTTCTACCAATTATTGTCCCATAAACTTCCTTTCACCTACTTCATCCCAAAAAGCGGGAGTTCGACACCACTTTCCATATAATTCTTCAAATGGAGCAATCTGTATACTGGAATGAAAATTGTTATTATAAGAAAATTCAACCAAAGAAATATGTTGGTCCCAAATTCACTGGTAATCCAGTGAACAAGAACGTAACATAACCTCCAAGGTCTGAATTGTTCATTCTGACTACCCATCTGATTGAGGATGAAAAGCTGTACTAAAATTTAATTCAGTATCCAACGACTTCTGAAGGCCTTTCCAAAAGTTATAAGTAAACCTGGGATCACGACCAGATACAATGGAGAGGGGAACTCCATGAAACCTGAATATCTCTTTAACATACAACTTAGAAAGTTAATCTAGAGACAAAGTATCTCGAATAGGAAGGAAATGTGCTGATTTAGTCAATTGATCAAAAATAACCCAGATGGCATTATTACCTCGAGATGTCTTTGGTAATCCCACAACGAAGCCCATGGATTTTTCCCCATTTTCACTCTGGAACCATTAATGACTGAATCAACCATTTTGGTAACTACCAATATACTTAATCTATTGACAAGTCAGAAAATTCACAATAAAATCAACAATATATCTTTTCATTCCATCCCACTAGTAATACTCTCGAAGATCTCTGTACATCTTAGTACTGCTAGGATGAACTGAAAACGGAGAACTACGAGCTTTACATAACAACTCATTCTTCAACTGTGAATCATAAGGAACACGTAATCTCTTCCAAAACCTAAAAACACAATCATTATCAATGTTAAATTCAGAAAACTTACCCTTCTGAACCAAATCTACCTTTGTCTGCAACTCATTGTCTTCCTTCTGCACTTGTTTAATTATGTCTGATAGAGATGATTTCATGGACACCTAAAACAAAACAGAAGAATTTCCTTCACCAACAACTTCTATGCCAAATTTAAACAAATCAAAAACCAAAGGATCTCATTCCAAACATAGAATGTTCAATGAAGTAGTACTTTTTCAGCTCAAAGCATCAGCCACTTTATTTTCCTTTAATGAGTGATAATGAATCGTGCAATAATAATCTTTGATTAATTCCAACCATCTCCTCTATCACATGTTAAATTATTTCTGAGTGAATATATACTTCAAAATTTTGTGGTCAGTATATATTTTACATTTTAATCCATAAAAAATTATGCCTCTAAATTTTTAAATAAAAAACAACAATAGCTAATTCCAAATAATGTGTAGGGTAATTTAACTCATGTGGTTTCAAATGACATGAAGCATAAGAAATTACCTGATCATTCTGCATAATGACACAACCAAGTCCTTTCAATGAAGCCTCACTGTAAATAACAAACTCACCATTTCTAGAAGGTAGTGCCAAAACTGGAGCATTCACCAATCTTCTTTTCAATTCCTAAAAACAATCATCACATTCTTTTTCCAAGTTAACTTAACACCTTTTCGAGTTAACTTAGTCATTGGACTAAATAACCGTGAAAAATTCTCAACAAACCTCCAGTAATAACCTTCCAAACCAAGAAAACTACAGATCTCGGTTATATTTGTGGGTCTTGGGCATTCTTCAACAAATTTTGTTTTAGTAGGATCAACAGTTATGCCATTTTTTAAAACATTGTGACCAAGAAATGAAATTTGTTGTAACCAAAACTCACACTTGCTGAATTTCCCAAATAGTTTATTTTCTTTTAAGGTTTGAAAGAAAACCGTTAAATGACTTTCATGATCCTATTTACTTTTAGAATAAACCAAAACATCATCAATGAACACAATCACAAACTTATCCAAGAACTCACGGAAAAATTCTATTCATAAGATCCATGAATACAACAGGTGCATTGGTTAACCCAAAAGGAATAACTATAGATTCATAATAGCCATATCTAGTACTAAATGTGGTCTTTGGAATGTTTTATTTCTTTACTTTCAACTGATGGTACCCCGACCTCAATTCAATCTTTGAAAAATACTGAGCTCCATGGATCTGATCAAACAAATCGTTGATATGAGGCAAAGGATACTTGTTCTTAACAGTGATGTTATTCAATGCTCTATAATAAATGAAAAGTCTCATTGAACCATCTTTCTTTTTAACAAACAAGATAGAATCACCCCATGGTGATGTGCTTGGTCGAATGAAACCTTTATCTAATAACTTCTGCAATTGCTTCTTTAACTCTAAAAGTTCAATTTGAGCCATTTGATAAGGGGGTTTTGAAATTTTCTTAGCATCAGGAACTAATTCAACAGTAAATTCAACTTCTCGATCAGTTATAATACTAGGAAACTCATCAGAAAAAACATCAATATACTCATTTACCACTGCCACATCATTAATATGAATAGTTCCTTTATTTTCAATAATATGTGCAAGGTAACATTAATTTCCATCTTTTACTAGTTTCTCAGCTTCTTGATATGTTATCAAAAGTAAGGGTTCATTTTTGTACACAAAATGAAAATATTTCTGAAAAGAAACCTCTTTAGCTCTATAGTCAATCATAGCATGATAAAAAGACAGCCAATCCATGCCCAAAATAATATCAAACTCTACTAGAGTCAAAATAATAAGGTTTACAAGTAGATTCTTTCTGTACAAAAGGACAAGAAGGTTCTTATAATTTCTTTTTTGTTTCAACATTTCCTCCAGTGGTTTTTACCATAAGTTTAGGATTCATATCTTAAGATGGAATTCCCAATTTACTAGAAAACTTATTATAAATGAATGAATGTGTAGAACTAGAATCAAACAACACATTGGAATAATCTGAACAAATAAACAATGTACCTGATACTACTTCATTTGATGGCCCAACATCTGCTGAAGTAGTTGAAAAGGACTTTACCACCCCTTTCTGCTTGTAGTCTGGTTTATTTTCTTCATTTTAGTTCTTCTCCAGACACTCATTATTATAATGACCCATTTAATTACAATTAAAACATCTTACTACTGGCTTTTCATTTCCTGCTTGATCGTCTTCCTTACAGTTACGAGAAATATGACCAAACTTACCACACTGGAAGCACTTTCCAAAATTTGATAAACATTCTCCAGGATTCTTTTTACCACACTTCTCACAAGATGAATATTTAGTTTTCTTACCTCTAGACTTCTTTGATGAATTCTTTCCCTTTTCCTGCCAATTGGACCTCTTATTCTGTTGTTTGTAAAAGAACACGTGATCATTGAAAAACTCCATTTCCACCTTCTCTGCACATCGAACAAGTTTTTCATAACTTTTGAACTCATGAGAGAATAATTCTCTTCTATATCACGGTTTCAGTTCTGAGTAAAATCAATTTATCTAACTATTAAGATCTCGGATGAAATTTGGAGCATACCTTGCCAGTAGAGTGAACTTTCCTTCATAAACAACCATTGAGTCATCCTACTGCATCAATTCCAAGCATTGTTTTTCCATCCTAAGTTGAACCACCTTAGGTAAATATTTTTCCAGAAACATACCTTTGAACTCATCCCAATTAAGAGCATAAATCTACTCACTATCCCTGATATTTTTCACCATAGGCCACCACTGATCAGCTTCAACTTCAAAATGGTAAACAAAGAGACTAACCTTTTGATGTTCTAAACACTCCATGGCATCAAAAATTTTCTCCAGTGCTTTAATCCACCCTTCAGTTAGCATAGGTCCAGATGATCCTCTGAATGATGGGGGATGTTGCCTCATGAAATGCTCCACTACTGACATGTTACTATGTGGTTGATTTGGCTGATCTGGTGCATGGATACCACCACCATTTATAGCCTGAGTCAACTGTGCCATCACTACAACAAACTGTTCAGTTCTAATTCCGACCATCTCAAGTTGCTGATTTGGAAGGTTGTCTTCCTCCTGATGTTGTCCCAATATAGCTACCCTGTTTCCTCTGTGGAAAACCATTATAAACACAGAAATATCTTGGGAGAAGCAACATGATAATTTGTAAATGATATATCACTTAAATCTTATCATAAATTTATTTATGGATATTAATTTAACAATACCCTAACTCTTAAAGTTGTCTAAACCGACCTCTGATACCAACTATAAGGACCTGAACTTAAAGCAATACATAATCTTGAATTAAATGAATAATTCACATTGAGGATATTTTCATGTTTAGAGTTTTATATAATTAGGTCATAACTCTTAAATTACATCCCAAAAGTTACAAAGTAGACTCTTCTACTCAGTTCCCATATTTTTCACAAAATAAAATTTTTTGAAAAAAAGAGTCATGTCTAGTTCCATGTTTTAGATAGCATGAATTTTCCTTGATCCCTTCCTTGACCTTATTCCACTTTATGTCTTGTGAAAAACATTTAAAAAACTTAGGATGTGAATAAAAATCTCAGTAAAGGATACACAAATAAGGAAAAGTGTTAGTTTTTTTAAAACAACAAGTAAACCATGAATACTTTATCATAAGTAATACTTTTTACATTTTTGAAGTAGTAAATACTCTTCACTAAATAAAAGATCATTGCTTACCCTTTTGTAACCAAAATATTACAATAAAACCCATATAAATAAAACATAACATATATAGGTAACTTGGGACATAAACATACTTAAATGGAATAACCATAAAGTCGACTTCCACACATATCACTAAATGGAATAACCATACAACCGACTTCCATACCCAATGCATTGGAGGTTATTACATAACCACCCATCCTGGTTTATCATGGCACCACCCGTCATTTGGTTTATCACAGAACCACTTGTCATTTGGTTTATCATGTAACCACCCGTCAAATGTCTAAGTACCATAATAAAATCATAACACATAAAATATTGAAAATATAAACATTTCAGTAATAACATTTAATTTTCAATCACAAGAAGTCATTTCAAGATATTGAAATAATCAATCTATTTCAAAATCCATTTCCAATACCAAAACACCCAAAAACATAATAAGGGATTTCTTTTCCTTTAAAAATAATAATAAGGCTTATAGTGGAAGCCAACTAATGATTAAGACGGCGGAGAGGTCATTATCACCGAAAAAGTTAAAAACATTCCTTTTATCATTTAGTAAAATGATTTGTAGAGAAAATATTCTCTTTTAATGAAATTAAAATTCAAAGGGGTTTATACACCGTATAAAAGAAAGTTGTGTATAAAATAAAATACGCCTCAATGAATGGAGTTTGAGATGAAGTCCCTTACCAAGATCATTTTGTAAATAAAATAGATTAATTATGTGTATTAAATATAATAACATGATAAGAAAGTATAAATACATGATAAGATATTAAAATTCATTTCTCACACAATCAAAGAATGACATAAACAAGAAAGAGAAGATCAACCCAAAGAACATAAATTGGGTTAAGAAGTTCCCTTACCTCATGTCCGACTTGACTCGATCGTTATTTAATCTCATGAATAATAAAATAAAGTTAATTTCTAATTGATTAAGAACCTTTTTAAGTTTATTATTCATTTTATATCGCTTATTACCACGTTATAAACATTATGTAATAATTTAAGTTAATAACGGTTGTTTTGTCGATATTTGGTACTTGAGTAAAAAAATTAACACCTTATAATTACAAGTTTTCCATGTGGTCAATAGTCCATTATCTCCATAATGATATTTATGATTTATACATCATATATATCATATATATCTAGTATATATATGTATTTATAATATTATATAACATTTGGAGATAAGAAATAAAATGCACCGTTGATGGAGACAGTAAGTCGTACGTACGCATGAACGCTACTTTCATTTCTATTTCATACTTTAATGGAATTAAAACATAATGATACATAGGTATATTATAAATCAAGTATAATATCATATATAATATCATTAAATCTATCCTTTATACATCCCACATATGACATTAACGAGTCATATCACTTTGAGGGGACGGTAGTCCGCACTTCCTCAAATGAAAATATCGCATTCACCCATAATGGAAACCATAAAGATATGTTATAAATGAAAAATACAGAATCATAAATAAAACATAAACATAATATATATCATATATAAATATATTTTCATCTTAATGGCCACCGTGAGAGGCATTAGAAGATAATCAAACAATCATCATTTCGTGAGGCGTTAGTTTTCCATCCACAGAAACAATATGTTCTTCACCCATTAGATGGAGGTGTGTGTAAGTGTAGTTCGAACAATTTTCATAAAAACATACTATTATATTTATAATACTGGTGTTTTTATAAAATAAAGTAATAAAAAAAGTTTATGGGGTTGGATAAGTAAAAAAAAACAAAATAAAACAAAAGAATTTAAGAGAAACTGTTACCTTTAATTCGGGTAACCCCTTTGGTTTGAACCAAATGGTTTTGTTAAAGTGACTTCTGCCTAATGTA
Organism: Viscum album; assembly: GCA_963277665.1. Classification (NCBI taxonomy): domain Eukaryota; kingdom Viridiplantae; phylum Streptophyta; class Magnoliopsida; order Santalales; family Viscaceae; genus Viscum; species Viscum album. The sequence goes on along the minus strand of OY728156.1, from coordinate 1,628,376,630 downwards.
AGGATTATAGGTGGAATATATGGATATTGAGAGATTATTTTGGTAGGGGTATTATGATTCAAGGGGCTTTATAGGTGTGAGGAATGGTTTATAAGTGGTGTCCTTTTATAAGGGGGAGGAGGGGATCTTTAGGAAAGTTTGAAACAATTATTTTATTATAAACTTATCTTTAGTTTAAAAAGGTCCCAAAATAATTAAAATTGATGATAATATGACTCATGTTAAAAATAAAATCATCCAATAAGAATTGGAAAAGTTTTGGATATTATTTTAATCTTTATAATCTTATTTATTTAAATAATTTATTAATGAGGTAAACACTGCATCATTATTGTGTCATGAATAATTTAATTTATTTGATGTCTAAAAATTATAAAAAATACCATAATGTATTAAATATTTTTAGATTTATAATTAATATTTATAGTCTAAAATATAAATTATATAACCCTATGTAAAAATTAATTTACTAAAAGATATTTGTTAATGTCAATTTTGTCTTTACTTTAAGTTAATTAAAATAAAGTGTCATTATCACTATTAAGTAGACCCATGGGGTCCCAAAATCAACCCAAAGATGACCATGGTCAGATATGTACCAACCAATAGGATTATAACACAGGTTAGGGTAATTTTATATTATTATAATAATATTTTTTTACCCTTATTTACCAGATTTACCCTTTAACCATGGTAAATAAATTTTTTACTGAAGTAAACATTCATAATGTATACAAATAAAAGTTACCAATTTAAAAAATTTGGACCTCCAGATTCCAAATATAAAATCCATTTTTCCAAATTCAAAACATAAAAGTGGAAGAATTTAATTTGAAATTAATTACCGCTGTCAAAACAAAAAAGCGTGTTTTTAGAAATATTAACTATCAAAAGATTGACACTTGTTTATGTCCAATTTCAAAGTGAAATTAATTCAAATGACCAAAATTGGATTAAATGGTAAAAATATATTCTAATTAAACTTTAAAACCAATTAAATGGATAATCAAACCATATAAATAAATTAGATTAAAATGCAGTTTTGAATTAAAATACAATATATTTCACTATTCATTAAAAAATGAACTTTATCAGAAAAATACCAAAATTTCATCCAAAGTAAATTTTGATGTCCCTATTCTAAAGAAGAATTTTATTTTTTCAAATATAACATATAAAAGTGACCAAAACTATATTTAAAGAGGGTTCACCATTAAAATGCGATAAATCAACCTTTAAGGTAAATTATGCTTAAAATTAGATTCATTCATATTTTAAGCCTCTAAGTTTTATTTTATAAATATAAAATAATTTAACAAACATGTATAATAATATTTTAGTTTGTTATTTTCATTACCGCCAATATAACGTCTAGGAGTTAACTACATTTTAAATAATATTATTATATTAGTGTACAATGTAGGATTTCAAGGAAACTCGTTGTTGTGTATCGGGTGCGCCATTGAAAATATCAACCCCTTTAAAGTAAAATTAATATTTAATTCAAAAATATTAATAATTATGAAAATGTATTATTTATTTATTTACCTTGGATGTTACATTATGATTACTAGGATGGCATACATGAGTTCCTCAATGTAAGGAGTTTTTACACCTATTAAGCATGTAATACTTTCTACATTTTCGAATGTATGTTTTATCCAATTGAAATTAAATATGGGTAGTAATTATTTATCTTTTGGAATTTTTGAATGCAATTTCCTCCACCTTTAATGAACCTATATTTCATGAATCATCCTTAGTTAGATATCAACTGCTTTATAAAATTTTATACATGACTACTCAGATTGATCATTATGTCGTTTCATAGAGGAAAAAAATAGTATAGAACCCTAGAGCTGGGCCAAATGAGAGAAATCGTATCCATGGAGCAAGGGGGGAGGGTGTAGGGGGTCATCAAGGGTAGGGGCAGGGGGGAGGGTGCATATGGGGTGCAAGGGGGGAGGGTGCAGGGGGTTTACAGGGTTAGTGGGGAGGGGGAGGGTGCAGGGGGTCTGCAAGGGCAGGGGGGAGGGGGTAGGGGCAGGGGGAGGGTACAGGTGGGGTGCAAGGTGGGAGGGTGAAGGGGCATGGGTGAGGGTGTACAGGGGGTAGGGTGGGTGGGGGGGGGGGGTGGAGGGTGTATAGGGGTTGGGGGGGGATGTTGGTTCAGGGTGGGGGGGGGGGTCTACAGGGGCAAGGGGAGGGGGGAGGGTGTAGGGTGGTCTGTAGGGGTAGGGGAGGGGGGAAGGGGCAGGGATGAGGGGGAAGGGGGGAGGGTGTGCAGGGGGTAGGGTGAGGGGGGGGGGGGTGGAGGGTGTGCAGGGGGCAAGGTGAGGGGGGAGGGGGAGGGGGGTGTAAGGGGGAGGGAAAGGGTGAAATTGGGGAATGGGGGTGTGTAGGGGGTGGGGGGTGCTAGTGAAGGGTGGGGGGTCTTCATGGGTAGGGGGAGGGGGGAGGGGGAAGGGTGCGGGTGGGGTGTAAGGGGGAGGGGGGGTTTAGGTGGGGTCAAAGGTGGGAGGGTGCAGGGGTAGGGGGGATGGGGGAGGGTGTGCAGGGGGCAGGGTGAGGGGGTGGGGGGGGGGTACAAGTGGGGGTGGGCAGTGAGGAGGGGGCAAGGGGGTTTCACATCAGAAGACATTTTTGTGGCATGTACTTCTCTAAAATCATGACTGAATTATAGCCTATGACATGGTGTCAATATGTTTATCATTTTTCAATGACACTATTAGTTTCCCATACACTCACTTATTTTATTGCTTATAATTCTTACACTGTTACATCTGCACATATTTATTTCAAATATCAAGATAGATTGAAATCGTTATTGTTGATACTATTTAAAATAAATCATGCATGATAAATATTCAAATTGTAAAAAAAATTCCGTACTTGGGACATTAGTTATTGAAACATTTAATGAGTTGTTCCTTGGTTGTATTATTTTATGTTAATCTCTCATTTCACCCATGCGTTCGCATGGCACTGTGTTGACTTCAACAAGATATTGTTTTCCTAATGTCATAATCTTTCTTATGATGATGCATGTTGATGCTGTTATCATCATCACCTGTTCTATTATTTCATTTATCACTAATCGTGTTACTCCCACTTCAATTTTTAGGTTCAATTAATGATGATTCATCAAATCACTGGCATTTTTTTGAAGTCTCCCAGGACCCATTCATGTGTGTTGCAGAAACCAGAGTCAAAGGAGACTCACTGCATATTCATAGGTAAGCATATATATAATAATTTCTCCCATTATATGTATATACTCCCATGGAAGTGTGATTACATATAAGGGGATAGGTGTGATTATGTATATATATGGAAAATACATTTGTGTGTGGGTGATAATGGGCTTATGCATGTGAGAATATATATAAGGATCCTCTTGTGCATGTTCAAGGCCATGCGAACACATACATAGGGGTTACGGTGTCCTTATGTATATGCAAAGGTGTATATGCTCGAAGGATGGATGAAGAAGCTTAGAGTTGTCACTGATAAAAGTGTCAAGCGCTGAGTGTGGCTTGGGTCATTTGATGTAGGGTCCCTCTCCTAGCCTCTTTAATTCAATAATGTTTTAAATTAAATTAATATTCCTTCTTAATTCTTATTTTTTATATTAAATTGAAATTCTTCAATAAGTTTTAGTTAAGATAATTGTTTTGTTTGATAAAAAAGTCATGGTTTTGTAATAAAACCCCTCCAATGAAGGTGCGTTGTCTGCAAAAACTCACAATGGTATAAATTTCTTGACATTATTTCATTTATATTTTCCTTATACATGATTTCAATGTTATTCGTAAATCAAACATCGTACTTGACCCTTTTTATATCCATGTAGGGGGTTTCCCTCTTTTTATTAAAACATTTGTTTGAACCAAAACACCCTTTAAGTGCTGTTAGAATTTTAAGATGGAATTGCCCAAGTAAGCAAGTGTTGTAATGACCAAGTCACCACTAATTGACCCCCCTTTGATCTTATAAATGGAATTACCATGTTTTAATGGATTGAATGAGTTAAATGGAAGGGGGGTGGGGTGAAAGGGGTGTTTCTCATTTTTAAGAATTCCAATAGACAATGAATTTCCTTAGAGTTCAATAAACTAAGTGTGGGGGATTTATCTAACTAGAAATTTCATAAATTTTTATATGTAATTCATTGTTTTATTCTCTCAAATTCCATTAAAATCCTTGGCATTGCTATATTTTCACATTTTTTTTATGATTTTCTATGAGTAAAAAAAAATCTGGATTTATTTTTTGATTTTAGTGATAACCTTTTTATGTTTTCATTAATTAAATGTGGTATCATTTATTTGAATTTGGTTTATGAGGATTCTTATGCTCCTTCCATTGATTTAGGTGCATATGCCAATGTGGATATTGATGATGGTGGTGGTATGAGAGGAGGATATAATGATGTTGGTGTTTATGAAGAAGATGATGAGGATCGTGATGGTTTTTGTGATACTGATATTGATGTACATTTATTATGTAAGTTTTATTCTTGGTTTATACATTGAATTCTACCATATAATGATGTTAGTGTTTGGTAAATTTTGTGGTGTATATTTTTTTAGGGTGAAAGGGGTGTGCAGGTGTGTAGGGGGGTGTAGGGGCATGGGTCATAGGGGAAGAGGGTGTGTGTAGGGGGCAAGGGGCATGGGGTGTGGGCAGGGGGCATGGGGATGTGGGTGTGCAGGGGGTAGGGGGAAGGGGGTGTGCTGGAGGTAGGAGGTGTGATGGGGGTAGGGGTTGTGCAGGGGGTAGGGGTGTGGGTGTGCAGGGGGCAGGGGGAAAGGGGCAGGGGGAGGGGGGTGTGCAGGGGGCAGGGGGCAGGGGAATGTGGGTGTGCAGGGGGAAGGGGGTGTGATGGAGGTAGGGGGTGTGCTGGGGGCAGGGGTAGGGGGTGTGCAGGGGGTAGGGGGTGTGGGTGTGCAGGGGGGGGGGCAGGGGGTGTAGGGGGTAGGGGTAGGGGGTGTGCAGGGGAGGGGGTAGAGAAGGGGGTAGTGTGGGAGCGTGCAAGGGGTAGGGGGATGAGGGTGTGCAGGGGGGTGTAAAGGGGGCCTGGGGTGTGGGTGTGTAGGGGGGGGGGTGTACAGGGGGCATGGACAGGGTGGTGTATTGGTGGTAGGGGAAGGGGGAGTTTAGGGAAGGGGACAATGGGGTGTGCATGGGAGGGGCATGGGGCAGGGGGTGTGGTCGGGGAAGGGAGGTGTGCAGGGGAGGGGGAAGAGGGTAGGGTAGGGGCAGTGGGTAGGGCAGGGGGCAGGGGGTGTGTAGGGGGTGTGAAGGGGGAAGGGGGTGTGGGTGTGTATGGGGGTGTGGGTGTGTGCAGGGGGAAGGGTGGTGTGCTGGTGGTAGGGGGTATGGGGGAGTGCATGGGAGGGGGCATGGGGGGTGTGCAGGGGAGGGGGCAAGGGAGTGTGTAGTGGGGGGGGGGGGGTATTTTAGGATATCATAAATATGCTTATAATTTATATTCATTTATAATTTTTTTAATGAAATCCCGAGCATGGAGCTTATAAACTAAGGACACCGAGTTGGTGATGACATATGATGGAGTCTACAAGGCCAAGGCCGAGATGGATCTGAAATCTTCTGATGGGGATATAGTCACTGCTATCATGAAGCTTACCAACTAAGGTCTATGGCTCTTTTTCTTTCAGTTTAGTTTCATGTTTTGTGTTTTTCTTGATTTGAGTTGGAAATTTCTCCCATTCATCTTCCTTTTCTAATTTGCTGTCTTCATCTGTAGAGTTAGTTACATGTCAGAAGTTTCTATTTAAGAGATGTTTTATTGGGTATATATTGTCTATGAAAAATACTATACATAGTATATTACCTAGAATTTTATTAATACGCCCCAGTTACCACCCATACAATAGTTAGAGACTTGTTTTGATAGGTATTAGAAAACCAATAAAATGCTCATCCCACATAAATTAAAAGTGGTTTCACCTATATCTATGTATCTATAAAATAATGATGTTTTATAAACTATGTTATGTTTGTCTTAATGCTTGTTTACCATTTTAGAAACAATAATGTGGTGTACATGTATTACATATGCCAATGTTATAATTGTGTAAAATGTAAATTTCATGTTTAATTTCATTGATGTATGATGTTAAATTGGATGTTCCACATTTCTATTGCATGAATTAAAACTGCATGATATGTTGGATCCTCATTAGAGAGGAAACCTTCACTTCATGTGTTGATTCTATTATCATCATCACCTATTCTATTATTTCCTTTCTCACTAATCTTGTTCCCCCCACTTCAATTTTTTAGGTTCAATTAATGATGATTCATCAGATCACTAGCATTTTGTTGAAGTCTCCCGAGACCCATTCATGTGTGTTACAACAACCAGAGTCAAAGAAGACTCACTGCGTATGCATAGTTAAGCACATATATATAACAAGTTCTCCTGTTATATGTATATCCTCCCATAGTAGTGTGATTACATATAAGGGTCTAGGTGTGATTATGTATATATATGGAAAATGCATACGTGTGTGGGTGATAACGGGCTTATGCGTGTGATAATATATATAAGGATCCTCTTGTACATCTTCAAGGCCATGGAGACATGTACATAGGGGTTAGGGAGTCCTTATGTATATGCAAAGGTGCATATGCCTGGAGGATGAATGACGCAACTTATAGTTTTCGCTGATAAAAGTGTCAAGTGTTGAATGTGGCTTGGCTCCTTTGAGGTAGGGTCCCTCTCATAGCCTCTTTAATTTAAGAATGTTTTAAATTACATTTAGCTTCCTTCTTAAATCCTGTTATATTAAATTTATATTATTGAATAAGTTTTAGTTAAGATAATTGTTTCGTTTGATAAACAATTCATGGTTTTGTAATAAAACCCCTCCAACGGAGGTGCGCTGTCTGCGAAAACTCACAGTGGTATACCTTGATTGACATTATTGCATTGATGTTTTCCTTATACTTGATGTAATTGTTAGTCATAAAGCACACATCATACTTATCCCATTTTATATCCCTGTAGGGGGTTTCCCTATTTTTATTAAAACAGTTGTTTGAACCAAAACACCCTTTAAGTGCTGTTAGACTTTTAAGATGGAATTGCCCAAGTAGGAAAGTGGTGTAATGAAAAAGTCACCACTAAGTGACCCATTTGATATTATAAATGGAAATTCTTATACACAAAATTTTCATATTACATTATAAGTCATATGATCATCAATGCTTTAAAACATAATCACAATTTCCATATCATTTTGAGTGCTTCTTGGGACTTCACTCCCAATACCAATAATTAATGTTTCCATCAAATCTCGCCAGTACTCACAATCATTTCCATAAACTATGGGTGATATTTTATGATTAATATTTTCAATATATTAGACATGGAATCCTTCCACTATAAAAAAAGGAAAATACATTCTCCACTATTGGTTAGTGCAAGGAATCTAAAATGATCAATGGCTTCTGATTTAATAACATCAAAAAATCAGTTCCCATCATACTCATGTGTATATTATTATGTAGAAGACCTCATTCTCCATGAATTAGTTTACAAATGACCGGTCTCACTCAAACTCAAGATGAATCATTTTCATAAGAACCTATTGTTCACATTGAAACAATCTAGAAATAATAGAAAAGGATACTGATTCTCTTGGAAACTCCTTCAAAAGACCCCCTGAAACACAAAAAAATGATTAGTCAAACAACTATATATTGATAGAGGTGTCAGAAATCCCAAAAATAAGAATCATATCATCAAATCTTAGACCACACTTTCACACAGGTGCAGGAGATTTCCAAAGATCATCATAAGAATGGATGAGTTCTTCACCCATGCAATAAGCATTTTTAATGGTGTCTAAGGAAAGATCATCTCCTTAAGGGGTAGTGGGGGGGGGGAGTGTGTAGGGGGTAGGGAGGGGGTAGGGGGTGTAGGGAGAAGGGGGGGGGGTGTCTGGGGGGTGTCTAGGGGTGATGGGGTGGTGGTGGGGTGGGGGTGGTGGGTGGGTGGGTGGGGGGGGGGGTGTCTAGGGGGGAGGGGTGTCTAGAAGGGGGGGGGGGGTGAAGGGGGCCGAGGGAGCTGTGTGCAGGGGGTGCAGGGGGAGGGGGGTGTCCAGAAGGGTGGGGGGGGGGTTAAGGGGGTGGGGGGGGGGAAGTGTGAAGGGGGAGGGGGGCTGTCCATGAGGGGGGGTGTCTAGTGGGGGGGTGAAGGGGGATGGGGGGGAGTGTGCAGGGGGCGATGGGGCCAGGGAGGGGAGAGGGGTGTCTAGGAGGGGGGGGGGTGTTCAGGGGGGTGAAGGGGCCGGGGGGGGGGGGTAGTGTGCATGGGGTTCATGGAGAGGGGGGAGGGCAGGGAGGGGGAGGGGTGTCCAGGAGGGGGGGGGGGAAGTGTCCATGAGGTGGTGGTGGTGGTGGTGGGGGGGGGGGGGTTAAGGGGGATGGGGGGACAATGTGCAGGGGTCTGGGGGTGCAGGGGGAGGGGGGATGTCCAGGAGGGGGTGTCCAATGGGGGGTGAAGGGGGCTGGGCGGGGGGGGGGGGTGGGGTGTGGGGGGGCATTGAGGGGGGGGGGGTTGTGGTGGTGCATGGGGAGGGGGGATGTCCAGGAATATATGCAAGTAAAAGAGCTCAAAAGAGAGTTTGGCTTCCTGTTTTTGGATTCCTGATGGATTTTCCTTTTCGATATTTTGTTGATTTTGATGACTTGAATTGGTATGTAGGATAGGGATGCATGTTATGCAGATAACCAAAAACAAAACATAGACTATAATTTCAGAATTGATGATGTTCGGGGGGGAGGGGGTGTCCGGAGGGGGGGGGGGGTGTCACGAACCAACCCGGGTCGACCCTGAACCGATCACCCGAGTCGGTCCACGACATGACTTGAGAGGCATTCCCAATCCTCCCGGGCTGGCGACAAGTGCTAGGGCATCAACAGAGGCGGTGGGAACGATTTCACCCAATAAAAATAAATAAACCAGCATAAATAAAACAGAACAACGTAGAATAAATAAACTAAGTAAAAAAACTAAACAATAAACAATAGAAAATAAAACTAACTGAAAGAAACAACCACTATCTCTGTGTGACCTCGTGGGTCACTCTCCAACTCACGACCAAACGTCACCCATGACGAACTCACCCAAGTTGTAGCCTGCACAAACACTAAAAAAAGAAAAGAACTATAGGCGTGAGTATTAAAACTCAGTAGGCTAGCCCGATATATATTCCCAATGCACTAACCTTAAAATAAAAGAAACACCATTTCAAGTTTGAACTACAATTTATAAAAGTAAGGTTTTCTACATGTTACTAAAAAACAAAGTATGAGTCATTTCCCTTATTCATTTCTCAAAAACCCAAGTCAAATCCTTTAGTGATACATTATCATTTTCAAAGGGAAAGTGGTGTTTAAATTTTCAAATTTGTACAAAGTGGATTAAATACTTTCATTTGAAAACCATTTTTAGAAACCTAGTCCAAAACCAGTTTATCACTTTCCAAGAAAAACAAAGCATAACGTAAGTACTCAACAAGGGCAATGTAAAAATACATACAAGTACATTTGGTTCAAGCATAAAAATACTTTTAATCATTTTTCTCACTTACTTTACTTATTCACTTATCATTTCAACTCAGGTTGCAAATCCATTCATTCTTACCTTTCTTTATTTGATCACATTTCACGTGGGTTTTAATCACATCTCTCATCCTTTTCATAAATCATTATTATCATTCGCTTGGTGTTGAATGCCATGTCAAGCACCACAATTCTCATTTGGTGTAGATCGCCATGTCTAACACCCTGAATCACATTTGGTGTAGATCACCATGTCTAACACCAAGATAATTATTCGGTGTAGATCGCCATGTCTAACACCCTATATCACAAGCTTGGATAACCATTGGGGAGGAACACCATGTCAAAACCCAACTTTTAAATCGGTCTATAATGTCATGTCTAGGACCCAAAATCTCATTCATTTATTTTCATTTCATCAAAACATTTTTATCATTTTCCTTAAAGTGCCAAACGGGCATTAAACACATTTCAAAATCGCCATTTTAAAAAGAACCAAAATGCTTGTTAGTGCTTAAGAAGAAATCATTTATCATTAAAACCAAAACCACATTTCAAATTCTGTGAATTATGTTTAAAAGACAAACTGGCATTCTTTTAATACTGGGTGTCCGTTCGTCAAGAAAATGTTTCAAGTGTTTGGTATAAAATAAACGACTCTTTTTTCACCAAATAATCATTTAAAATTAAATTATCATATATTATCTCACATTTATTAAAATTAATAGAATATTTAATTTGAACAATTAATGTGCGTAGATAGCAGGAAATAATGTAACTTGAATTTTAAAAAGCAGTGCAAAGGGGAACCTACCTCGAGACCGAGATAAAATGGGAGACGCACGTCCGACACCACATAGTAAGGTCCAACATACTGTAAACAAAGAACTAAAAAATCAAAACACAAACAACCCCAAAATAAAGTATGCGAAACCAAGCGGCAAGAAGAAACCCTCACATCTAAACTGAAGCGCGACGATGAAGAAAACTTGGAAACAAAGCGCGGCGATGATGCTCACTCGGAAACGCCCCGCGCGGGTCCTAGAAAGTCAAACCAACCCAAATAAAATTTAATTAACAAAGATTCTCATCAAACTAAGGCATATATATATATATATATGCATCAAATATAAATATCAAACAGGTATAAAATAAAAGGGGTACCAATGGGGATGGTCGTGAATGGAAACGAGCTGCCGGAGGGCGTCGCGCTGGAACAGCGGAAGGAATCCGTGCAGCTGGACGTGGTCTGACCAAGGGGTGCGGCGAGGGCCGCCAGACAGTGGCAATGAGAGGTAGCGCCACTGGGGATGGATCGCGGTAGGGGGATACAGAGGGCGCGCGATAGGACGTCTGAGCGGGGTGCGTGACAAAGGCAGCCAATCCGAAGGAAGGGGGCGGTCGGGATGAGGTCGGACCAGGGTAGTAAGAGGGTGGCGCAGGGTCCCGGACAAGGAGGCAGCGAGGTCGGGACACAGGCACACCGCCGACGGTGATCCAGAGCTGGCGGAGGTCTGGCAGAGGCGAGAAGGCTAGAGGCGCGGGTTGACCGGGGTGCGCCGGTCTGGCCGGGGCTGCGGGATGCTCGGGCGCAGCAACGGCCGCATGCAAGGGTATCTGAGATAGAGAGACCGACCGATTGAGGGTTGCGGGCTTCAGGGAAGCCGGAAGGGAGGTGCAGAGGCGTTGTGCCACTGGAGATCGAGAGGTACGACGGCTTGCAGGGAAGGCTGACGGTCCTTAGGGAGGGTACTGTGCACGCGGGAGGAGCATGCCGGGACGGGAAACCGAGCTCGATCGCGACAGGAGGCAGGGGTAGGACCAGGGGCTCGCCGAGTAGAAGAATAGGTGGGGATCCGTGGGTGCTATGGCAAGGAGAGGCCGGGACATAGCGGCTCAGTGCAGCGCATGCATGTGAGGGCACCAGGGGACAGGAGAATGGGGCGGAGGTGCTGGGCTGCGCGACTATAGGAGAGGTGAAAGCTGGGAGGAGGTGTAGGCCGGCACGACTTCGTACAGGGAGGAGGCGAGGGCCTCGCGCGGCTGGCGCTGCAGGAGCCGGACGGGGTGAGCGGCTACATAAAGGCGGAGGCGGTGTTGGGGAGCTGCTGCAGGTCCGACGTGCGAGGGGGAGAAGTAGGGGAGAGGGAACACCCGGGGGAAGACCTCCAGGGTCTTGCGTGCATAACTTGGAGACAGTTGGGGGGGGGGGAGCAACACGTGGAGAAAGAAAAAAAAGAAGAGAAGAAAGAGAGGAAAATAAGAAAGAAAGAAAAAAGATAAAATAAAATAATAAAAAAAGTAAATAAGTAATAATAATAATAATACCAATAATAATAATAATAATAATAATAATAACATTAATATTATAAATTATTGTTATTATTATTATTAAACATTTTGTAAAGTTCTTCATAATTTAATTTAACCTACTTCACTCTATTTATTTATTATTTTATTTTCCAATTTAATTTATTCTTATAATTTTATTAATTATCTAAGCAGTTGGGCGGCCGCGCACTCACCGGGTCCGAACGCACGATCGCTACTAGCGGTGCAGTGACCGCGCACCCACCCAGACCGAAATGCACGATGACCACTAGAAATGCAGTGACTGCACACTGGCTCGAAACCCACCAAAAACATCAACACTTCAAAATTTTAAACTCGGACCCAAACCTGACTCTACCCAGAGTCGTGGGACCGAGAAAATAAGAAAAACATGGGCATTCGTGGTCGGAGTGTGACAATTCTCTCCACCACAGACACTTTCTGCCCCCAGAAAGTCACCAAGCCAACAGTCGACACAACTAGAGTCAATGCCCAGACAAAACCGAAGAAAAAAAAGAGACTTAGAGTAACTATTCCCAACAAACGTCACACCCGACCAATTCAAAGGAAACCACTGCCCGGGATTGAGGGGAGAACATGAGAGGGTTCTCGCCACCACAAGAACTCACTAATACAGAAACCCTTAAAACCCGAACAAAACACCCCCAGGGGGGGCAACGTGGGAACTCTCAATCTCATATATTTTCCCCACATGTACCCAAAAACTCACCTGAGACTTAACAAAAAGATTTCTACGAAACAACCCAATGACTTAGGGATGAGAAATTAACTCAACACCTCCCATAAACTTCACGAAATGAATATTCCCCTAACGAGCACAACTAGGACCAACTAAAAATCAGAATAGGTCCATTATTTATGGGCCCACACCATTAAAAGAGACCAAACAACTTAAAAACCACACTGAGGGTAGAGAAGACCGCTTGGATTGTGGGGAAACGAGTTCATCATGCCACCGCGACAAAGGATGAGCTTACGACAACGACGAGAATAGAACAAGGGAATTTTTTTGGATATTTAAATTACAAAGCTTAAAAAATTATCCAGACCGAGGTTCCACACACCCTCGGCAACTCTTGACTCTGTGCGATCTTCAGCCTGAGACCTGTGGTTGGGGCCCTAATAGTTGAAGCATCTCCTGCCTCACAGTCAGGTATTTTCATCTTGTGGTCTCTAACTTCTTCTGTTCGATGATTCAAACAACCATGATGGTTGTACGTTTTCAAAGGGATACAACATGAAGGCTTAGAATTCCTGGACTGTCCTTACTGGTGGCGCACAAGAGAGCGATCCGATGAAGTAGAAGCCTGTACCGACGAGGGTAGTTTCTTGGAGATAGGTTCCTCCGGCCCACACTCCTTACCAGATGGGGAACCTTCGTGGTAGTCTACCATCATTTATCACACCCAAAACTCTAATGAAGATGAGAAATTTTATCTTTACTAGTCCAGAACTGAACCCTCAAATGACTCTAGGGCGGTACAAACCTTAACTACCCTGGGAGTTCCCAACAACCCGAAGACACACTATCCTTCAGAACTATACAACTACCTCTAACAGACTTCGATTACCTCAAAAAGAAAGCAACACACAAAAGGAACTGAGAACTAGTCATAACTCATTAACAACTTTTGGAGGATTTCTAGGCAGCATACTCATAACAACACGAAAAACACCATCGAAACCGACATCAAGACAAAACTCAATCAAATAACCAACACATTCCAAGGGAAACAGGCCCATATGCCAAACATATACAACACAAGGAGAAATCACTTTTCCAAAACTGTTATTTCTTTAAAATTTTAAAAACTCACTTATGGAACCTTTTAAACCATCACACGTGCGTTTATTCAATCCTGATCACATCTTCTGTGAACAAGTGCCCCCACGCACTTTCCATACATACCCACACACGTGTGACCCTCCATAAGGAGTGCCAAGGTTCAAACACTTCTTTTCCTTACCAAATCCAAACACATACCAAGTTTTATTTTCTTCCAAACCAATACACATTCTCTTAAAAACCCACTTTAATTTCAAAATTTTTTTGGAAGAAACCATTTTCCATTTCAAAACCAATTTCACTTTTAACGCACACTCAAATAAATCGAGATTTAAACAAAACAAAAGTTGTAATAACTCACTAGAATGAGGATCTAGTGCATATGTCTGACCTAGCGACATGGTGGTGAGCCATGCCCCAAGTAAGGCATATCACTAAAAGGACCTTAAACTGGGCACTCGAACTCCACATGGGTCACCACCCCATGTGAGGATTCTAAGTGAATTGATTCACCCCCATTATCATTCCTCAATCCAAAATAACCAAAGAAAAAAGAATCAAATCCTGGACTAACCCTAGTGACTCAGGTCCCGTCACGAGCGGTGGTGATCAGGCACCAACCCGAAACCTACCTCCTGAGCCCCGACCGTCCTAATCTCCATCTACCAGACATCCCAAATAACAAAGGGCGCTCCGAAAAGTGAGGTCTGCTAAGGGAAAAATTCCCCCTGATACCATTTTGTCATGAACCAACCCGGGTCAACCCTGAACCGATCACCCGAGCTGGTCCGCGACATGACCCGAGAGGCGTTCCCGATCCTCTCGGGCTGGCGACAAGCGCCGGGGCATCAACAGAGGCGGTGAGAACGATTTCTCCCAATAAAAATAAATAAATTAGCAGAAATAAAACAGAGCAGCGTAGAATAAATAAACTAAGTAAAAAGACTAAACAAGAAACAATAGAAAATAAAACTAACCGAAAGAAACAACCACTATCTCCGTGTGACCTCGTGGGTCACTGTCCAACTCATGACCAAACATCGCCCACGGTGAACGTACCCAAGCTGTAGCCTGCACAAACACTAAAAACAAAAAAGAACTATAGGCGTGAGTATTAAAACTCAGTAGGCTAGCCCGATATCTATTCCCAATGCACTACCCTTAAAATAAAAGAAACACCATTTGAAGTTTGAACTACAATTTATAAAAGTAAGGTTTTCTACATGTTACTCAAAAAAAAGTACGAGTCATTGCCCTTATTATTTTCTCAAAAACCCAAGTCAAATACTTTAGTGAGACATTATCATTTTCAAAGGGAAAGTGGTGATTAAATTTTCAAATATGTACAAAGAGGATTAAATACTTTCATTTGAAAACCATTTTTAGAAACCTAGTCTAAAACTAGTTTATCACTTTCCAATAAAAACAAATCATAACGTAAGTACTCAACAAGGGCAATGTAAAAATACATACAAGTACATTTGGTTCAAGCATAAAAATACTTTTAATCATTTTTCTCACTTACTTTACTTATTCACTTATCATTTCAACTCAGGTTGAAAATCCATTCATTCTTACCTTTCTTTATTTGATCACATTTCACTTGGGTTTTAATCACATCTCTCATCCTTTTCATAAATCATTATTATCATTCGTTTGGTGTTGAACTCCATGTCAAGTACCTCAATTCTCATTTGGTGTATATCGCCATGTCTAACACCCCGAATCACATTTGGTGTAGATCACCATGTCTAACACCTAGATAATTATTCAGTGTAGATCGCCATGTTTAACACCCTATATCACAAGATTGGATAACCATTGGGGAGGAACGCCATGTCAAAACCCAACTTTTAAATCGGTCTAGAACGCCATGTCTAGGACCCAAAATATCATTCATTTATTTCCATTTCATCAAAACATTTTTATCATTTTCCTTAAAGTGCCAAACGGGCATTAAAAACATTTCAAAATTGCAATTTTAAAAAGAACCAAAATGCTTGTTCGTGCTTCAGAAGAAATCCTTTATCATTAAAACCAAAACCACATTTCAAATTCTATGAATTATGTTTAAAATCCAAACTGGAATTCTTTCAATACTGGGTGTTTGTTCGACAAGAAAATGTTTCAAGTGTTCGGTATAAAATAAACGGATCTTTTTACACCAAATAATCATTTAAAATTAAATTATATTATATTATCTCACATTTATTAAAATTAATAAAATATTTAATTTGAACAATTAATGTGCGTAGACATCAGGAAATAATGTAACTTGAATTTTAAAAAGCAGTGAAAAAGGGAACCTACCTCAAGGCCGAGATGACATGGAAGACGCACGTCCGACACCACACAGTAAGGTCCAACGTACTGTAAACAAAGCACTAAGAACTCAAAACACAAACAAAATCAAAATAAATTATGCGAAACCAAGCAGCAAGAAGAAACCCTCACCTCAAAACTGAAGTGTGACGACGACACAAACTCGAAAACAAAGCACGACGATGGCGCTCACTCGGAAACTCCCCGTGCGGGTCCTAGAAAGTCAAACCGACCCAAATAAAATTTAATTAATAAAGATTCTCATCAAACCAAGGAATATATATATATATATATATATACATCAAAAATAAATATCAAATGGGTATAAAATAAAATGGGTACCAACGGGGAGGGTCATGACTAGAAACGAGCCACCGGAGGGCGTCGCGCTGGAACAACAGAAGGCATCCGTGCAGTTAGACGTGGTCCGACCACGGGGTGCGGTGAGGGCTGCCAGACAGTGGCAATGAGAGGCAGCGCCACTGGGGCTGGATCACAGCAGGGGGTTACAGAGGGTGCATGACGGGGCAGCTGAGCGGGGCGCACGACAAAGGTAGCGAAACCGAAGGAAGGGGGCGGTCGGGATGAGGCCGGACCAGGGTAGCAAGAGGGTGGCGCGAGGTCCTGGACAAGGAGGCAGCGAGGTCGGGACACGGGCGCACTGCTGAGGGTGAGCCAGAGCTGGAGGAGGCCTCGAGGAGGCGAACAGGCTGAAGGCGCGGGTTGGCCGGGGTGCGCAGGTCTGGCTGGGGCTGCGGGCTGCTCGGGCGCAGCAAGGGCCACATGCAAGGGGAGCCGAGATAGAGAGACCGGCCGGCTGAGGGTTGTGGGCTTTATGGAAGCTGGCAGGGAGGTGTAGAGGTGTTTTTTCGCTGGAGATCGGGAGGTACGACGACTTGCAGGGAAGGCTGACGGTCCATAGGGAGGGCGCTGTGCACGCGGGAGGAGCAGGCCGGGATGGGCAGCTGAGCTCGATCGCGGCAAGAGGCAGGGGTAGGACCAGGGGCTCGCCGCGTAGAAGAATAGGTGGAGAGCCGCGGGTGCTGCGGCAAGGAGAGGCCGGGACGTAGCAGTTGAGTACAACACATGTAGGTGAGGGCACCAGGGGAGAGGAGAATGGGGCGGAGGTGCTGGGCTGCGCGGCTACAGGAGAGGTGAAAGCCGGGAGGAGGTGCAGGCCGGCACAACTTCGTACAGGGAGGAGGCGAGGGCCTCACGCGGCTGGCGCTGCAGGAGTTGGACGGGGTGAGCGGCTTCTTGAAGGCGGAGGTGGTGTTGGGGAGCTGCTGCAGGTCCGGCGTGCGTGGGGGAGAAGCAGGGGAGAGAGAAGACCTTGGGGGAAGACCTCCAGGGTCTTGCGCGCAGAACCGAGAGATAGCCAGGGGGAGCAGCACGCAGAGAAAGAAAAAAAAGAAGAGAAGAAATAGAGGAAAAGAAGAAAGAAAGAAAAATATAAAATAAAATAATAATAAAAAGTAAATAAGTAAAAATAATAATAATACCAATAATAATAATAATAATAATAACAACAACAATATTATAAATTATTGTTATTATTATTATTAAACATTTTGTAAAATTATTTTTAATTTAATTTAACCTAATTCACTCTATTTATTTACTATTTTATTTTACAATTTAATTTATCCTTATAATTTTATTAATTATCTAAATAGTTGGGCGACCGTGCACTCATCGGGTCCGAACACACGATCGCTACTAGCAGTGCGGTGACCGCGCACCCACCCAGACCGAAATGCGTGGTGACCACTAGCAATGCGGTGACTACACACTGGCCCGAAACCCACCACAAAAATCAACACTTCAAAATTTTAAACCTGGACCCAAACCAGACTCTACCCAGAGTTGTGGGACCGAGAAAATAAGAAAAACATGGGCATCCGTGGTCGGAGTGTGACTGGGGGGTGTCCAGGGGGGGGGGGGGGTGTCTAGGGGGTCTCTAGGAGGGGGGGGGGGGGGGGGTCCATTGGAGGGTGTCTAGTGGGGGGTGTCCAGTGGGGGGTGTCCAGTGGGGGGTGTCCAGTGGGGGGTGTCTAGGGGGTATCCAAGGGGTGTCTGGGGGGGGGGGGGAGGGTGTCGAGGGGGTGTCTAGTGGGGGGTGTCCATGGGGGTGTTTTGGGGGGGGGGTGTCTAGAAGGGATGGGGTGTCTAGGCGGTGTGTCTGGGGGGGGGGGTGGTGTCCAGGGGGGGTGTCTAGGGGGGTGCAATGGGGGTCTGTCCAGAGGGAGAGTGGGGGGTATGCTGGGGGGGGGGTTGTCTAGGGGGGAAGGGAGGTGCTGTAGGGGTAGTGGGGGGCAGGGGGCTATGGGGGTGTTTTTTTATGAAATTGGAAGCCCTATAGCCATAGTTTTAAATCCTGGCTATAGTCCCTGTGTGGCTTAAGGTTTACCAAGGTTTCAAACTATGACTATAGGGATATAGCCAGGGTTTGAACTGCGGCTATAGGGATATAACCACTGTTTGAACCATGGCTATAGGTATTTAGCCATAGTTTGAAACCATGGCTATATGACTTTCCCTATATCCACTCCAATACTAGTCATGGTCCATGGAACCATGGATATAACTTATATCCACAGTTTTTGGGCTTATAACGACAATTTAAAACTGTGGCTATTGCCTTAATTTCTAGTAGTGACATATAATCCAAAGGAGAATAAGTCAACAAGATTGCTTGAGTTAGTTCATATTGATGTGTGTGAGACAATTTTGCTAAGGGATATTAATGGGAGGATATATTATGTTCTCTTCATTGATGATTATAGTAGAAGGACACGAGTTTCAATCATCAACCACAAATATGAGGTGTTTAGTTGTATTAAAAGATATCGATGGGAATGTGAAAAGATGATTGGTTATAAAATCCAGAAGATTCAAACATATAATGGAATAGAAATCACAAATATCCAAGTGGAGGATTATCTCGAGAAACATGGGATAAGACATCAGGTTTCACCAGTAATAACTCCTCAATAGAATGGAATAGTTGAGAGAAGAAATCAAATTGTGAACAACATGGATAGAATAATGCTCATTGAGAAAGATCTTCTAGAGAAGTTTTGGAAAGTGGTAGTGCTGACAACAATCTACACATCAAACAAATCCTTATTGTGCCTAAAAGAAGAGAAGACTCTATATGAGCTATGGTATGAAAAGAATCCATCATTGAAATACTTTCAAGTCTTTTGAAGTAATCGTTTCATTCAAAATAAGGAGAAACATAGGAAGTTTGAATCTCATGGAGTTTAAGGGATATTTATTGTCAAATCAAAGAATAAAAAAGCATATAAATGATTTAATAACCATATAGGAAAGATTGTTGAAATCCATGATGTAACCATAGTGAAGAATAAGTAGAATCTTTAGAAAATACATGATCAGTATTATGAGGATAGTGATGAAGAGATAAGAATATCAAGATATGCTCCAGTTCCAAATATTGATTCGGAAGAAGACTTAGATGATGAGAGTGATGATAATAAATTAGTGTCTGCACAGAGACTAGATAAAAGAGTTGAAATTGATAGAAAGAATATAATTGGTGATTAGACAACACCAGTGCAGATAAGGAGAATGAAATCTATACAGTAAGAATCATACTTATCACAAGTAAAGCCTAAATTCTTTGATGAAGTATCTGGAGATGAGAATTGGGTTTAGGAAATGAATGAAGAGATTGACCAAATTGAGAAGAATCAGATGTGGGAGATTATTTAGAGACCAGCAGATAAGAATGTCATCGAAAAAATGGATCTTTCATATCAAAATGAATGAATATGGTGTTGTGATTTGAAACAAAGAATGACTGATGTGAAAAGGGTACTCCCAGGTAGAGGGTATTTATGTTGATGAGACATTTGCACCTGTTGCACGACTAGAGACAATCAGATTATTCTTGGCCATAGTAGTGAAAAGAAAGTTTAAGGTTTTCCAAATGGATGCCAAGTCATCATTTCTGAATGGAGTTCTGGAAGAAGAAGTTTACATTTAGAAACCATATGTTTTTCTCATAAATGAATATGAGAACAGAGTTTTTAGGCTGTATAAGGCTTTATATGGTTTGAAGCAAACACCAAGAGCATGGTATTCAAGGATTGATCAGTTTCTAAAGAAGCCCAATTTCCAGCATGGTGGGGTTGATTAAAATGTATATTTCAATAATGGAAGTAGTAAAAGGATTATGGTGTTGGTTTATGTCGATGACATAATCTTTGGTGGATCAGATGAATCACAATGTAGATAGTTTTTTGAATTCATGAAAAGCGAGTTCAAAATGTCGATGATTGGTGAGATGATATTTTTCCTTGGATTACAGGTGATGCATGGAAGGAATGAAAATTTTATTTCTCAATATAAATATACCAAGGAAGTTTTGAGAAGTTTTGGAATGGATAATTCCAAAGAGATGAAGACTACATTTTCTACCCAGTTGAAACTTTCACAAGATGATAAAGGTAAGACAATTAATATCACAAAATATAGGAAAATCATTGGAAGTCAGTTGTACCGGACAATGATAAGGCTTGATATTTTATTTTCTACAAGCCAAGAAGTGATATATCAAAGTAATAACAAGGAGAGTCACATGATTTTAGTGAAAATAATACTTCGGTATATCAAGGGAACCATGGATTTTGATTTAATGTATATTGAAAAATCTCAACCAGAGTTATTGGGATATATAGATGTAGATTGGTCCAGATTAATAGATGATAGGAAATAAACATACAAAGGTTATTTTTATCTTGGAGGATTTTTTATCTCTTGGTTGATAAAGAAACAAGATTTAATTCAATTCAGAACCATAGAATCAGAATATATTTTGGCTACTCAAGCTTGCATGCTGTTATTGTGGATGAAGCAGCAGCTTGAGGATATGGGAGTTACAGTGAAATATTTGATCAGAATTCATTGTTATAATTCAAGTGCTATAAATCTTAGAAAAAGTATAGTCCATCACTCAAGGAAAAGGAACATTGAAATAAAATATCATTTTATTAAGGAGAAGGTGGAGAAAGGGGTTGTGAAGTTGGAGTATGTGCCAATAGAATAAAAAGTTGAAAACATTATTACGAAGGCCTTACCCAAAGAAGTCTTTGAAAGGAATCATCTAGCTATATGAGTTCATTCGAATACCCACACTTGAAAAATTATGTATGTGGGTCCCCCTATCCATGAGGTATGATGTGTCTTTTCCTATTGTACTGATATGTGTTCTTTACCCTATTGTAGACAACCTTGAAGTGCCCATCAGGTTTGCTAACAAAGGGAGAGAAAGTGTGACTATTCAGGGAAACAAAAGACACGAGGAGAATCTATTAAGTTGAGAAGCGAGATAGGGAGAGTTTAAGTTGAGATAAATCTATTTGGATGAGTTTTAAGATAGGAGGGAGTATGAAATACGACGATGCTAGAAGTGATCAGTCAAAGATTAGATATCATGACAGCTGAGGTTCATGATGCAACCAGAAGAGTGGTGTTGGAATGGTATCAACAATTGGTGTTAGAAATTAAGTTATTAATTGATAAAATTTGTATTATACTCATGTTTCTCATGTTGATCATGGATCATGTGGGCTTAGAGTGTGTGTTGAGTAAACCTATGATTAATATCTTAATCGCATGAAGCGAATGCCGATTAAAGAAGGAAAGAGCCTTAATGAGGTATCAAAATATGAATAATTATTACAAAAAGAGTTAAAAACAAACCCAAAGGGGGAGATTGTTGGGAAAAAATCCCTCAATGTGTCCTCTCATTATGTTTTGGGTGTGATTATATTTGTTGACAAAGCCAGATGACCGCGAATGAGTATGAAACAGTGTCTTCTGAAAGTAGGTTTTTAAGGTGGTGCAGTTTCCCAGCGTTTTCTAAATTTTTGGATCTCAAAATCAGGAGTTTGATTTTGGAAAAGGAAGGTTTTAATCATAGGAGCGAATGATATAAGGAACTATGAAGAAAATCAGTAAAATAAGGGAACAATGTACCTCAGAACATGGACCACATACTGTGTTCGGGAACGGTTTGTGGCCACATACCGAGTAGCTGGAATGGTACACAGAACGGTTTTTGGTGAAGGGAATGTGGTTTGTGGAAGGCGTGACAGTTTGAGAGATGGTAGAAGATAATTTAACCATATAGAATCATAGTCAGTGCATGGACCACCATGGAAAAACTGTTCGTGGAATGGGTGCAGTTCACGGTAGGAGGATCGATATGTAGTGGAGGCTGTACCGAATCAAAGATTTGGTAAATCTTATATTAGTGAATTTTTTGGATATATTTTCCTATATTAGGAGTACTCATCCAACCGATTAGAGAGGAGATTGAATATAATTATAGAACATCTCTTTACTCTGGGAATTCAGTGAAGTCTGAAAGTGGTTTGTGGGAAGTGATTCCGTAAAGGCTGAAGAAGTTTGTGGAATAGTTCATGAAAGTGTTTTTGTGGAACATTGTAGTTTGCAAACAAAGAACAGTATACAAAAGAAGAATGTAGTACATATAGGGGGATATCTGGTACATGGAAATGAAGGCAGTATATAAACAGAGAATAGTTCACGGATAGAGGGTGGTTCACATGGGAGGTTCATAGAGTCGGTATGTGGAGGGGGTACACAACAATGAAGGAAGAGAAGTCTGTAGATGAAGGGAGGTTTGCAGAAGTGGAAGTGGTATGAGGAGGAGGTATTACACATACTATAACCAGTAAATAGTATGCAGGAGGAGTATGTGGTTCTTAGAACACTCAAGGGAGATTGAAAAAGCTCCAAGTCAGTTTTCAAAAATCATTTCCATTATCTAACAGTACACAGACTGGTGGATTTCATCTTTGGGTGAAAAGGGACTTCAAAAAAGAATCTACCTGCAGTTTAGGATGAGGTATTCATGAAAATGAAGAGACCTACATGTCTATAAACTGTGTTTGACCTACAAGTCTATAAACTGTGAGTGGATTCCTTTCCAAGAGCAGTGAGCGAAGGAAGAGGAAAATGGTGACCCTTTCCACCAATAGTGATCCAGAGAAAATGGAAAAGGGAGTGAACCTTGGGAATGTAGTGATTAAACCATAAACCTTGTAAAGCCAGTGATCATGGGTATAGAAGATCTAGACTGAACCTTGTACTCATTATTGGCAGTGAGCCTTAGTGAATTTTGTACATTGGCACATTGCTGTTGTATGATCCTTAGACATAACCCCGTGGGGGTAAACCATGTAAAAATTGTTGTTTCTTGTGTATGATTTCATATCTGTTCATATATTACTATGGTAGGAATAGAGAATTGATTTTTTAATAATAAAACAAGATCAGAAGGGGAATAATTTTTAATCTATCATAATGTGATTCACCCCCCTCTCAGGGTATTCAACCTTGTGGACCTAACAGTGATGCTTCATGATACTTGGGATATTTTGTGGAGTTGGAGCATAGAGCATGGAGTATGTTAAGATATATGGAGTTATGTCCTTGGATTCTTTGGGTTTTTTTGTTTTGTCTTCCACCTTTTAATTTTATGTTAGTAGTATTCCACTGTGGCACTCTATTATAGTTTGGTTTTGATATCACTGGTGTTACCTTGAGTTGTCTTACATTGTAACCATGTTTCATTTAGTGATTATTTTTTTTATGGTGGGTTTTGGTTGGGATGTTTATTTCTTAAAGGAAAAATCATCCCTCATTTTTATCTATAACGACCATATTTTTCAACTAAGGTAAAAATCATTAGTTTTTCTATTTAAATCCTTTATTTAATCATGGTAAAGGTGTGATACAACCTAAGGAAGGTATGAGGAACGTCTAAGGATTGTTAAAATCCCGAAGTTATGGAAAATAGGCTAAGAAGATAGGTCGCACGGTTAGATCTAACCATTCCACCCAGGCCGCATGGTTTTTCTAAAACCATGTGGTTGCAGATAGAGGTACCTATAGGCCACACAGTTTTTCTGAAATCATACAAGCTAAGGTGCATGGCTATGAAGACCTACCATATTTTGGGATAGTATAATTTTTCATGGTGGGTGCATGGTTTGGGAAACCTTGATCCTTAACCATGTGTGGTATATCCTACAGAAATGGCCTCAGAATGGTTTATGCATGGTTTGTCCAAACCGTGCAGCTAAACTATGAGATTTGATATTATGAGGTGAAATATAAAAAATTTACATAAATTAACTTAAAACCTTATTTCTTTTTCCCTTACTTCCTCCAGTGGATGAAACCATTCTCTCCTCCTCTTTGAGCTCAAAATATTCCAAATCAAGGTATTGAGCTAGGTTCTTCACCCGAGGTCCGATCTTCGATCCGTTAGAAGATAAAAATCCATATCAGTAATATCCCCTAGTCTCTAAACTCCTATCAAAGTTTATCTTTACATCCATTGTGATATTTAGGTTCAATATCATTCACCCTATTTTTAGGGTGTTAGACCATTTATCATATCTCTTCCAAACTGCTTCAAATCTGAGGATGATATCGAGTGAGGCATCATCTATAAACCTAAGTTAGGTGGTCACATTGTTTTCCCATAGAGTTTTGATTGTTTCTTAATTATTACATTGTTCCATATGTCATCCTTCGCCGATCATATCTTTTATATTGATTCCTTCATGTCTAATTGACCGTTTCACCTTCATACATGTCTATTGATCCTTTCTAGGTTGGTTAGAGTCTAAACATACCTTATATGGACACCACATGGGTGTGCCACTTAGAGTTGTACATTTTGACCAAATTGGTTCAAATTGACCAGAACTCAATTTAGACTTTGGATTGTTTTTTAAATGAAATTACCCTTATTATATAAGTATTACATGTGACCCAAGGCACCTATTAGGTGCTTGGAACTCTTCTAGTTGGAATTGACCAAGTGGGAAATTGACTTAATAAACATGTCATCTTCTAAATGACCCTTAATCCTTATGTATTGAGTTTCCATGTCTTAATGAACTGAATGAATTGGTTAGGGTGAATGGATTTTATAGGACAAATTATGAATGGTGGTGGAATCCTTTAAATGAATTGACCATGACCCATTTCAATTCACACTTGAGCCTTTTTACTTTGTTTCCATGTTTTAATGAATTTTAATGCTTTAGATGCAATTTTGAACTTGGCTTATGACATGCATGAGAGGTCTTTGCCTCATGTGTGTAATTATATACATGACCATGCCTTTGATAATGTTTAAATTGAAATAGGTGTTGACTTTTATATTTTTTTGATATAAATTGTTATACCTTGCTTATGTATATGGATTGATGAAAGAAATAGATGGGAGGTAATGCCCCATGTGAGTTATAATTAAAATATGCCTTTATAGAGGCTGTGTATGATGGTAAGGGGTGTCAATCTAGGAGAGAAATCAAAATACCTTACATCAGGTGTAATGTATGGAATCTCACACTAGTGATATGATATAGACAGTGGGATTTATACTACACATACCATGATCTGAAGTAGGTAGACCCACCAAGTGTCCTTTAAGAACCTAAGAGGGCAATTATTTATTTATTCAACATTCTTTACTTTCTTGATTATACTTTCACACTGTTTAGTTACAATCACTTCTCGGATTACATGTAGACACCATTGGTGGTGGCCTAATGAGATTATTATCTCACACCCTACTCGAGATTCCTTTGGTACCTAATAACAATATCTTTCTACAGGTATTGATAAGGGAAAATCCCCTGCTATAGGTTGTTGATTTTCTTACCTAGTTGGAGCTTAGGAGTAGAGGGTTGGGAATAGGCTCGGGATGCTTATGGATATGTTTTTTCTTTTTTGTCTCTTTTTACTATTATATATCATGCTTGTATATACTTGTTTCTTTTTTTATTATCAATATTCCATGCATTATGAATTAGACACCACCTTAGAGGCTTTGTTAATTATATTCAGTTGTTCAATTTATATCTTCTGATTCTTACTAATTTAGTTCTTTATTTTTTTCTTCCACAATTTATTGATTCTAATTGTTTCTATTATGCTTCCACTATTGATTTTTATCTCTTGTATCTATTTTGGTACTTTGACATGAGGGTATCATCTCCCCACTGTACCACCCTTGCTGCTAGTCGATAGCCTTTGGTGTACGGGAGGTGCGCTTGAGGCTGTATGACCCACTAGCTCGGGGTTCAACTTAAGTGGATTCCGGGTCAAGATGTTACAAATTAGTATCAGAGTGGTTACTTTCTTAATTTACTATTTGGATACAATATATTGGAGATTGGGAACAATAGGAACTTGGTCATAATCTATTCTTGGATGTCGCAAACCCATGTTCGGGGTAAAGTCCAAGCTACCTAACTTATAATTATTGTTATGATTTTTCCATTTATTGTTGATATGAATTCACCATTGGGTGATTCACTTTGTTTATGATATTATTAATATTGATGTTATTGAAATTATGTTTTCTTTACTACCACCCAATGAAATGTGGGAAATTAATTACATGCATCATTATTAGACACACTAGGTTGAATATTCCATGCATTTTTCCATGTTTCATATATTTTCAACGCGCATTTTCCTGTTTTATATTTATCATTCATTGATATATATACATTGAATTGTGTTAACATTTCTTTTAGGTATTGAAAAACATAATTGATACTTAAAGTGACTGCCTTAACCTAACAGAGATTTCCTAAATAGGTTAAAGCATACACCATAAGTATTCAATTAAAAAATGTTAATCTATAGACCATCAGTTGCATGAGATGGAACGTGTTGTGGTGTGAGTTGAATGAATCTCATATTTTGGTTTATAATAAGTATGACCCCTTATGGATTAAAAGTGGTATACCATCTGATCTAACCATTTTTATGTGATTTAAAAATTTGAAAAAGAAAAAATTAAAAATGAAAATGAATTATAAAGAAAGAGAATTCATATTTTATATATCTAACACAAAGACTTAGACCTGAACCTAGCCTTAGTAGTGGTTAGTGGGTATCTCTTATGTCTTGTAGCATGTTATGGTCTCATATATTTCCCAAACCTGTATTTTTAAGTGGAAAAGGGGTACTATCTATCTATAATAAGGATTTACACCTATCCTATTTTTTCATTTGTAGTTTTTATATTTGATTAAAACTCTTATAAGGTGTTTGTTTTGAATTTTAGTATTATGCCACCATGATGTACTCTAATCACATTCCCTGAAGGTGGTGATAATCATGTTCCTATGGTGGTAGTCCATGAGCTTCCAGTGATTCCTCATACAGATACACCCATGGATCCTCTTCTATTTCATGACAAGGGAACTGAAACCCATTTCTAAGAGGGTTTTCTGTATATGTTATAGTCTATTCAAGGCATAGTTTTACCTACCCTGAGTATGGTAGAGTTGAATCATGAGTTTTAGTAGCATCCTCCTCCCACCTTCTTAGGTGATGGCAGACCACATGCTTCAGAGTCTTGGCTTAAAGTGATCCTATATATATTTGAGAATCTTGAGATTCCTCCAGAGTGGAGGGTTAATATAACAACCTATATGCTATGTGATTCATCCAAGGGGAGGTGGGACATAATCAATCAGTCTGGTCAACATTGTGATATGGTTTGGGATGACTTTTAGGCCACATTCTATGAGTAATTCTTTCCCCAGAATCTGAGGGCTAACAGAGCAAGAGAATTTATGAACCTACATCAGGGGAGAATGTCAGTTATGGAATACTCTGCCCATTTTATAGAGTTGTAGTGATTTGATCCTACTCTAGTTATCGACAATCTTATGAATACTAGGTGATTTGAGGATGGGCTAGTCTATGCTATCCAATCATAGGCCAATGTATTCAGATTGATGACCATTTTAGAAATCATCAACCAATCCCTTATCATAGAGTGGAATCTAAGGGAAGATGGAAATGAGAACTAGGGTAGTTTGGTACATCGATCTATAATTTTTTCTTCTTCTAGGAGAAAGAGGTTTTTTGGGACTACTCGTGAAGTTAATAGTAGTTAAACTCCTCACAAAAATATTTTTCTTATTTTCCATCGGTGTGGAAGGACTGGACATGTCAAGTCTCAGTGTCCATGGGATCCATCGCGTGTAGAGGATATGTCAGAATGATCCATCTCCAGCATTTTTGCAGGACATTCCCTCCAGTGCTAAGAGAGTGGGGATATGAACCCACTCATTAGTCAGAAGTGGGGTCAGTAGGATCATGATAGGTACCACCGGCTGATCAAGATGAGGTGGTGGTCGAGGAAGAGGTAGTCAGACTTATGATTCTTAGTGCCAGTAGAGAGGGATCACTCAAGGTAGTCAAGTAGTGAATCAGGGCCATGGTATAGGCCAATTATATGTAATCCAACCTACACCATGGGAGAAGAGTTCCCATACCTTCTACTGTATGAGGTATTATTCTGGTTACCTCCACCTTAGTGTCTGCTTTATTTTACATAGGCGCATCTCACTCGTTTATATCTGATACTATAATGAGAATTCTAGGCTTTAAGATTGAACAATATTATGGTGTTATGATTCTAGATACACCATTAGGTATCTGTTTAGAGGGCGTTTTCCACTGTAGGGATTGTCCCCTTGAGATAGGTGGTTACCTTTTTTGTATAAAATCTATACATCCTCGACATGATTGTTTTTTATGTAATTATTGGCACGAACTAGTTAGTTCCCCATTGAGACCATATTGAATTATATCATCAGAGGGTGACATTTAAATCACTAGAGCGAATTAGGAATGTGCATAAGAGTGAGTGGGATGTCAGTGAGACATAAGAAAGACCCATGCAGCAGAGGCTGGGTAGTGTTACAACACGAATCACCAGTGTTTTCCTAGAAAACCAGGGGTTACAACCCATTATTTTTTCCTTCTGTAGTGGATAATTTTAGAGACGTATTTTATAAATACTACTCTGGTTTACCTCTAATGTGACAGGTAGAGTTTACTATTGAGTTAGTTCCAGGAGCAGCACCAGTAACCATTCCTCCTTATAGGATGGAACCTAAGGATCTTTTGGAGCTCAAGAAGTAGTCATAGGATTTGGAGGCTAAAGACTCTATATTCCCCATCACTTCTCTTTAGGCTTCACTAATTCTTTTTTACAAGAAGGAAGATGGTACCCTTAGGATTTGTGTAGATTACCATCATTTGAATTATCTCACTGTAAAGAATCGATATCCACTACCTAGAATAGATGACCTCTTCGATCATATTTGGGGATATAAGGTATTTTCAAATATATATTTGAGGTTGAGCTATCACCAGGTGCATGTAAGGTCCTCAAACATACCTATCACAACCTTCAGAAGTAGGTATGGTATCTATGAGTACCTGGTCATGTCCTTTAGACTCAAAAATTCACCTACAGTCTTTATGGATCTTATGAATCAGGTCTTCCACCCACATCTAGATTAATTCATGGTAGTCTTTTTTGATGATATCTTGGTGTATTAACACTCCATACATGACCATGAAACCCATATTGAGATCATGCTGAATACGTTGAGAGAGAATCATCTATATTATAAGCTCAGTAAATGCCACTTCTAGATTGAAAATGTTCACTGCTTGGGTCACATCATCTTAGAGTCAGGAGTTTCAGTATACCCATAGAAAGTGTGAGATGTAGTTTCTTGGGAATCACCCAAGAATTTATTTTACATTCATATTTTCTTGAGTATTTTTGGATATTATAGAAACTTCATCCAGGATTTAGCATTACTTGAAGCTCTACTTATAGTATTGAAAAATAAGGGTTTGAAATTCATATGGTTAGAAGCTTGTGAAGCATCCTTTCAGGAGTTGAAGGGAAGACTGAATTCATCAATGATACTAATTCTTCCAGAGCCGAGCATGAGATATACTATGTATTTTGATGCATCAGGTATCTATCTTGGATATGTTTCTATGTAATAAGAGCGAGTCATTACATACAAGTCTCGTTAGTTGAGGCCTCATGAGTGGAATTACCCGATGCACGATCTCGAGCTCGTTTTTTTTTTCTTCATGCCTTATGCTATTGGGAAAATTATCTACTTGGAGAGTGTTTTGTGTTATTCACTAACCACAAAAGACTCAAGTACAACTTCACATAGTGGGATATGAATCTCATACAACACAGGTGGGTTAAGTACCTATAGTTATTTTATTTTAAGCTTGCCTACAAACCTGGGAAGGGAAATTCTATGGATGACACTCTGAGCCAAAAGAATTATAAACCTGAATTTCAATAATCCAATAGAGAATAGAATATTATGGAATTATTCTCATATATGCACATTGAGGTTCAGAAGGGCCATGGTTAGACTATCCTCTCATCCTTAATAGTGACATATACTCTTCTGGAAAGAATACGAATAAAGCATTTATCTGATACTGAAGGCCTAATACTAAGGGGAAGTGTTTTAGATAATGATACATATTTAGGTTGGATTGCAGATAGCGAAGATACCTTATTGTTCCATGGGTGTGTATAGGTCCCAACGGAAATTAGAGAGGAGTTGATGTGGGAATTTCATGCCTCAACATGGGTGGTTTACCCCGGTGTCACCAAAATTTATTGAGATCTATGACACCAATATTGGTGTCCTGGTATGAAACCTGAGTTTTCAGCTTTATCACTCAGTGTTCCACCTATCAGCAGATGAAGGTAAAACATCAACATTCGATAGGGCTTCTACATCCATTGTCTATTCTTGAGTATAAATAGGATGATGTTTCAATAGATTTCATGATTGGTCTACTAAGATCACCTTGTGGAAATGATACAGTGTGGGTTGTCATTGACCATCTAAAAAAGGTATCACACTTATTACCTTTTCAAGAGAACTTCATGGTATATGAGATAAGAATGTTGTACATCTGGGAGGTTTTATGTATTCATGGAGATCCTCGTTCTATCATTTATAACAGAGACACTCATTTGATATCACAATTTTGGAAGGGGTTGTAGAAGGCCTTGGGTACGTAGGTACTTCTGAGAATGAACTATCACCCATAGACCAATGGACATATAAAGCATAATATTTAGGTTTTGGAGGAAATTATATATGCATGCATCCTTAACTTTAGAGGATCTTGAGAGAAACACATTCCTCTTATATAGTTCACTTATAATAACAACTTTCAGGCTACCATCAAGATTGAACTTTATGAAGACTTGTATGGTAGTCCTTGACGCTCACTTATGTGGTAGCTATAGGTATGGGAAATAGCTTTTCTTGGACCATATCTCATATATGAGACTACCTAGTAGGTCCAATTGATCAGAAATCACATGTAGACAACTTAGTCCAAAAAACAGTCTTATGCCAACAGACATCGACAACCTCTTGAGTTTGAGGTCATAGACTGGGTTTCTTGTGAGTCTCTACCAGGTTAGGGCATGGAAATATTCTTAACTAAGTTAAGCTCTCAACAAGGTTTGTTGGAACCTTTTATATTTTGAAACAGATCAGACCAGTGCCTTACCAGTTGAATCTTCCTCAGAAATACCGGTCCATGCATGATGTCTTTCATGTATCTCAGCTTCACCAATATTATCCAAAACCAACTCACATCTTAAATCCTGATGAGGTTGATATGGATATGGATACTTACATTGAGAAGTATCCTATTGTTTTTTTTATCAGAGCATGAAGACACTATAAGGAAGGTCTGCTCCTCTATTATAGGTGATATGGAAGAACGAATGGGTACATGATGAGACCTGGGAGTGGGAAGCTGATATACGATCTCAATGGTCAGAACTCTTTTCTGATGATACCTATTTACCCTTAGAAGGACAACTTATGGATGAGTTGGTTTAAGGGGGGGAGGTTTTAACAACCCATATTTTCAATGAAGGTACAAATCATTAATTTTCAAATTTGAATATTTTTTTTAATAAAGGTAAAGGTGTGATACAACCTAAAGAAGGTTCATGGAGCATCTAGGGCTTGTTCGGATGCCAAATTTCTAAAAAATGGGGTAAGAAGATATCCAACATGATTAGTTCTAACCATACCACCCAAGATGCATAGTTTTTCTGAAGCCATACAGTTACAGATAGAGGAACCTATAGGCCACGTGGTTTTTCTGAAACCATGAGAGCCAAAGTGAGCAGTTGTGTGGACCTACTATGTTTTGGGATAGTGGGATTTCACATGGTTGGCACACTTTTTGGGAAACCATGCACCTTAACCATGTGTGGTATATCCTATAGAAATGGATTGAGCACGTTTTGTGCATGGTTTGGCCAAATAATGTGGCCAAACCATGTGATTTGATATTTTTAGGTGAAATGTCCAAAATGACCCTCACTTAACTTAACAAATTATTTTCCTTTTCCCTTCCTTCCTCTAGAAGATGAAACTAGGATCTCCTCCTATTTGAGCTCAAAATCTACCTAATCAAGGAATTGATATAGGTTATTCATTCGAGGTATGATATTTGATCCATCAGAAGATATGAATCCATCTCGGTAAGATCCCCTAGTCTCTAAACTTCTATAAAAGTTTAACTTTCCATACATTGCACTATTTAAGCGCAGGATCATTCACCCTATTTTTAGTGAATTGGATAGTTTCTCAGATATCTTCCAACTTGCTTCGAATCTGAGGTTAATAAGGAGTCATCTATGACCCTAAGGTAGTTGGTCACATTTTTTTCCTGTCATGTTTTGGTTGTTTCCTAATAATTCCATTGTTCCATATGTTGGACTTCACTAAGAATCTCTTTTATACTAATTCCTTCATTTCTAATTTACCATTGCACCTTAATACAAGTCCATTGATCTTTTATAGGTGGTTTAGAGGCTACACATACCTTTATAAGGAAACCCCATCGGTGTGACACTTAGAGTATATTATTTTGGCCAAATTGGTTCAAATTTCCTGAAACTCAATTTAACCTTTGACTTGGTTTTTAAATGAAAGTACCCTTGTTATAGGAGTATTACATGTGAACCAAGAAACCTCTTAGGGGATTGACCCTATTCTAGTTTGAATTTCCCAAGTGGGAAATTCCCTTAACAAAAATTCCATCTTCTAAATGAACCTTGATCCTTATGTATTGAGTTTTCATGTCTTAAATAATTGAATAAATTGGTTAGAGTGAATGGATTTTATAGGATGGATTATGTAAGATGGTGGAATCCTTTAAATGAATTGACCATGCCCCATTCTAATTAAAACTTGATCCTTATGACTTGGTTTCCATGTTTTAATGAATTGTAATGCTTTAGTTGCAATTTTGAAATTGGATAAAGACATGCATGAGAGGTATTTTCCTCATGTATGGAATTATATACATGACCATGCCTTTGATAATGTTTAAATTGAAATGAATAAAAGTTTTTTTTCTTGTGTATTTTTTTTATAAATGGTTATGACTTGATTATGTATATGGATTGATGAAATAAATGGATGGGAGGTAATGCCCCATGTGAGTTATAATTAAAATAATCCTTTATAGAGGTTTTGTACGAAGGTAAGGGGTGTTGAGATAGGAGGGAAATCACACTCCCTTACATCGGGTGTGAAGTATGGCATCCAACACTAGTGATATGATATGGGTTTTGGGATTTTTTCACCACATACCATAATTAGAGTGTTTCTATGGTGAATCACTCTCCATCCCGAGTGTTGTAGCATTATGTCTCTCACTCTATTGGGATATATGGAATGTACTCTATTTTATTGAGCTTTTAGGATCATTATACTAGATATGGATGCCTGAGTTATGCCCCGGTCCAATCCAGCACTAGTATTCCAGGTATATGAATTTTAGGCATCTGCACACACTTGGTTCATATAGGTGGATGAAATATAAAACTAAACTATATATATAAAGTATTACTTTATATATATATATATATTAATTGATTAGATAGAAATTCTAGCCATGAGATAAAGCAGGTAGACCCGCCTAGTGTCCTTTATGAACCTAAGCAGGTGATTATTTATTTATCCATCAGTCTTTACTTTCTTTCTTATACTTTCACTTTGTTTAGTTATGAACACTAGTTGGATTACATGTAAAAACCATTGGTGGTGTCCAACTGAGATTATTATATCAAACCCTACTTAGGCTGCCTTTGGTATATGAGAAGTCTATCTTTTTGTAGGTATTGATAAAGGAAAAGGCCCTGCTATATGTTGTTGATTTTCTTACCTAGTTGAATATTAGGAGAATAGGACCGGGTATAGGATCAAGATGCATATGGAGCTATTTTGTATTTTTTGTCTTTTTGTACTATTATATAGCATGAATGTACGTGCTTGTTTCTTTTTGTATTATCAATATTCCATGCATTATGTATCAGAAAATGACTTAGAGGTTTTGGTTATTATATTCAGTTGTTCAGTTTATATCTTCCACTACTTACTTATTCAGTTCTCTATTTTGACTTCCATAGTTTATTGATTCTGATTGTTTATATTATGATTCCACTATTTATTGTTATATATTTTATCTACCGTGCTACTCTAAAATGAGGGTATAGTCTCTCAACTGTACCACCCTTACACCTTGACTACTAGTTGACAGCCTCTAGAATATGGGGAAATGTGCTTGGGGCCATGTGAACCACCATCTCGGTGTTCAGATTAAGTGAATCCTAGGTCGGGATGTCACAGTATTGAATCCCTTGTAATTAATTTCCATATTTTTCACCTTGGGGATATCTCTTAAAGCTGAGTAACATTCCACCACCTTCTCAAGACAATGAGGAGGGGCATGATGTTACAAGTGGAATTATCTTGTCCGGTCCTTGACTTAAAATTGGAATAAGTCATGGTCAGTCCTAATATATTTTGAAAAAGTGGTATGAGTTTTCCAGTCTTGGAGTTTACAATCATTTTGGTTAGTCCTAGAGTTGGTATGGTATATAGAAGTAGGATTTTTAGGACTTGAAATGCAAAGCATAAAAAGACTTAGCTAATCTTTTTATGTTGAACTTCAAGTTTCTAGGGAGTTGGTTACATATGTTTTTTTGCACACTTAAGGGAATTGGAATCTCATTGTCATGGGTTTAGCCAATGATATTACCATGACATGCATTTTATAAATGACTTCCTACTAAGAGTGCATATTTAATTTTGAGTAATGATTTATGATTTGGTGAAAACACATTGATTTTTGAAAAATATTGATTTTTTTTCAAATGTGATATTTTGAAAAGAGCATGATTGTGGTATTTTGAAAATTGCTTGATTTTCAAAAGAATGGTGAAATTTTAAAAAATTGTTAAACATGGAAAAAGATAAATTTTGGAAATTAATATTGTGATATAGGAGGTGGTGTAATTTCAAATTGTTAATACTTAAATTTCTAGAGAGTGAGACTTATGGAATTTGTTGTGTTTATAGAAAATGGAACTCGATAGGCAACATAGAAACCAATAGGAAGAAGCTAATAAGAATGTGGTTTCACCTGAGACATAGGTGAACCAAAAACCGATTTAGAGTATAGTATAATATTTTCAAGATATAGATAGAGGGAACATGAGGGATGAACCAAGGCAAGTGGATGATTCCATCCAGTTCCAAAAGCAGAATCGACCCATCTTTCAGGGTGATTTAGAACCATAGTAGGCATAGGTGTGTCTGAATTGGAAGAATTGAATATTTAATTTACATAGAACACCAACATATCTAAAATTCAATTTGGAAATATATATGTTGGAGGATATTTCATGCCAACGGTGGGATTTAGCTGTTCAGGATAAATTAGACTAAGGGATTGCATGGGTGTATTTAAAAAAAATATTCAATAAACAATTATATCCTCATATGTTTAGGATTGAAATAATGGAAAACTATTTCATATTGAATAGGGATAACCTTTTTATGATAGATTATGTAGATAAATTTATGAATTTAGTTCTATTTTCACCTGAAGATACTACTAGTGCATTCCTAAAGTCACACATATTTAAAGGAGGGTTGAGGTAAGAGATTTGCTAAAAGATTATCATGATCTGTATAATTGATTATATAGAAATGGGAAATAGAGTGATGGTGGAATAAAGGGACATTGAAAAAGCTATAGGTGTAGGAAGCATGTTGATACCTACGAGAAATGGTGGGAACTCTAATGCCGGGAGAAAGTGGAAGAGGGAAACCTATTTTCAAGGTATGGGGATGACTTAGAATTAGATAGATGTATTGGTGAATATTCCTTTAAGGTCCAAGAGTAAAGTTGGATATTTTAAATTTGGATCTTACAACCACATGAAGAGAGAGTGTATGACACTAACTATATCATTCCATAATTTCAACCAGATAGGGAATATTCAACACTATTGTTGCAGTGCTCCAATGTCAGGTGTTTAGGAAACTTCTCATGTGTCACAAATGACATAGGCGTTGATGGGATGAGGTAAGTAGAATAATTCTCATCAGAAAAACTTATCTAGACATGGTGATTCCAGGAATAACATGAATCCTCAGTAAGAGAAATATCAATAGGGAAATAAAGAACAAAGTTCAGTGAGAAAGTAGTTATATGGATCTGAAGAAGTTATAGTGGATGATCAGTTTAGATCATTGATGGTGAGAGGTAAGATTATTTTGAATTATACCCATATAAAAGTTTTTTTGATATGGGTGAATCCCATTCATTTATTTCTTCTCACACTATTGATCTTCTGGGTTTAAATGTTGATATGATTCCTTCTGTTTTGAAACTTTAAACTTCTCTTGGTCAAAGAGAATTTTGAGCCTTCATGTGTAGAACATATTCTACAACTATTGATGGAGCTGAGTTGATATGGAATTTCTCTATTCTTGAGATAAATGTCTATGACATAATCCTAGGTATGTATTGGTTGACAATGTTCAAGGATCACATTGACTGTTATACCCAAAGGGTTCATTTTAAGACTGAGGATGGCACTGAGCATATCTTTAGAGGAGACTAGAATGTAAAGGTAGGTGGATTTTTGGAACCAATATTTGGAATTAACTTATACCAATTAGAAGTGTTAAATTTGGAATCTATGTAATAGATCAAGAATAACAATTTTCTAGTGGTTGTTGATCAATTTCAGGATGTGTTTCCCAAATATTTATCAGGGTTTCCACCCACAAGAGAAGTTGAATTTACAATTTATATTCTCTCAAGGAACAGTCCTATTTACCTTTAGTCTTACCATATAACATCAATAGAATTAAAGGAACTAAAAGTGCAGTTGGAAGAGTTGGAAATAAAAGGGTTTATTCGGACCATAACGTCTCCGTGGGTAGCACTAGTGTTGTTTGTAAAAAAGGTAGATGAAAATATAAAGATGTGTGTGTACTATTGTATACTTAACCAAGTTACAATATAGAACATGTATCTAATTCCATGAATTTATTATATGTTCAATCAATTAAGGGGAGATCAGTGGTTCTCTAAGATTGACTTGTGACCAGGATATCACCAATTGTAGGTTTAGAAGGTGGATATTTTAAAGATATCTTTCAGAAGTAGATATGACCATTTTGTGTATGTGGTTATGCCTTTTGGTCTTATGAATGAAACACCAGTATTTATAGAATTGATGAATCAGATATTTGAAAGGTATCTAGATTATTTTTTGGTGGTGTTTGTGGATGACATATTGGTGTATTCAAGTACAAGGTTTGAGCATGGGAAACACTTGAAAATAGTCTTAGGAATCTTACGGGATCATAATATATATTACAAATTATCAAAGTGTGATTTTTGGATAAAATTGGTAAGTTTCCTTGGCCATGTAATCACTAAAATAGGTGTTTCTATAGATCTATAAAAGATAGAAGCTGTTATCTCTTACCAACCACCAAAGAATGTCTTTAATATACACAGTTTTCTTGGATTGGCTAGTTACTACCGATGTTTTTCTTGTGAATTTTCATAGATATATTCACCTATAACCACCTTGAAAGAGAAGAATGTTCCATTCCAATGGAATGAGTAATGTTAGAAATATTTTCAAGATATTAAACTGTGCCTTAAATCTGCACCAATATTGATATTTCCATATTCAGGACAAGGGTACATGGTAGATTGTGATGTATCAGGATCTAGGTTGGGATGTGTTCCTATATAGGAAGATCATGGCTCAAGGTAGTTATGGTTTCATGAAAATAACTACCCAATACATGATTTTAAGTTATCTTATGTAGTCCATGGTTTGAAGACTTGGCATCATTATCTATTTGGTGAGAAATTCACATTGTTTATGGATCATAAGAGCTTCAAATATATTTACTCCCAATGATATTTGAATCTGAGACAAATAATATGGATGGAGTATCTCCAAATGTTCAACTTTGAATTTATGTATACATTGGGTAAATGAAATTCAATAGAATATGAATTAAGTGGAAAGTAATATGCTCAGTTGGAAAAAGAGTCATTAGATTAGTGGTAGTTGATGTCGGTGATAACAAAAATGAGATTAGATTGTGAAGACCAATGTGATGTTGCAGTTTTATTTCTAATTTCTTTTGTTCCTGATTTGGTGAATATGGTTAAATAGGCATAGATATCATATTCAAAATGTCTTGTAATGAGGTCAAAAATCAATGAAAAAGAGACCATTGAGGTATGGAAGCTGGATGAGAATTCAGTTTTTTGGTTTCAAAATCATATGGTTGTACCTATGGATTGTCAGGAAAAACTTATTCATGATTATGACCATTCAATATGGGATGTTCTCATAGAATAAAAAAGATGTATAAGACATTGAAATCATGGTTTCTATGGGTTTGTATGAAAATAAAGGTGGCTGAGTTTGTTTTGAGATGCTTAAATTGTTAGCTGGTTAAGGAAAAGCATCAGTGGCTAGAAGGTATGTTTCAGTCTTTACTTATTCCCATTTGGAAATGGGAACAAATAGCCATATATTTTGTAACATGTCTCCCAAGAACAGTTTGGAAACATGATTCAATATGGGTGATAGTAGATCAGCTCACAAAGTTGGCCAATTTCATCCCTATTCATGAATCTCATATGATGGAGGAATTTTCAAATATCTACATCCAAGAAGTGGTAAAGAGGCATAGTGTACCGATTTAGATAATTTTATACAAAGACTTTATTTTTACATCTCATTTATGAAAATCCTTATAGAAATCCCTTGGGACACAACTGACCATGAGTATAACATATCATCCTCAGATGGATGGTAATCTGAAAGGATGATAAAAACTTTGGAAGACATGCTTCGGGATTGTGTAATGGATTTTTGTGGAGCATGAGAATATTACATACCGTTAGTGGATTTCTCAAATAAAAACAATTATTAGGACTTTATAGATATGTCTTATTTGAAATAATTTTATGGGAGACCTTTTTGTTCTACACTTTGTTGGGTGAAAATAGGCGTGACATCATTGGTTAGGCCAAGACTTATTCAAGAAATAATAGAGAAGATTCAGTTGACCAGGAAAAGAATGGAGATGACTCAGAGTCATTAGAAATAGTATACAGATCATTGTCGAAAACCATTTTCATTCAAGGTGAGTGATTATGTGTTCTTGAGAATCTCTCCATGGCTTGGTCATTTTCATTTTGGAAAGCAGGGCAAGTTATCTTCTCAATACATAGAACCTTTTGAGATACTTGAACGGGTTGGTGAGGTAGCATATAGGTTGGAATTTCCACCATGGTTTAGTGCTATGCATAATGTGTTTCATGTATCTTAGTTGAAAAAGTATTATCCTGATCCTAAGCATGTGATTCAATGGGATCAGGTTGACCAAGATCCAGATGCTTCATTGGTGCATGTGCCAGTGTGGATTATGGATATGCAAGAGAACGTATTGTGTTGGAAAAGTATTGGTCTAGTATGAGTTATGTGAAAACATGGTCAAATTCAGAAAGAGACTTGGTAATGGGAGAATGAAATGATTTAGAAATAGACATAACTCTATCAAGGTAATTTTGGTTTTCTACTTCTTGAGGATGGAAAGGCCAATGGTGGGGAGAATGTAAAACCCCAGTTTCAAGTAAGTAACCCTTTATTTATTCTTTTTAAGTATGTAAAGTGTTTGGGTGAAGTTTGGGAGGTATTGAAAGAATTTTGGAATGTTTTCGAGACTTTTATAAAGGTTCATAATTTTATCATGGTTAGTGGAATCCATGAAAATCCTATAGGAAAACATGAGAGGTAAAATAAGAGATTTTGGGTAAGTGTAAGGTTAGGTGCATAGTCTTCCCAAACCATGTAGCCACCCAAAAGAATCCTTGAAAAGTAGGAAAAATGGATTTTTCATGTTTGGTGCACGATTTGTCTAATTGTGCAGGCCAACCATGTGAGGTGATCCTTGAAGCATAGGTTGGTGCATAGTTAGCGCATAGTTTTCCTAATCGTGTGACTAAACATGCACGATTTAAAAAACAGATCCTAAAAAAGTGTACCTAGATCAGGATTAGATCTAAACCTATTTTCCACCATTTTGACCCTAATAAGTTTTTTATTCATCCCAAAGGATGTGGAATCTCTACCCTTCAACCCAAAAGTGATCTGGAGGATTTTCTTGGTGTGTTGAACCCCAATTCCCTTGGTAAGTCTTCATTTTTGGTATTTTTACTTAGATATAATTTTATTACCTCTCTTTAATTCTTATATCTAGTCTACTATAGATAGATATATGATTTTTGATGCCAATAATGATGAGATATATCTATTTTTATGTTAGGGAAAGAGGTCTAAGGTGGGTTTTTGGAGATTCAACCAGGTTTTATTGAAGAATTAGTCTCGTTCTTCATTTCTTCTATAATTCTTGAGGTAGGTGGATTCAATATCGACTTCTATTCTTAGAACTTGAGGGCATAATTTCAAATTGATTGAATTTCATTAAATTGGTTGTGAAATTGGTGTCAAAATCATGGTATAAATCTTATTTAGTGATGGATTTTGGATTTGTGGAAATTGGTTGGGAAAAGTGATTTTATTTCTTGATTTTGAAATGTTGATTTTAAATTATGGGTTTTTTGGATTTATGAAAATGGTTTGTTTAAAAAAATTTCAATAAAAGAATGATTTATTGAAATGTATTATAATGGTTGATTGAAATGGTTTTCGAATACATGAGCTTATGTGAGTTCATGATTTCAACGTGACCCTGAATAAGGGTCATATATCATTGGGGCATATAGGGACATCACCCTAGATAAGGGGAGTGTGTCATTGGGACATAAGGATATTGGCCACTTAGTGATGACTTAGTGGATGGATTAGAAATCGATCATGAGTATGGAAATATCAGTGAAGTATGAATGTGTGGGTGTGTATGAATCATGGAATGGGTATGCCAAAAAGAAATGTAAAATGGTGAAAATAATTTTTTGGTTTCATTCAATGGAATACATTTTTGGTTTGGAAAATTATTTTTCTTATAAATAGTTTTGGTTTTGTGATAAATTGTTTTAAATTGTTTTATGTAATTGTTTTATATACATTGTTTTATGTAAATGTGCTAACATGTTCTATCATAGTGGTGTGAGTAGAGAAGTCATTTTGAGAAAATATACTGAGTTTCATTACTCACACCTACTTTGGAACTTTGTTAATTTTGTAGATATTTTTTACTGAGACACAAGTAAAGGGAATGTATCACATTTCTTTAGTTTCTCTTCATGATACTTGGGATGTTTTTTGGATTTTGAGCATGGATCATGTTGGGAGCTATGGAGTTATGTCATTGGAGTCTTTGGGTTTTGTTGGTTTTGTCTTCTACTTTGTACTTTGATGTTAGTAGTCTTCCACTATGGTACTTTATTGTTGTTTGGTTTTGATATCAATGGTGTCAAATTGAGTCATATTACATTGTAAATATGAATCATTTAGTGGTTATTTTGTTATGGTGGTTTTTGGTTGGGTTTTTTTATCTCTCAAAGGGAAAATCATCCCCCAATTGTATTGAAGCCCTTGGTATTCATTGCTAGCATTTGGTGCCTTGGGGATGTTGCCTAAGGCCAAGTAACATTCCAACACCTTCTCAAGCTAATGAAGAGGGGCGTGACGTTACAAGGTCATTGATGGGATTTAATATGCTTATGATGTATATTAAGTTGGTGATAATTTATAAATAAAACCTTATGTGTGAGATTACTTCCAATACGACACTTGTCAAGACCTTAATCATCCAATCAAGTAGTTTCACACCAAAGAAGGTTTCCCTTGGATTATCTTATATAAGGAAAGAGAGTTATAGGCAACACTAGAACAACCTTGGGTAGTTTCACACCAAAGCGGGGTGCCCTATGATTATCCTTTCTTATCCTATTTTTGGTGTTTTCTTTGGTTTACATTTAGCTGGAAAACCCTAAGGGTTAGGATACCAGGGGAATAAAGTTTAGTATATCTATAAATAGATTTGGATAAAGGGTTATCAACTAAATTATTCAAGAGCCACAACTATTGTGATTGGGATAAATTCCTACCTAAATAACTAAAGTAATGAGTTTCATGTTAAATTGGGGTCATTCATTAGTAAAATATTGATATTGGATCACTAAATGGATACGATGTTTGTGGTCATTAAATTTAGTGGGATCAGAATCATTAAAAGTTCTTAATGAAAATATATAAGACATGATATTCATCTGATAAAAAATTTATATTGTAGAAAAATGCATCTTCATCATCAAACTAAAAAATAATCCTTGAAATGAGAAACTTAAAGTAACTAAATCCTAATATTAATAACTTAAGAAAAATTTCTTGAGCAATAGAAATATTCCATGTGTTAGAACAGTTCCTTCCCGAGTAACCAATTGTTAAAGTTGATCAATAAGAAAATCAAGATACTTATGGAGGCCTGAATTGATTCACTTAAGGTTTCAAAATCATTATATGAAAAATGAACCAATGAATATTAGTCTCTATGTATGTACTCAATATGAATGGGTATAACAATAATTTAAGGAAATTTAGTCTCACATACTCAATATGATTGGGTATGCCAAATGATATTCAATATGATTGAATAGGTTTAGTGACTTAATGAGACTAAATGTTTCCTTATAGACTTATTGGTTATAGAAATAAATTCTATTGTTTTGATAGATACATGATATCAACTATATGATTTTCAATCATTGTAAATATAGAAGGATAGAAATAGAAAATAATTGAAGAATAAATCTTGAAGCAATGGAGTAAAGAAGTTATTGCATTGATAACTTGGATTATTCAAGCTTGGATGAACTTATCATAAGATGGGTATTATCTCATTTTTCTCTTAATAAGAGCATGTAAAAATTATTGTTTGAATAAAATGAGATGAGTATTTTAATAAACATACTTTAAGATTTGATTAATTTTATAAAATGATTCAAGAGAGACTAAAAGGGATTGTTCTGGTTAAGAATTAATCATATTAACATTTTTAGAAAATTTTTGACTATCTGATTGGATTTGATAAAATTTTACCCAATATTATCAAGCATTGATAATAGATAAACTGGGCCTATGATTTCTAATTTCTAGAACTATACACACAATAAAAGGAGGTAAAATATCAAACCAGAAGAATTGGAAAGTCCAATATTGTTTCTTCAAGTAACTATCCATGGTCAATGAACTGTAGGGTTGTTAGAAAAGAGGAGTAACAATTCCATATAATGGGATTATCTTGAATACATAAAGGAGTTTTAGGAGACTTCATAGAATTTCCATGTTAGGAATTAATTTTATAGAAATTGATTCTTCAATTTTGAATGGTCTGTGATACTGAATGTATATTTTACAAGTGTTTTAAATATATAATATTTCAAAATAAAGGGAATAATTTATAGAGCTTATAATTTTCATTAAACTGATGAATCAAATGGTTTTTGAATCAGTGATTTGACTATATGATAAGCTTAGATGAATCTAAGTAAAAGATGCATATCTTCATCTCTTTTCTCTTATATGATAAGACATGTGTTTCATTAAAAAAATTTATATAAAAAAATGATATTATTAATTTCATAAGCATTGTTTATGATTCATTGGATTATATAATACGTTTTGAGAAGAAGATATGGATAAAATGTTTTATCCAGGATAAAGGGTTTATCCACTTTGTTAAAATACATATAAATGTGTTACTGCCACCCATTAGTGGTATATTTTAATAAACACTTCATTAAAAAATTTCTCAAACACATAGATTACTAAATATGATATGAATATAATAATTTATTTATTAAATATTC
Source organism: Viscum album (assembly GCA_963277665.1). Lineage (NCBI taxonomy): Eukaryota > Viridiplantae > Streptophyta > Magnoliopsida > Santalales > Viscaceae > Viscum > Viscum album. Next base: position 1,628,332,421 of record OY728156.1, on the reverse strand, counting down.
ATATTAAGAGGAAATAAGTGTTATTTATTAAATATTTTTTTAGTATTAAGAGACTAATGGGAGTATTTCTAGACTTAGAGAATTTAAAATTTAACAAATAAATATTAAAATGATTTTTCATATTATATCCTAAAAGTTTTAGGACATGTGATGGCATAAAAAAATGTAAAGAGTTACATTTAGTTACCATAACAAGTGAACATCACTATTCCCTAAAGGTTTAAACTAGCCAATACACAAACTGTATCACTTAGTATCCTAAAAAAGTTTAGGGTATTGTGGTAAAGATAAATTTAAAGAGTTAAATTAGCTACCATAAAAAACTACATATCACTTTATCCTAAAATAGTTCAGGATGTTTTGTTAAAGTGATAATGTAAATAGTTACATTATATAAAAAATATTTCAAGGAAATTTTTTGATGGAAATGGTTACAAGGATGATGATGATGTACTTATAAAGATTTATAAGTTTAAAACAAAAGTTGACATCTTAATATTTGATGTTATGAAGTTAAAGAGTTTGAATATAGGTTAAAAAAGTTGAATTTATGGAATGTGATTCCTAAGTATCACCATTATTCAAACTAGATTGCTTCATAAATTTTACTCAATAAGAGGTTGGTGGGAGTATTTTATCAGATGACCACATAGGGATGTGATATGAATTAAATATATAAGTAATTATAAAAAACCATTGCTTTAATAACAACATGATATTTGTATATAATATTTGGATATTTAACACTTAAGAGATTATTTATAATGGATGTAAACATATCATGTAATTATAATAAAGGCAATATCCATTTATCATTCATTCACGTGTGCTGTAATTTACTTTACATGAATGGACAAATGATAAATATCCCTTCAAAGTAAAAAAATTAGTTTTTCTCAATCAATGTTCATCATAGAGTATTATGGGATGTGATGATATGTAAAGATTATCTTAAATATATTCTTGTACTCAATTACAAAGGTTTTATATGAGATAAAACGAATAGATTCAATAGGTAATAAGTAGATACATATTACTTAGACTGAACCAATGAATCATATCTCATGGAATGTAAAAAAATAATTAATATAGTTAGAGGTATATTCTTATTATCAACCCTTCTTACCCAAGGTTAGCGAGATACTTAGCATGAGAACCTCTATACTTTGATTCCCAACTTACACAAGTAAAAATATATACTTATCTAGTCAGAAGTGGTTAGGTATGTTTTTGATCATGCCATCGATACGAAAAGTAAATAAATCTGACCCTTGATTGAATAATATGAAGGAAATTCATGGCCATGCTTATTTGAGTCATATATGATATGTTCAACTACTTTGATGAGGGACATGTGATATTCTCATCTATTAGATAAATGACATGAAATGTATTCATTGACTTGGTTATTTTTTTTCTAAGAATCATGAAAAGTTGAGTTGGTTATACTATATTGACATGTTCCATTGTTATACCCTAGTTGAGTTTTGGTTGTATTTGTTGTCAATAGTTGATATATGTTTGAAGATAAGAAATGGAGAAGTTTCTAGTTTTCAGACCGAGGAAATTGTATTGAAGAATCAGACTCATCCCATCAGCATGAGTCATTGAATATGATTTATCATATTGGGATATCTACTAAAAGCTATTAGGAATCATATTGAGTTTGGAATGAAAGCATTGAACATAATGACAACCTGATCATATCAGAGTCTGTCTAAACCTGATGTAAATCTGATGATGCTTTTCTGTTTTAAAATTCACAAAAGTCATAAGTTGTTTGAGAAAATTGTGATACAATATTGATGAAGTAAAGGGGAGGAACAAGTTCCAAAAATTGTATTGAGCATCAGATTGGGAATTATATTCAGTTGGGAATCATACTAGTATTTCTAGAATCAAAATAGGAGTAGTTCAGAATTGTCTAAATCGTATTATGATAGAGTTATATTATCATACTGAAGAGATCATACTAAATAAATCTTACAAAAAAATCATACTGAAGAATTGTAATGAAGAAATAAGAATGATAATATTCGTATTTCAATTGGTGTGGAAAAACATAATGAGGAATCTATTGTTTTATAATATTATTCATCATAATGAGGTAGATCGTAATGAGAGAATCAAAATTGGACTAAAGTTTGTTAATAAGTCTGAAGCGTTGAATAAGTCAAAGATCCAAAAATCAAGGAGAATTGAATGCATTGAAGAAGTCAAAGATAGATATGATATTTAAGGGGATTCAAAGATTCAGGAAATTTGGTTAAGATGGATAGGTTTTCAGAACCCCACCTAAACCACACTTGAAGTACCTATAAAAGGAGAGTTGAGTTTACTTGTAAAAGTGACCAAAAAACTATTCAATCAATCAAGATTCAGAATTTATGGAAAAGGTATTGAATACCCAACCAAACTTTGTGGTTTAGGTTAAAGCTAAGAAAATATCATTGGATTGAAATTCAGTACGATCATCTAAGAAAGATCCATCTGACGAAGTTCTATCAAAACAAGTCCCTCAGACTGAGGCCATCAGAACGACATCCATTATATATAGGTTCTTCGGGCTAAGTTCCATCAGATGCATAATTGTGAGCTATTTATTGAGTTCCTACTCAATTGAAGAAGAAAGTGCAAAAGGAGAATTAGAACAAACTAACCATTATATGGAGACCATTGTATTGGGGTTACTAGACTAGGAAGACAAGGATGACTTTTTGAGAATGATTTATGGACTAAGGTTCTAGAAGAAGTTTCATGACCTAAAAGTTCTTTTTTGAATTGTTAATGTTCTTGAAGGTTTTAAATAGGTAAATTTTTATTTATCTTACATATGTAGAAAGTTAAAACTTTCTAAAGTGGATCAGAAAAGAAGAAGAAAGTGAATATTGTAACTATGGATACTTACCAGTTGTTGAAAATGCTTAATGCTTCTAGGAAGTGGACACTAGAAAGGATAATTTGTTATAACCAACAATAGCAGGAAAGTTGCTATTGAGATTATAGAATTATTCTTTGATTAATATTCTGGAAAGAAGATAGTAAAAGAATCCATATTGGCGGGACTATCCAACATTCAAAGGAGTGGGTATTTGTACCAAATCTTTTAAATATCATGTGCTTCCTTCTATTTATATTTATTACATACAAAAGGTGAGTTTGTGAGTTATATTTGAGTGGATCATTACTCTAACAAGTTTTAGGGGTCAAGAAAGTTTTTTTAAGAAACCTTATTATAAAATAAAAAGGAACCACTAATTCACCCCCTCTCAGTGGTCTCTTGATCCTACTTGGGAACAACAATTGGTATCATAGGAAGGTTCCATATGAAAGATCCATCTCAGGAATATATAATTTGAACTCAATGAACTATAAAGGGATTCCAGTTTTCAATGGAAATAACTATCATATTTGTAATAATAAAATGATTATATATCTTATTTTCTTTAGGTATGATGTTTTGGAAGCTATTAAAAAAGGATTTCTTCAATGTATTGAGAATATTCCTCTCACAGTTGCTGATAAAAAAAATCTTGAGAATGATGGAAGAGTTAAAAATGAATTACTCTCATCACTTACTGAAAGTGATTTTCTTAGAGTAGAGGGAGTTGGAATTTCCAAAGGTATTTGGGATAAGTTGAAAAACATTTATGAAGGAAATATAAAGGTGAAGAAGGAAAAGTTACAGCCTTAGATGATGAAGTATTAAGATCTAAAAATGGATAAGTACGAATCTATTGGTGACTTCTTTACAAGGGTAAATGATATTATTAGCACCATAATATGTCTGGGAGAGAAATTATAAGAATTAACTATTATTGAAAAGATCATGAGAATTCTTCCAGATAAGTTTGATTCCAATGTTTCATCTTTGGAAGATAGAGATCCGGAAACATTTTCATTGGATGATCTACACAATATTCTTGTTACTTATGCAATGAGAAAAGAGAATGTTATGAAAAATAAAGAAAATGTTTATTGGGAAATGTACTTGAAATATTTGATAAAATGTAAAAAAATATAAAGATATTAAAGAAGAATCAAGTGATTTAGAAGAAGAGGAAGAAGCTGAATATTTCAATACAAAATTTTCCCTTATTTCTAAGAAATACAATAAGGTAAAATGAAAAAGTAAATTTAACGCACTGAGATTTTATGAGAAATATTATTATTTTTAATTTATTTGAAGTCTTGTGTTGTACGCTACACCAAGATTATATTGAGATATATGCAACACCATATTATCTTGTAGTTTACACAACACTATTCTCAGCTTGTGTTGCACGCAAGAGCGACCTTCCCCAATAGTGTGTGTTGTACGCAATACCGAGTTTTACTAAACAATGATATATTATTATAATATTATTATGAACTAGCCATTATGTATATTATTAACCAAATTTTGAATTTTATGACATTATAATTCATCTTACACATTTTATAGAACATGGTATGAGAACAAAATAATTTTTTTGGGTAAAATAAGTATTTTTTTCAAAAAATGCAGTTTTACTGCATTTTGATGACGCACCCACATTAAATATAGTTTTTGACATGTTTATAAGTTCAATTTGACTAAATAAACTTATTCATTACAATAATTATATAAAAATTAACTTTGTATAATTTTTTAATATTTTTATTTTAACTTTCATATTTTGATGAATAGTAAAAATACGCTAAATTTTAATTAAAAACAACTTTTTTCATCGAGATAATTTATATGGTTAAATTGTAATATTGAATGGTTTTAAAGTATAAATAGAATATATTTTTACCATTTAATATAATTTAACTCATTATCTTTAATTTTACACTGAATTCATAGGTAAAAACATTCAATCTTTTACAACGTTTTAACTTTTAAAACCTGTTTTCTCAACAGTGGGATTAATTTTAAATTAAATACTGCCACTTATGTGTTTTGAATTTTAAAAAATGGATTCCATATTTGGAATCATTAGGTAAAATTATGATAATAGGCTACTTTTTATTTTTAGACATTATGAATAGTAACTACGGTAAATTTTATTTACTACAGTTAAAGGTAAATCGGGTAATTAAGGGTAAAAATAAGTTTATAAAATTACCCTAACACCTGCCAAAATTCTATTGGATTATTAAAATTAGACCCATATCACCTAAGGGTCAGAATAGATTTATTTCATGGACTTTGGACCATGAAAAGGATGTAATTATTATTAAAACCAAAGAAAGTGACAACATGTCACTCTCTTATATCTTATAAGTGTAATAATTTTACATTAGTGATAAAATTCATAAAACATCAAACATAAGTAGTCACAAGAAATATAATAAAATTATCTAAATAATTTTAATTCATTTATAATTTTTATGGATTAAATAATTATCATTAATGGTGACACAATAGCGATGTAGAAATTATTTTATTGATTGAAATATCAAATAAATGGTTTTAAAAATATTAAAATAAATATTATATGAACAAATTAATGTTATCCATGATTTTTTTAGATGAATATGACATGTTATGAATCTATAAAATATTTTGGTTCGAATATATCTTCTTTCTGGATTTTATTTAAATTTAAATAATTGAATAGTGTCAAAATTGACGCTATTGATATTTTATAAAAATAAAATATTATTAAATTATTTGAAAATCAAAAAAATATTTAAAAATTATAAATTGAAATTTATATGGTCTAAAATGTCATAAAGTATCCAATTATAGACAATAAACAACACATAAGTAATTATTTATAACGATTTAAAAATTATAATATTATTACCACAAATAGAATTAAATAGATTAAATAAGGATAAATTAAAATGATACGGTTTAAAATAAAATAAAAACATGTATAAATTTTATTGGTTTATGATATTACAACCATATATTACCTCATATCTTAATTTGAGTCACTTTGGAAGTTTTTAAGTGGGGTTTGAGTTTATTATAAATTAATATTTTAGAGGTTTACAAAAGTGACCCTCTCCTCTCTTATAAAAGGGCACCCCTTCCCTATCCTCTTAACATAATTTTCAGCCTTAAATATCGGCCAAACCTTGAACATTACTCTTATAAACTTCCCTAGTCACATTCTGGAGGTTCTGGTCTCCTCAAAAGACCAACTCTAGTCCCTTAAGAGGAAGGTTAAAGGAGGTGCGTCGAGGAAGAGGTAATCTCTTCTACCGATTTTTTCAAGTTTCTTCCTTCTTAAACTTCCTCTTATTTAGTTGTTTCATTATAATTTAATAACATAATTATCACTAATATACTGATATGTTATTATAAATATGAAACAACCCCATTTCACCTTCTATCCATCCTATGGAAAACGAAATCACCGCACGTGCATACGTTCGGAATACCGTCTCCACGCCGTGGTGTAATATGTTTTTCCACCACCACCTTACTTGGATGGGTATAATGGTGTAAAGAATAACTATATATGGTTATTATAAAATGGTACTAATTCTGAGATATTATATCATCCACTCTAATTTCATTCAATAATTATGGAAACGATATCATCGCTCGTGCGTACGTACGAATTACCGTCTCCACGACGCGATGAGATTCATTCTCCAAGTTAACCATTAAAGAATGATTATAAAGTATATATAATAAATAATCATGAAATATATTTCATAATAATGATACTTTATTTATGTAGATATATTTTTCATTTACTTAATTCCATTCAATTCAATAAGGAAACGAAAATAGCGTTCATGCGTACGTACGACCTACCGTCTCCAGGAACAATATATTTCATTCCATTTATTGATCTATCATATATATTTATATGCTGAATATATATTATATATAAATCATGTTTTAAATTCTGGAATTAAGTAAATAAGGATATAAGTAACAATATAAATAACAACAAGTCCAAACACGTATAATAAATGAAACGATTTTACCCAAAACGCTGTTTTAACAAGGAATTGACAAAATAATGGGTAATATAAAGTCATAAGTGAATCATATATGATATCATAAATATTATTATGGTTCTGTTACAAGTTAATAATATTTTTAAACCCACTATACAGGAGTTTCAGACACGTATGGAAGAAATTGGACCTAAGGTAAGGGATTATTTCGTCTCACTTTTATTTCTGTGAGACATATGCCTTAATCACCATCTATTTATTTTGTATGGTGTTTATGATTCCCATGAATGTTTTATGATTTTTATTATGAAGGATATGATATTTAAATATTCATGTAATTTTCTTTATTTTATGACATGTATGATTTCACCGATCATAAATGGTAAGGAAAAATCTCACAATCTCAATTTTTATCCGAGATTGTTTATACTTAGGTATTTACTGGGGCATATTTATCATCCACATCCATGTTTCCTCAATATGTAATATTATTTCTATCCTCATAAAATTGTTTAAATCTGATTTTACCTATTGGTTAAAATTTTAGTAAAAGATATGAAAGGAATCTTTTGTCGTTTTCAGTACAAGATACTTTTTGACGTTTTCGGCCAAAGTACAAGAAGAATGTTTTTTAACTTATACGACATGAACAGATTTTTACAGTTTCATAAATACCTATTTACATGAAGATTACTATTAAATATTTCATGATTATTTTCAACAAAAATTAGTTTATTTAAAATTTTATTTCATTTTGATAAAAGAAAATGATTTTGAAGATGAAAGGATATTTTAATCAAGAATTGAGTTCAAGTGTTTTATCAAAATTATTTTACATCTAATATGATATGGGGATTGGTTTCTATCCATATTATTACATTTATTTGATTAAGTTATGATGGAATTATTTTTATGAAGTCCTTTATCTTATATAGATTATGTTATGATGACATGATGTTTAAGAATCCCATTTTTATTACATGGGTTATGCTATGATGTATGATTTATGATTTTGTGGTACACATATTAATGGTTTCATTATGAGATGGGTGGGACCTATATCTCCCTCCAATGCATTGGGTAAAGATTTATATCTCATGAGATAAATGGCTGGAATGGCAAGTAAACCCGGTTCAGTAATACAGGGCTGGAACGGCAAGTAAACCTGGTTTAGTAATGGAATTTGTCCACTATGATGGTCTTGGAAGCAACACCTTGGCTACTATGGAAATAATATCATGTTCTTAATGGTTTTCCACAATTATATGTTTTATCCCCATGCTATTTTATCATGATTAATGTTCCTTTATGATCTATGTAACGCCCCGACCCCAGTTACCCAGAGTCGGTGCATTATTACATAACATTGGCATGATCACAAGAGAGATCAAATCTCGAAAGACCGATTGGTTTAGTAGCCTTGGAAACACTAGATATATTCATAAAGTTTTACATTACATCATGAAGTGAAAAACTACTACAACAACATATTGTCTCCATAATCCACACTACTATCCCCTCATAATATCCCTGCAGGTCATTCATAATTTACTTCTTCACATCCTGGGAAAAATAAAACATAGAAAATGGGTGAGCTCAAATGCACAGTAAGGATAACAATATAGCAGAAAATTTCATAAATAAGAATAAACATTTAAGGTAGTGTATAACTAAAACAAAATCCTTTTAAACTTGAACTTCAACATAGTATGGCAAAAATAAAATGAAATAATTCCATTTACTTATTCACATGGATATTATACTAATCGAATAATCACATGCAATATCAATAACCACTTTCATAATGATGGAATTCATAATTCCAGACTATCATAACCACATAGCCAAGGCCTCGTTCCAAGACTACAAATAATATTTTGTCAAGGCCTTATTCCAAGACACTAGTTTGTCTCATGAGACCTACCAATGCATCGAGGAGCTATAGCGGGCTCCACCCGTCACTTATTAAGTCCAATGCATTCCCATATGAAAAGGTTTAAACATAACATAAACATTTGTATTAAAACTAGCATATAAAATGTAAATACTTCATCCATAAACCATGAATGGTATAAAAATAACACATCCACAGTCAAATATATCACAAAACCTTCAATACAATATAGAGGTTTTGTATAATAAATCGACTTCAAACAAGCGTAAAATCTATTAAAGGATGTTGACATAGATGAAATCAAAAATCTTTTTAGAGAAATATATCTTTCTATTTTGAAATAATTTAAGAGTCATATATTTATAAAATAAAACATTTTCTTTGAAAATATTCTTATAAGCTTGTAATGGAAGCTTCGACGATTTTATAACAGCGGAAAATAACCGCACCCGCCGTATAAGTTAAAAAAAACATTCTTACCTTAATTCTGTCGAAAAGGTTAAAAAGCCCCTTGTTTGGAAAAAGATGGAAATATTCCCTTATAAAACTCTTATAAAAAGTCAAACAAGGGTATAAATTACTTTAACCCATATTCTTTTAAATAGTAAAAATGTTTTGAAATAAATTTTTAAGAAAGATGGATGTGGATGATAAAGAGATCCCAGTAGATTATTACGTATAAACAACCTCGGATAATGAAGAGATTGTGAAATAACCCTTACCTTGTACTTTTCCTTGGTTGGGGTAGGTTAAACTCCTGTATAATGGTGAAATAATTGTTATTAAATTATACAATAATTATATACATTAATATGATATCATATATGATCTTTTAACATTGATTTGTTAATAATATCTTAGTATTATCGTTGTTTCAGGTGTTAACTTACTCGTTTTCTTTTATATGTTTTGTTACGTAAGCCATGTTTGTAATGGATAGGTTTTATCTTAATCATATCCATAATGATATCAAGTCCTTAGATACTATTATTAATCATCAAATTAGAATTATACTTGAATGGATACGATGGAGAATGAATCTCATCGCGTTCGTGGAGACGGTAGTCCGTACGTACGCACGAGCGAAAATATCATTATTTTGATATTAAAATAATATATAATTGGATGGTATAACATATATAAAGAATCATTATCATGTTATATTTATTATTTACATGAGTTACACATCATTATTATACCCATCCAAATAATAATTTATTGAATAACAATTACACCATGACGTAGAGACGGTAAGCCGTACGTACGCACGTATGGTGACATGTTATTCAAAAGATGGATAGAATACTGAATATGGTTGTACCATATTTATAATAACATCACAGTATATATAAGATACTGGAGTTATTATTTTATAATGGTAATAACAAAGGAGGAGGAAGTGGAAGAAGAAAGGAACTTGAAAAAGGGTGGTGAAATCATTACCTCTTCTTTGGGTTCTTCCTTTTGATTTGATCAAAAGGGCTCCTTAAGTTGTCTTTATGACTAAAGGAAGGCCTCTAGGATAAAGTTAGGGAAGTTTAGAGAGTATTTGTTCAGAGGTTGGCCGAACCAAAAGGCTTTTAAGGTGTGAAGTAATGAGAAGGGGGAGTTCCCTTTTATAAGAGGGCTGAGGGGAACCTTTGGAAAAGCTAGAAATATTAATTTATAATAAATTCATATTCGGTTTCTAATGGATACAAAGTTGATTATTTAAAGTTTAAGGTGGATATGGGTCGAAAACCACTCAACCAATAGAATTTAGACAGTTTTGGGTTTCTATATTAACATTATCTTTATGTATTAACTCTTAGTTAATTAGTTTCACTTTTACAATGTCTCTTTGTATTTTTATATTATATGGTTAATAAACATACTATATACATCCAAGAGACCCCCAAGTGGTCCATTAATGATACACCTATCATGATATAAGTCTCTTGGCCGAACCTTAGATTTTTAGGAATTTAATATCAATTAATAATATACTATTTGTTTTAAAAATGATTTTATGTTAATTTTAGCACTATTCAATAATTGATTTTTTTAAAAATCATAACAGAATGATTACTTAGAAAAACGTTAATGAAATCATTCCTAACATTTCATATTAACTTAGAAAATTAGTTTAATGCATAAAAAGTCTCAAATTATATTTATTTGGGTATCTACAATATCAATCATTTTAATTTTTCACTATTATGGTAATTACTGCATCACCATTGTGTCATATATAAATTAAATTATTTAATGTCTAAAAATTATAAATAAAATACCATTATGTATGAAATTTTTTTATGTTTATAATGAATATTTATAGTCGAAAATTCAACATATATAACCCTATGTAAATTTTTTTTTCTAAAAGATATATGCTTGTGTCATTTTTGTATTCATTTTAACTTAATTAAAATAAAGTGTCCCTATCACTTACAAGTGGCACCATGGGGTCCGAAAATCGACCCAAAGATTCCTATGGTCGAACTTGTATCAAAAAATAAGGTTAGGACACGTTTTATGGTAATTGTTTATTATTATAATATTATTTTTTAACCCTTATTTACCGGATTTACCCTATAACCATGGTAAATAAAATATTTACCGAAGTAATTATTCAAAATGTCTAAAAATAAAAGTTACCTATTTAAAAAATTTGAACATCCTAATTATAAATATGGAATCCATTTTTCCAAATTCAAAACACATAATTGGCAGAAATTAATTTAAAATTAATTCCCGCTGTCAAAACAAAAAGGGTGTTTTTAAGATATAATAACTGTCAAAAGATTGATACTTGTTTATGTTCGGTTAAATTGTGAAATTATGTCCAATGACCAAAATTTTATTAAATGGTAAAAATATATTCTAAATATACTTTAAAACCACTCAAATTAATAATTTATCAATATAAATTATTTCAATTAAAAAAGTTGTTTTTAATTAAAATTTAGTAATTTTCACTATTCATCAAAATATTAAAGTTATCCGAAAAGTACCAAAATTTCACCTTAGGCTAAATTCGATATTCCAAATCCAAAAATGAAGTCCATTTTGAAATATAAAATATATATAATTTCAAAAAGTAGGTATTACTATTCATAACGGCTAGTTTGATTAGTTATGGTGTGTTAGAACTCGGTGTTGCGTACAACACATGCTATCACATTATTCAAAGAGAAGCGTACCGTAGAAGCTTGGGGTGTTACATTCTCCTCTCCTTCAAATAATTTCATCATCGAAATTTCTAGAATATTATCGCATGAAAAGACTCGGGTGGTTCTTCATCATAATTTCCTTGGGTTCCCACGTTGCCTCTTCCATCTTATGGTTTCTCTACAAAACTTTTACCAGACGCGTCGTCCGGTTTCTCAGTACCTGTTCTCTCGTATAAATAATCCTGATGGGCTCTTCACAATAAGACAGATCGAGTTCCAGTTCTAATTCCTCATAGGTGAGTACATGCATTGGGTCAGACATGTATTTCCTCAATAGAGATACGTGGAACACATCGTGAACTTTGGAGAGACTTGGTGGCATTGGAAATCGGTAAGCTACAACCCCAATATAGGCCTTGATCCAGGAATTAAATCAATGGAAAACTCAACTTCTCGTTCTAGAGGATGTCCAGGTAAATCTTCCGGAAATACATCCACATATTCTTTCACAACAGGTACATCCTCTATTTGAACATTCCTCTCCCCACCCATAGTCATTTCATTCTCTTCCTCTCCAATAATTGAATTTAGTTGAGCTACTGGGGGTGGATCTAGATAAGAATTAGGTGGTGACGATTCTGCTCTAAAGATAAGGTGTTCCTTATCATCATCATCAAAAATCATAACCTCCTCCTTCTTACAATAAATCTTCCCATCATAGTCCGAAAGCCAATACATACTGAGTATTATATCAAACTCAATCATAGGTATGACGATGAGATCAGCAGATAAAGAACATTTATGTGCTCTAATGGGGACTGATTCAGAAAACTATGTTGCAATGATACTTCCCTTAGGAGTTTTAACTAACAACTCCCTTGTTAAATAAAATTGGAAATATCTAATTTTCTTAGCAAACTGGGAAGATATAAAACAATGCGATGATCCAGAATCAAATAATGCTTTTGCTAAACTTGAGGAAACCATTAAATTACCTACCACCACGTCCTTTGGAGCTTCTACCTCAGCAGTAGTGATAGAATAAGACTGGCCTTGATCCCTTGGCCTTTTCTGAGGTAAGTTCTCCTAACGCTTAGGACATTCATTTGCATAATGCCCCATCTCCCTGCAATTGTTGCACTGAATATTGGTAGCTTCCTTCTTCCCCTTGCAATCACGATCTTGGTGGCCTTTTTCACCACACTTGTAATAGACTCCCGTTCCCTTCAAGCAAGTACCGGGGTGTTTCTTACCACATTTACCACAGGAAGGATATTCAACCTTTCCCTTCTTCCCCTTATTTCCATTCCCAGATTGATCAGCAGGTCTCTTATTCTCTTGATTTTATTTAAAGTCATAAGACTTAGAGAATTCCTTTTCGGTCTTGATAGCACATGAGACAATGTCTTCGTACGACGAGAAGGATTGTGAGACTAATGCTCGATGGAGAAATGGTTTTAAACCATCAAAGAAATGATAAATCATACTTCTTGGGTTACGTATATAATCTCCAGCATACCTTGCTAACCTTGTAAAGTTAGCCTCATACTTTATGACATTCTCATCTTCCTTTTGTCTCAGACTCGGAAATTGCCTTTCCATATCTGCTCGATGGTCGCGAGGAAAGTATTTTTCTAAAAACAGATATTTGAACTCCCTCCATTCTATATTTGATACTTCATTATCTTCCTTCATATTTTGAATCAATGACCACCATTGATCAGCATCTCCAGTGAGTTGGTAAACTGCCATGATAACTTTTTCCCTTTCACTACTCCCCAAAGCCTGAAATATTTTCTCTAGGGAATTTATCCATTTCTCACCTACTAAGGGATTTGTAATCCCATTGAATGTTGGTGGTTGTTGCCTCATGAATCGATCTAACATTGATCCTCCACGCCGCGGATCAGGGTGCTCCATACGGGTAAGGTTATTATTCATAACCTGAGTGAGTTGTCCCAGTATGGTGATTAGCTGATCGACACCAGTTGCATCACCAGCTCCACTATAATTATCTTGAGCAGGAGGGAAATCCCTACATGGAGTGCGTGCATTGATACAGTTTCCATTTCTTCCACTAGTCGCCATTTCTAAACAATGGCATAAACTAGATTAGTTTATGAATCAAAATACATAATTCCATACTTATAAAACACTTAACATAAATTAAACTATTTATGGATATAATCCATAATCATAAAAAAGTTTTCTTTGAGGATTTATATACTCATAAACCCTTCATAATGATTTGTAAAGAAAATGAGAGTTATCCTAAGCGTATCCCCTGGGAGTGTCATAACCAAGAGTGCAGCAAGGCCTATTGTCGTGCACCAGTTCCCGTTTGAGTCTAACTCAAAGCGGTGTTTTCGGGTTTTACCCCTAGGTACATCTGTTCCAGAGCTGACTCTACCTGCTCATATCCAGATAAGGATTTATTTCTCGGAAAACTCACAAAATCTCTACAATACCAAAATTCTAGGAAGTTTTTATATACTAATCCTCAAAGTTCATCTTAGGTCTACGTGATCTAATCAGAGTTTATCTAAATCTATCTTCTAAGGTTTGTACTAAACTTCCTCTGATACCAACTGTAACGCCCCGACCCCAGTTACCTAGAGTCGGTGCATTATTACATAACATTGGCATGATCACAAGAGAGATAAAATCTCGAAAGACCGATTGGTTTAGTAGCCTTGGAAACACTAGATATATTCATAAAGTTTTACATTACATCATGAAGTGAAAAAATACTACAACAACATATTGTCTCCATAATCCACACTATTATCCCCTCATAATATCCCTGCAGGTCATTCATAATTTACTTCTTCACATCCTGGGAAAAATAAAACATAGAAAATGGGTGAGCTCAAATGCCCAATAAGGATAACAATATAGCAGAAACTTTCATAAATAAGAATAAACATTTAAGGCAGTGTATAACTAAAACAAAAGCCTTTTAAACTTGAACTTCAACATAGTATGGCAAAAATAAAATGAAATAATTCTATTTACTTATTCACATGGATATTCTACTAATCAAATAATCACATGCAATATCAATAACCACTTTCATAATGATGGAATGCATAATTCCAGACTATCATAACCACATAGCCAAGGCCTCGTGCCAAGAATACAAATAATATTTTGTCAAGACCTTGTTCCAAGACACTAGTTTGTCTCATGAGACCTACCGATGCATCGAGGAGCTATAGCGGGCTCCACCTGTCACTTATTAAGTCCAATGCATTCCCATATGAAAAGGTTTAAACATAACATAAACATTCGTATTAAAACTAGCATAAGAAATGTAAATACTTAATCCATAAAACATGAATGGTATAAAAATAACACATCCATAGTCAAACATATCACAAAACCTTCAATACAATATAGAAGTTTTGTATAATAAATCAAGTTCAATCAAGCGTAAAATCCATCAAAGGATGTTGACATAGATGAAATCAAAACTCTTTTTAGAGAAATATCTCTTTCTATTTTGAAATAATTTAAGAGTCATATATTTATAAAATAAAACATTTTCTTTGAAAATATTATTATAAGCTTGTAAGGGAAGCTTCGATGATTTTATAATGGCGGAAAATAACCGCACCCGCCGTATAAGTTAAAAAAAACATTCTTACCTTAATTCTGTCGAAAAGGTTAAAAAACACCTTGTTTGGAAAACTATGGAAAGATTACTTTATAAAACTCTTATAAAAAGTCAAAAAAGGGTATAAATGACTTTAACCCATATTACTTTAAATATTAAAAATGTTTTGAAATACATTTTTAAGAAACCTGGAGGTGGATGATAAAGAGATCCTAGTAGATTATTACGTATAAACAACCTCAGATAATGAAGAGATTGTGAAATAACCCTTACCTTGTAATTTTCCTTGGTTGGGGTAGGTTAACCTCCTGTATAATGGTGAAATAATTTTTATTAAATTATACAAGAATCATATACATTAATATGATATCATATATGATCTTTTAACATTGATTTGCTAATAATATCTTAGTATTATCGTTGTTTCGGGTGTTAACTTACTCGTTTTATTTTATATGTTTTGTTACGTAAGCCATGTTTGTAATGGATAGGTTGTATCTTAATAATATACAGAATGATATCAAGTCCTTAGATACTATTTTTAATCATCAAATGAGAATTATACTTGAATGGATATGATGGAGAATGAATCTCATCACGTTCGTGGAGACGGTAGTCTGTACGTACGCACGAGCGACAATATCATTATTTTGATATTAAAATAATATATAATTGGATGGTATAACATATATACAGAATCATTATCATGTTATATTTATTATTTACATGAGTTACACATCATTATTATAACCATCCAAATAATAATTTATTGAATAACAATTACACCACGACGTGGAGACGGTAAGCCGTACGTACGCACGTATGGTGACATGTTATTCAAAGGATGGATAGAATACTGAATATGTTTGTACCATATTTATAATAACATCACATTATATATAATATACTGGATTTATTATTTTATAATGGTAATAACAAAGGAAGAGGAAGTGGAAGAAGAAAGGAACTTGAAAAAGGGTGGTGAAATCATTACCTCTTCTTTGGGTTCTTCCTTTTGATTTGATCAAAAGGGCTCCTTCAGTTTGCTTTCTGACTAAAGGAAGGCCTCTAGAATGAATTTAGGGAAGTTAAGAGAGTATTTGGGCAGAGGTTGGCCGAACCAAAAGGCTTTGAAGGTGTGAAGTAATGAGAAGGGGGAGTGCCCTTTTATAAGAGGGATGAGGGGCACCTTTGGAAAAGCTAGAAATATTAATTTATAATAAATTTATATTCGGTTTCTAATGGCTCAAAATTTTATTATTTAAAGGTTAATGTGGGGATGGGTCGAAAAACACTCAAACAATAGAATTTAGACAGGTTTGGGTTACTATATTAACCTTATCTTTAAGTATTAACTCTTAGTTAATTAGTTTCACTTTTACAATGTCTCTTTGTATTTTTATATTATATGGTTAATAAAATTACTATATACATACAATAGACCCCCAAGTGGTCCATTAATTATACACCTATCATGATATAAGTCTCTTTGCCGAACCTTATATTTTTAGGAATTTAATATCAATTAATAATATACTATTTGTTTTAAAAACTCTTTTATGTCAATTTTAACACTATTCAATAATTTATTTTTTTAAAAATCATAATAGAATTATTACTTCATAAAAAGTTAATTAAATCATTCCTAACATGTCATATTAACTTAGAAAATTAGTGTAATGCATAAAAAGTCTCAAATTATATTTATTTGGGTATATACAATATCAATCATTTTAATTTTTCACTATTATGGTAATTACTACATCACCATTGTGTCATATATAAATTAAATTATTTAATGTCTAAAAATTATTAATTAATACCATTATGTAGGAAATATTTTTATCTTTCAAATGAATATTTATAGTCAAAAATCCAACATATATAACCCTATGTAATTTTTTTTTCTAAAAGATATATGCTTGTGTCATTTTTGTATTCATTTTAACTTAATTAAAATAAAGTGTCCCTATCACTTACAAGTGGCACCATGTGGTCCCAAAATCGACCCAAAGATGACTATGGTCGAACTTGTATCAACCAATAAGGTTAGGACACGTTTTATGGTAATTTTTTATTATTATAATATTATTTTTTAACCCTTATTTACCGGATTTACCCTTTAACCATGGTAAATAAAATATTTACCGAAGTAATTATTCAAAATGTCTAAAAATAAAAGTTAAATATTTACACAATTTGAACATCCTAATTCCAAATATGGAATCCATTTTTCCAAATTCAAAACACAGAAGTGGCAGAAATTAATTTAAAATTAATTCCCGCTGTCAAAACAAAAAGCGTGTTTTTAAGATATAATAACTATCAAAAGATTGATACTTGTTTATGTTCGGTTTAATTGTGAAATTATGTCCAATGACCAACATTTTATTAAATGGTAAAAATATATTCTAAATATATTTTAAAACCACTCAAATTCATAATTTATCAATATAAATTATTTCGATTAAAAAAAGTTGTTTTTAATTAAAATTTAGTAATTTTCACTATTCATCAAAATATTAAAGTTATCCAAAAAGTACCAAAATTTAACCTTAGGCTAAGTTCTATATTCTGAATCCAAAAATGAAGTCCATTTTGAAATATAAAATATATATAATTTCAAAAAGTAGGTATTACTATTCATAACGGTTAGTTTGATTAGTTATGGTGTGTTAGAAGTCGGTGTTGCGTACAACACACGCTATCGCATTATTCAAAGAGAAGCGTACCGTAGAAGCTTGGGGTGTTACAATCTATGCCTTATGTACTGCCAAGATTTATTTCACAACTCAAAATTTTGATGTTTAAGCATTATATTCATGTTTTTAAGTTCAAATGTATGTGGTTTGTTTTATTTTCTCCACGCTTACCCTTAATAAGCATTTAATCTCACCCTTTTTATGTCTTCTTTTCCCCAAGATAAAAAGATAGGTTTTAGGTAAGAAAAAAAGGGAAAGATCTTTATGGGAGATATTGGAGATCTTTCAACATGATTATAATCTTGTGTTTCAATTTTCCAAAGACACTAAACTATTATGGTCCTTGGGTGTCTGTTTTTGTTATGTATTAAGTATTCCGCAAAAGTAATCTAATGTCCATATACGTCAAGCTTGGGTCTCTACAGTTAGTATGAGAGGAAAAGTTTAGTTAACATTTGGAAACTAGGATGATAAATCTTTAGTGAGATCCCTAGATATATTTATAAGGTATGTCTAGGGATGTCCCTATGGTTAAGTATAATAAGTATAGGTTACAGTCATAGAATTATGATAACGATCATGAATAACCTAGGATTAAACCTAAGATGTTAGAGATTGAAAGTATTCCCCTTGATTATGTTTTTTCCTAGTATGATTTTTGTCTCTCACACTATAATTTTTGGGTTTTTGAAAATGGCTGGAAATAGTAAGATTCATGTTAATAGAGAATATGATGGACAATGGAATGATATTATTCATGAGCAACCAAATGAAATGGGATTTGGAAGGCAAAACATAATTATTATGCCTAATCAACAATCTCATAATATGATCAATAATATCAACTTTGGTAAGTTTCCTGACTCATCCAATAAGAGAAAGATGGAGTTTCATGATTATCATAGAGGAAAGAAAGTTCAATTTCCCTCTTGTAAATCACGTGGGAAGAGGCATCATGGAGAATGTTTCAAAGGAATTGGAAGATGCTTTGGGTGTGGAAAAGAAGGACACAAATCCAGAAAGTGCAAAGGAAAAGGTTCAGTTAACACCATGGACAAGGATAATGGTATTGATAAGACATCAACAATGGTAAAATGTTTTAAATGTGGAACGTACGGGCATTATGCAAACCAATTCCCTAAGGGAAAATCTCATGAAGATAATCAGCATTGTTGTATGGGTAGTATTTATAATGATGATGATGAAGAGACTAAAAATGATATATGAGATGAAATAAGTGTTGAGGAATAAAATGATGAAGCTCGGTAAATGGTTTAAGAAGGTAATATAATGATTACATGTTTATCAAGAGTAATGTTGTATAAGTAATTTCATGGTACTATGGAGTAAATAAACATCTAAGGATTGTTAAACTATTGTTTTTCCTTATGTTTTGGAAAGTATATGTTGAATGGTACCGGTAACCATGAAAAGTTATTCAGATATTTTTGGAAAGCACCAAATATGTGCATAATGAAGGCATAAGGAGATAATGAGATGTTTGATAGTATTAATGAGCTCATGAATGATATAAGGACAATGTGATATCATGGTTTGAGTATATAGAAATTTTGGGATTTTGGTATGTGGAAATAGTTAAATGTTGACAACATTCATGTTTTCACTAAGGTTCTATGGTAATTCATGATTCAAGAGAATACATGATTAAGGTATTCACATGTCCGGAATGTGACCAACACGATATATTTTATGATATATGGGGGATAAATGATGGTATTTACATGCTTGGTAGATGACCTCACTAGTAATAGTTTTCATTATACTACGAGATTAGACATAAGTATTTTGGATAAGCCTAAAGATTGGAATGGATTAAGTTAGACATCAAATATTATTGTTTAAGTCTAGAACTTTTTGATATTATGATAGTATAATTTTAGAAAAAGGTACAACCCATAGGAAGAGAGACAACCCGTCGTGTCAGACAAGGATACAAGAATCGAACCCACAACCGAAGTGCGACAGGACTTTATCGCCTACCACTGGCCTACAGGAAGTCCCTGGTTTGTTTAATTAGTTTTATTTTATTAAGAGGTATGATAGATGAAGTATAAGTCCATTTTTGGAATCATATATTGTTAATCTCACCATAGATGAACTTATGTATATTTAATAATTTTTTCTAACCTTATGTTTGAGATAGATGGAATGACCTATCATTCTATCGTATGATCTGCTAACACTTCACGAATGACATATTCAAATTCATTTCTTTAAGAGATGAAGTGGAAATTGTTCAAGGCATGAACAATGATGAGATTGTACCAAAATCAATTAAGTATTTCTTTTAATTAAAAAATTCATCAACTTTTGGAAATGATCTTGAAAACCGAAAATGTTGTCCTAGTACCCTCATATTCGATAAATCAGATGATACCTTAGATCATCACTAATTTATGTCTTTGTGATTTTTGGATTTTTCATATCCATGTTCTCTACCACTTTCCATCATAAATTGATGGTTAGATTTCTCTTCCATATCCATATTTTCACCTATATTCTCTTATGTGGAAACCCAGTGTTGAGTTACTTTGGGTGACTGTTATGTTTCTAAATTTACTTTATAAAATTAAGTTTTAGTATTCCTTTTTATGATGTGGGTTTCTATGAAAGAAACTTTCAATTAGTAAACCATTTATAACCCTGACGAATTTTGAGGGCGAAATTTATTTTAAGGGGGGGGGGGGTAGAATGTAACAACCCGAGATTTTATGAGAAATATTATTTTTTTAATTTCTTTGATATCTTGTGTTGTAAGCTACACCAAGATTATATTGTGCTATACACAACACCGTATTATCTTGTAGTTTACACAACACTATTCTTGTCTTGTGTTGCACGTAAGAGGGACCTTTCTCAACAGCATGTATTGTATGCAATACCGAGTTTTACTAAACAATGATATATTGTTATAATATTATTATGAACTAGACGTTATGAATAGTATTAACCACATTTTGAATTTTATGACATTATAATTTATCTTACACATTTTATAGAATATGGTATGAGAACAAAATAAATTTTTGGGGTAAAATAAGTATTTTTTTTCATAAAATGCAGTTTTGCCGCCTTTTGATGGTGCACCCACCTTAAATATAGTTTTTGACACGTTTATGAGTACAATTTGACAAAATAAACTTATTCATTTCAATAATAATATAAAAATCAACTATGGATAATTTTTTAATATTTTTCTGTTAACTTTCATATTTTGATGAATAGTAAAAATATGCTAAATTTTAATTAAAAACAACTTTTTTCATCGAGATAATTTATATGGTTAAATTATAATATTTAATGGTTTTAAAGTAGAAATAGAATATATTTTTACCATTTAATATAATGTAAGTCATTATCATTAATTTTACACTGAATTCATAGGTAAAAACATTTCAATCTTTTGCAACGTTTTAAATTTTAAAACTTGTTTTCTCAACAGCGGGATTAATTTTAAATTAAATAATACCACTTATATGTTTTGAATTAAAAAAAAATTATATGTTTTGAATTTAAAAAAAATGGATTCCATATTTGGATCAGTAGGTCCAAATTATGCTAATAGGCTACTTTTTATTTTTAGACATAATGAATAGTAACTACGGTAAATTTTATTTACTATAGTTAAAGGTAAATCGGGTAATTAAGGGTAAAAATAAGATTATAAAATTACTCTAACACCTGCTAAAATTCTATTGGATGAAGAAAAGTAGACCCACATCACCTAAGGGTTAGAATATATTCATTTCATGGACTTTTTACCATGAAAAGGATGTAATTATTATTAAAACCAAAGAAAGTGACAACATGTCACTCTCTTATATCTTATAAGTGTAATAATTTTAATTTAGTGATAAACTTCATAAAACATCAAAAATAAATAGTCACCAGAAATATAATAAAATTTTCTACATCATGTGAATTTATTTATACATTTTAGGGATTAAATAATTATAATTAATGGTGACACAATAGTGATGTATAAATTATTTTATTGATAGAAATATCAAATAAATGGTTTGAAAAATACTAAAATAAATATTATATGAAAATATTAATGTTCTCCATGAATTTTTTAGATGAATATTACATTTTAGGAATCTATTTAATATTTTGGTTTGAATATATCTTCTGTTTGGATTTTATTTAAATTCAAATAATTGAATAGTGTCAAAATTTTCGCTATTGATATTTTATAAAAATAACATATTATTAAATTGTTTAAAAATCACAAAAATATTTAAAAATTATAAATTGAAATTTATATGGTCTAAAATTTCATAAAGTATCCAATTATGGACAATTCAAAACACATAAGTAATTATTTACAACAATTTAAAAATTAGAATATTATTACCACAAATAAAATTAAATAGATTAAATAAGGATAAATTAATATGATAAGGTTTAAAATTAAAAAAAACATGTCTAAATTTGATTGGTTGATGATATTACAACCCTATCTTACCTCATATCCTAATTTGAGTCACTTTGGAAGTTTTTATGTGGGGTTTGAGTTTATTATAAATTAATATTTTAGAGGTTTCCAAAAGTGCCCCTCTTCTCTCTTATAAAGGGGCACCCCTTACCTCTCCTCTTCACATAATTTTGAGCCTTAAAGCTCGGCCAAACACTGCCCATTACTCTTATAAACTTCCCTAGTCACATTCTGGAGGTTCTGGTCTTCTCAAAATACCAACTCTAGTCCCTTAAGAGGAAGCTTAAAGGAGGTGCGTCGAGGAAGAGGTAATCTCTTCTACCGATTCTTTCAAGTTTCTTTATTCTTAAAATTACTCTTATTTAGTTGTTTAATTATAAAGTAATAACATCAGTATCAATAATATACCGATATGTAATTAGAAATACGAAACAACCCCATTTCAACTTCTATCCATCCTACAGAAAACGAAATCACCACACGTGCGTGCGTACGTACGGAATACCGTCTCCACGCCGTGGTGTAATCTGTTTTTCCACCACCACCTTACTTGGATGGGTATAATGGTGTAAATAATAACTATATATGGTTATTATAAAATGATACTAATTCTTAGATATTATATCATCCACTCTAATTTCATTCAATAATTATGGAAACGATTTCATCGCTCGTGCGTACGTACGGATTATCGTCTCCACGACGTGATGAGATTCATTCTCTAAGTTAACCATTAAATAATGATTATAAAGTATATATAATAAATAATCATGAAATATATGATATTATAATGATACTATATTTATGTACATATATTTTCCATTTACTTAATTCCATTCAATTCAATAAGGAAACGAAAACAACGTTCATGCATACGTATGGCCTACCGTCTCCACAAACGGTGTATTTCATTCCATTTATCAATCTATCATATATATTTATATTCTGAATATATATTATATATAAATCATGTTTTAAATTTTTTAATCAAGTAAATTAGGATATAAGTAATAATATCAAGAACAACAAGTCCAAACACGTATGATAAATGAAACGATTTTACCCAAAACGCTGCTTTAACAAGGAATTGACAAAAGAACGAGTAATATAAAGTCATAAGTGAATAATATATGATATCATAAATATTATTATGGTTCTGTTACAAGTTAATAATATGTTTAAACCCACTATACAGAAGTTTCGGACATGTACGGAATAAATTGGACCTAAGGTAAGGGATTATTTTGTCTCACTTTTATTTCTGTGAGACATATGACTTAATCACCATCTATTTATTTTGTATGGTGTTTATGCTTCACATGAATGTTTTATGATTTTTATTATGAAGGATATTATATTTAAATATTCATGTAATTTTCTTTATTTTATGACACGTATGATTTCACTGATCATAAATGGTAAGGGAAAATCTCGCAATCTCAATTTTTATCCAAGATTGTTTATACTTCAGTATTTACTGGGGAATATTTATCATACACATCCATATTTCCTCAATATGTAATATTATTTATATCCTCCTATAATTTTTTAAATCCAATTTTACCTGTTGGTGAACATTTTAGTAAAAGATATGAAAGAAATCTTTTGTTGTTTTCAGTACAAAATACTTTTTGACTTTTTCGACCAAAGTACGAGAAGAATGGTTTTTTTACTTATACAACATGAACGGATTTTTAAAGTTTCATAACGCCTTATTTACATGAAGCTTCATATGCAAGATTTCATGATTATTTTCCAAAAAAATTCATTTCTTTAAAATTGTATTTCATTTTGAGAAAAGAAAATTATTTTGAAGAAGAAAAGATAGTTTACCCAAGAACTGAGTTCAAGTGTTTTATCAAAATTATTTTCCATATAAGATGGTATAGGGATTGGTTTATATCCATATTATTGCATTTATTTGATTATGTTATGATGTAATTATTTTTATGAAGTCCTTTGTCTTATATGGATTATGTTATGATGACATGATGTTTAAGAATCCCATTTTTATTACATGGGTTATGCTATGATGTATGATTTATGATTTTGTGGAACACATAACAATGATTTCATTATAAGATGGGTGGGACCTATATCTACCTCCAATGAATTGGGTAAAGATTTATATCTCATGAGATAACATGGCTGGAATGATAAGTAAATCTGGTTCAGTAATACAGGGCTGGAATGAAAAGTAAACCCAGTTCAGTAATGGACTTTGTCCACTATGATGGTCTTGGAAGCAATGACTTGGCTACTATGGAAATCATATCATGTGCTTAATGGTTTTCTACAATTACATGTTTTATCCCCATGCTATTTTATCATGATTAATGTTCCTTTATGATCTATGCCTTACATACTGCCAATATTTATTTCAGAACTCAAAATTTTTATGTTTAAACATCATGTTCATGTTTTTAAGTTCAAATGTATGTGGTTTGTTTTATTTTCTCCATGATTACACTTTCTTAGCATTTGAGCTCACCCTTTTTATGTCTTCTTTTCCCCAGGATAAAAAGAAAGGTTTTAGGAAAGAAAATAAAATGGAAAGATCTTTATGGGATATTTTGAAGATATTTCACCATGATTAGAAGATTGTGTTCCAAGTTTCCAAAGTCACTAAACTATTAAGGTCCTTGGGTGTCTGTTTTTGTTATGTATTAAGTATTCTACAAAAGTAATGTAATGTCCATGTACGTCAATCTTGGGTCTCTACAGTAAAACTCTCAAATTTTGGAATGATGAAGGGAAAGTACATTTCACATAGAATTTTCCTAGGAAAAAAATTAAAGAATATGAATATGAATATGATGATGAGAAACCTCATAAACAAAAGTGGAAGAAATATAAGGAAATATTTCCTTATGAAAAAAGAAGAAAAGTTATCTGAGCAAAAGAAATAAGAATGATTCTTCATATGATGATGAATTCAATCATAAAATCATATTTATTACTCAAATTAGAAATGGATGTGATTATTCAGGTAGTGATGATAATGATGAATAGATGACAGAAATGGAATTGATTATTAAAATGAATTTGGAGAATAAAAATAAACAAAATACTCAACTTA
Organism: Viscum album; assembly: GCA_963277665.1. Taxonomy (NCBI): domain Eukaryota; kingdom Viridiplantae; phylum Streptophyta; class Magnoliopsida; order Santalales; family Viscaceae; genus Viscum; species Viscum album. The sequence continues at coordinate 1,628,306,631 of OY728156.1, read as the reverse complement.
AGAAAGAAATAATTTTAAGAAAGATGTTGAAGGTATAACTTTTGAGAATGGAGATATTGAAATAAAACTAAAAAGTTATGAAGAAAAGTCATCTGTAAATGAGAATATAAATAAGATAAAATCTACACTTTTTGAAGAAAGTAAATAGAACAATTTGAAGTTAGATGAATCCATAAAAATCATTGATGTTCTGAAAATTAATTTGGATGAGAAAAATAAGAGTTGTTTGAAACATAATCAATTCCTCTTATAACACAAATTGAGATAATAAATATGAGATAAAACTTCACTAAGGCAGTTGATGTTAAAGGTGAAACTTATAAAGAATGTGAAATGAAAGGTTTACAAAAGCATGTTTTTGAGAAAAAATATTTCATCAAGAAAGATAGGATTTCCTCTAGAACGTATCCTCCTAAGAAAAGTGGTCCATGATTTGTGAAGAAACAACAACAAAAAAAAATCTATGAACAATTTTACTATCATTCAGAAAAATAAAAATTCATAGGTCACTGTTGGTGTTGTAGAATTTTCAAACACAAAGCTTATTCATGTTGATATAACATGTCTATACCTAGAAATAGGTATGAATCAAGGGGATCTATGATGAGAAAATAAAACCAAACGTTCCTAAAAGTTTTTTGGAAATGAAAAAGAAAATTCAGAAGATAAATAGAGTTGAGTTTTTTAAGAAAGTTGAGAAAAGTAATCATACTGAGTCTGAAAATAAAGAGTGTTTAGTTTTTGGCCAGAACAAATTGACATGTCTAGGAAGTTAGAATAAGCACAAAAACTAGCTGAAGAAAAGGTAATGAAAAAGGTTTCTGAAGATGTGATAAAAGTTGATAAAAAGATATCAACATATTTTGATTTGCAAATTTAGAAAATATGCAAGATATGTGAGTAAGAAGGGAATGTTAAGAAAAGTTGTTTGAATATCCTGCCAGAATAAGAGGAAGAAATGAAAGATTTGTTTTAAACTCACTATAACAAAAAAGGTTTCAAAAGGGTCAAATAAGTTGAAATCCTTATCAAAAGAGTCTACAGATGAATAGAAACTTATTACAAAATATGATAAGTATGAAAAAAATAAGAAAATACATCTAATGAAAAATACAAGAAAAAGAAGAAAAAGTCAAGAATGAGAAAATAATCTCAGTCTAAAATTTTATTTTGAGAAGCTATGAGGTTCCTCCTTATTCTTAAAATATTTTTGTATTTGAACTAACTTGCAGTGAATTGAAGTCATTTAATTAAGGAAGATGATTGTGAGTCTCTTACTATTTTTGTAAAATAAGGTAACGAGGTTACAAAAAGTTTGTTTTGAAAGTTGTGTTTATACACCTGAAATTTCTGATATGTTTGTTGATATGGTTACATGTTACTTTCACCTTAAATAAATTCTTTTCAAGATTTCCCCAAAAATGATAATTTTGAAGGAAACATGAAAAGGTATTACATGAAAATTGTGTAATGGAAAAAATTGATAACCTTGATTATACAGTCTTTTTTTCTACACATAGTTTTCCCGCATAGACTTAGAGTTGTTTTATAAAAGGTACTTTGTTAAGAAACTCATACGATACTTATGCTCTCCTAAAGAAGAGTTTCAATTTTTTGAGATGAAAAGTTCCAACCTTTTTGAAATGAAAAAATTTTTAAATAAGGAAGAAAACTTTTCATGATGACCCCTTTTAATTTGATTTTCAATAAGGGGGAGAGAATATATTAAGGGGGATAGATAAAGAATAGGGGGAGTAATGAAAATAAGACACGAAGAAGAAAAAGTGGGAAAAGAAAATTTAGGTATTGAAAACAAACACATAGGGGGAGATTGTAAAGACCCGAGATTTCCATGTATTTTTTTTTAAATATATGGGAATTTTACAAGTCCTCAAAAATTGATGGCGCGTGATTTTGAGGCCCAGAGTGCCCGAAAAGAATTTCTGAACTTTTGTTCGGGTACGTTCAGTAAACATGCGAGCGAGTTTTTTCTAACTTTTGAAATGGTGCTCGGATTTGAAATCTGAGGGCACTGTTGAACTCATAGTGCCAGTATTCTCTTAATAAGACTTTCACCTCAATGACAGTTGTTCGAGGGAGAAAGTAAATTTTTGGGTTTTTCATGGAAATAATAAAATAAAATAATCACACATTTTATTTTATTTGTTGAAACCCCCTCTACTTGAGTTAAGGTGGTGGGAACCACCCAAGTCCTTAAAACCTCCCAAATTTGAATTTAGGGGCGGGGACCACCCGACCCCTCTTAATGGGGGAGAAACCTCTCAACTCCCCAATTAATTCTTTGTGTCAACATAAAATTAATTGTTAAGTTACCAATTAATTTTTTGTGTCAACATAAGAATTAAATGTTAAGTTACCAATTAATTTTATGTGAAAACATAAAATTAAATGTTAAGTTATTATTTAAAATTTATATTGGATATTTCTTTTCTCCTCAGTGGAATTGGAGAAGGGATTGAAAAAAGAGAATTGAGAGAGAACTTGAAGGATTATTCTCTCCAATGAAGAATGCCAACAAAGAACATCAACGAAGAACACCGATCTCAACTTCGACCTTCTTCCCTGAGACATCCTCCAACGGTGGGAATCTTCATCAACGAAGAATCAACTCCATCGAAGAATGTTAATCCGATGAATGAGCTCAGGATCAGAGGCGTGTGATGGGCATGACGAACGTCAACAACTTTTACTTCTCTCTTTGTCGTCAACAATCAAAAAAGGTAGGGATTTATTTGTGTATGAATACTTTTCCCGTGTTATTCCCTTGAATTATTTTTTGAGATTGGGAATAAATCATTGAGGGAGGTTATAAATCTTGAAATTATTCTTCAAGTTATTGTTTAGCCATATGCTAACACCCTAATGCAGAGGGTACAAGCCAAACAAATATGGCCTGACCCCTCAGCAAATCTTGTGATGTTTTGTGGTGTTGAACGCGACGAAGGAGACGACGCGATGACACTGCCCCGTGACCTCACACCATCCGTGACTGAACCCCCATGGCCCCTCGCGGCTTGCCAGACTGCACATCGGGCCGGGCCGAACCCAACAGGCTGGGTCAGTCTGACCGGGTCGGATCGGACCCGGGCCCACTACGACCCATTTACTTCTTTTGGTCATAAATTTGGCACTGTAAATCCATTTGAAAAACCATTAGAAGTGTTGGAAATCTTGGAGTGAGATGGTCCATTTGAGTATACCACACTAGAGTTTTGGGTTAATATGGGGAACAATTAGGTTGGATCGAGCACGAATCCAATCGGGCCCCCGGGACTAAAAGGCTAATAACTCACAGACCGGGCATCTTATTGACGCGTTGTCTGATGCGTTAAGACCCCTATGATGTGGAAAAAATTTGAGATGCTTCTTAATGAGTCTTCATGGTAGTTAGAATATCGAACAATATCCAGTGGAGAGGATCCTTCCGGAGACAAGTGAGCATAGTGCGGGAACCCAGCAGTTGGCTGAGACTTGACGACTGCTGACCTTTTTGACTCGAAGTGACTTGACGGGCCCAGTTGGGAGTGCCTCTATGCGACGCGGTAGACGCACGGTGGGGAGAACCTTTGTATGATGTGTAAGACCCACAATAATCGACATGAGGGGTACCTCAGCAGGCCATGGGGGGGAGCGCCTCTGTGTGACGCGGCAGACCCACGATACTCGACGGGAGGAGTACCTCAGCAATTCATAAGGGGGAGCGCCTCTGTGTGATGCGGAATACCCATGGTGGGGAGTGACTCTATGTGATGGGGCATAACCACAGTACTCTACAGGAGGAGTACCTCAGTATTCCAAGATTAGTGGGAAGTTCCTCTGTGTGACGCAGTAGACCCAACATACTCGATAAAGGAGGGGTTCTCTAGCAGCCGAGGTGTTCGACAATGTGAATGGAGATGTTACTTGTTATTACCCCTAGAATAAATCCTGGTGTGAGATAAGTCAGTATCTCTGTATTCTCCCCATTATTGAGATGGATTACTTGATAACTTAGGTATATGTATGGGCATATACCTAGGTAGGGTTATCTGTTGATTTCATACTTTGTGGTTTATCCATGGTAGATTTTGTGAGACCTTGATGGTCTCGGGGTCCCTACTGAGTATTGTTATACTCACCCATGCACGGGCTATGCCTGAACCTTGTTGTGTTGGATGTAGATGATGGACAACACTGACTGAGATTGGGAGTACCAGGACTAGATGGTGCCCATAGGTGGACTATACGGCGTGTCGGTACGCAGAGAAGACGGGTGGACATGGAGTGCTGTAGAGGCGATCTGTACATATCCTTTAGGTAGGAACCTCATAGGACAACCCATTAGCTACATTTTCTCTTTATTTAGTTGTATTGTATTTCAGTTGTACTTGTACCTTTAATATTGGGCTTATATTCCGGCCCCTTTACTTTTAGCACTCTTTTGGTTATACAGTTTTCTTGTGTTCATATCATGCTGTGTACTTGGTTATGTGAGTTTTCAGGTTATAAAGGCAATTCCTTCCCAGTTTTAGGAAGAATGCCTTTCTATGCTAGTCGCCAGCCCCTTGCCTATGGAAAGAGGACTTGGGGTAGTCACAACATGGGCCCTAGGGGACGGGTCATGAAAAATTGGTATCAGAGGAGTTGGTTATACTACATAACATAGGACCCTGATCTTTATTTTTAATGAAAATAGTGTTAAGTGAAGTGAGTGTGGTTATCGGTTTAGGGAATCCAGTGTTGGTGCGGCGACCGACGTACCCATACACTAGGACTCTGACTTCTGATTTCTGACTCAGTGCACGAAAATAATGATTGAATGTGTGTTTTCAAGAGTCTTCTTTGTGAAATCATTGAATCATCTCACTAGGTATAACTTATTGATCATGGCACACCTATTTCTTTTCAGGATGCCTCCACGCAGACAGCCAACTAGGGTTCCGAGAGTTGAACGAACTGATAGCCCACCGAGCAACGAGGCCTCGGTGTAGGGCCCTTTTCCAGTGGAGGCACTAGTGGCACCATTACCCATTGGGCAACCGATGACACCAGCCCCAGAATAAGAGAGTGCATGCCACTTGAGAATGTTTCATGATTTATAGTGCCAGAGGCCACCTAGGTTCAGTGGAGAGATGGACCCACAGGCGGATGAGGATTGGCTGGAGGATGTGGTGAGAGTCTTTCGACTCATAGGGACACCCGTCGATCTCATGGTGATCCTTGCCGCTAGACTTCTATAGGTAGAAATAGGCAGATGGTAGAGCTTGATGCTCCAGGTTCACGATGAGGTGTCGCTTCTATGGGCATACATCGAGATCCTATTTCAGGGAGAGTTTTTCCCAGTGACTCTTCGCACAATGCGCATAAAGGAGCTTCTTCATCTGTAGCAGGGCAACATGATTGTATCTCAATACTCAGCGAGGTTCACTAAACTCTCAAATTACTCTACGGATATGGTATGAGACCCATTCTTCAGGGCCCAGACCTTTGAGCAGGGGCTCAGGTAGGAGATCAGGGCTTAGATGATCTCACTCAGCATCCCGATGTAGGAAAGGGTGTTAGAGAGAACCCTCTTAGTGGAGAGTTTCCTTACTGAGTAGTCACCAGCAGCAAGACCCACCACCAGTCGTCACATAGTATATTCTTCTGTAGTTGGAAGCAGACAGACATCACAGAGGTCCAAGAGGACTAAACCTACAGGTGGACGACCGCATAAGTCAGGATCATTTGTGCGGGGCACTTGAGGCGGAACTAGTCAGGAAAGAATCATGCAGTGTTACTCATACGGTGGGCAGGGAAACATGGATCGTGACTATCTGACCTGTCGTACGGATGATCAGAAGACCGTCGAGGGACAACCCAGGTAGAGACAGAGGCTCGGCCGAGGTGGTCAGCCCGGGAGCATGTGGACATGGCAGAGGAGTTGGACGTGTAGCTGGCGGTGGGTGACAATTTGAGATGTTACTGCCACCACCACCAGGTGGTCCACCTCGACTATAGGGAGCATGAGGACAGGGGATATCTCAGCTCTAGGCAGATGGGGCCTACAATCATAGTGCTACAGAGATGATACGAGGTACGATCTGTGTCTACTCCACCTTAGCTACAGTACTTATAGACACAGGTTCCAATCATTCTTTTATTGCCACTGTCCTCATTCAGAGCTCGGAGATTTCGACGGAGATGTTGGCTCAATCCATATAGCTAGAGACTCCTACCAGAGCTAATTCGACAATTATGCACTGGTTCCGGTAGTGTGAGCTTACTCTAGGAGGCGAGAGCTTCGGCTATGATCTCATAGTAGCAGCGCCAAGGCCTTACGACGTCATCTTGGGTATGGACTGGTTATCTACATTCCATACATATATTGACTATATTAGGCGCAAAGTGTGGTGTGTCCACACAAATGGAACCAAGTTTACCTTCACCGGAGAGATGGGAGCCTCAGCACAGGATGGACTTACCCGGAGGAGGGTGCAACTGATTACACATCATTTGGCTAGCCTTACCCTCGGAGTGGTTGATGTGGAGAGTCTGAATTATCCTGTAGTGGTGGACCAGTACACGGATGTCTTCCCTGATGATGTTCCATGTCTACCTCCTCATAGAGAGGTGGAATTTTACATTGACTTGTACCTTTGGATGAAACCGATATCTGCACCAGCATATCAGATGGCTCCCGCGGAGCTTTGCGAGATACGAGTAGACTGGCAGGGGAAGGGATTCATCTGACCCAGTGTTTCCCCATGGTCAGCCCCGATTTTGTTTTCCAAGAAGGTGGATGGGAGCTTGAGGCTTTGTGTTGAATATCATCTCTTGAACCAGGTGACCGCAAAGAAAAAGTTTCCACTCCCGAGGATTGACGACCTCTTTGATCAGCTGAAGGGAGCACAATGGTTCTCAAAGATAGACCTAAGATCAGGCTATCACCAGCTCAGAGTACGAGATGAGGATGTGAAAAAGATGGCCTTCAGGTGTCGGTACGACCATTACGAGTTATTGTTTATTCCATTCGGTGTGACCAACGCTCCAACAGTGTTTATGGGACTCATGAACAAGATATTTCAGCCATACCTTGATCGCTTTGTAGTAGTATTCATCGACAACATTATGATCTACTCGACTACTAAGGAGGAGTATGCCTATCATTTTTAGGTAGTTCTGGACACACTCTGAGAGAACCTCCTATATGGTAAGCTCTCGAAGTGCCAGTTCTAGATTAGAGAGGTTCAATTTCTAGGACAAGTCATATCGGAGGCTGGAGTTGTAGTGGATCTAGTAAAGATTGAGATGGTACTTGCTTGGGATCCACCCAGGAGTGTGATGGAGGTACAAAGTTTCCTGGGTTTGGTTTGGTACTACCGAAGAATTGTACTAGATTTTTCGAGAGTTAAAACACCACTATCAGCCTTGAAAAAGAAGGGGAAACCCTTCATGTGGTTGGAGAGATTCCAGTAGAGTTTTTAGGAGCTAAGGAAGAGGATGACTAGTGCCCCCATCCTGAGGCTTCTAGAGGAGGGTGTAGGGTACGTAGTCGACTGTGACACATCAGGGATTAGACTTGGATATGTCCTAATGCAGGAGCAAGCAGTGATCACATATGGTCTCAATAGCTGAGACAACATGAGCAGAACTACACTACCCATGACCTAGAGTTAGAAGCAGTGGTCTTTTCCTTGAAGATATGGCGACACTATCTGATTGGTGAATTCTTTATAGTGTACTATGATCACAAGAGTCTCAAGTATATCTTCTCTCAGAAGGAACTAAACCTGAGATAATGACGTTGGCTTGAGTTCCTTCAGGACTATGACTTTGAGATAGTATATACTCCTAGGAAGGGGAATGTTGTAGCAGATGCACTCAGTAGAAGATCTGGTATACATATGCTAGGTGAGGTGACGAAGTAGCTGACCACTTTGTAGATATCCTTTGTGGATAGAGATGGAGCAGCTTTTCTTCAGTCTCTTACAGTCACTCCCCCACTTCTTCAGCGAGTCAAGTAGGTACAATGTGGGGATGCTGACTGCAAGACACGACGTGCTCATATATCCACAGTACATGAACCTGATGGATTTTCTGAAGGTGGGGAGCATGCCATCCTCTATAGAGGATGTACCATGGTACCAGTGTTGCTTTGAAAGGAAGTGTTGAGGGAGTTCCACGCATCCCCTCTAGAGGTACATCTAGAAGTGGAGAAGATGTACCAGGATCTCCGACGACAACACTAGTGGTCGGGAATGAAGAAATTAGTAGAAGAGTTTATCTCTCGATGCCTCACTTGTCAGCATGTGAAGGTGGAGCATCAGGTACCAGAAAGCTTAGTTCATCCTTTAGAGGTCCTAGAGTGTAAGTGGGATGGGATATCCATGGACTTCGTAACAGGAATTCCATGTACGTCTAGGGGTCATGACCTGATTTGGATGATCGTCGACCGACTCACCAAGTCGGACCACTTCCTACCGATCAGAGAGTAGGGATCAGTAGGGAGATTGGGATTCCTCTATGTGCAGGAGATTGTCCGGCTACATGGAGTACCCTCGAAGATTGTCTCCGATCATGATACACGTTTTACTTCTCGGCTATGGAAGGGTTTACAGGAGGCTTTCAGAATGCTGTTTCATTTGAGCACCGCCTTCCATCCTCAGACGGAAGGCTAGACTGAGTGGAAAATTCAGATCCTTGAGGACATGCTACGTGATTGTTTTCTCGACTTCAGTAATAGTTGGGAGGATCAGTTACCTTTGGTAGAGTTTGTATACAACAACAACTATCACTCGGACATTGGGATGACACCTTTAGAGGAATTGTACGGGTGACCTTGCAGATCACCTTTGTGCTATAGTGACCCAGGGGAGTGAACACTAGTGGGACCAGAGATGGGACGGGATACCACGGAGAAGGTGCATATCATCCAAGATTGGATGAAGACTGCACAGAGCAGGCTAAAATCATATGCCGACAAGAGACTGAGACCTATGGAGTTCTAGGATGGTGACCACGTCTTTCTACATGTCTCACCTCGATGAGAATTGTGAAGATTTGGCTGAGGCGGAAAGTTATCTCTAAGGTTCATCAGACCTTTTCAGATACTCATCAGAGTTGGCGAGGTGGTATACCACTTAGCTCTTCCACCTCAGTTGCACCAGGTGCACGATGTCTTCCACGTATCCCAAATAAGGAGATACATGAATGACCATTCCCACATCATCGACCATGGAGAGTTGGACATCGACGATGGGGCGACTTTTACGGAGGTTCCAGTGGAGACTGAGGATCGATAGAAGCAGGTCCTTTGTGGATGGTCTATACCTCTGGTGCGTGTTCACTGGCAGCACGAGAACCTCCAAGAGAGCACATGGGAGCAGGAGGCTCAGATGCGTGCTCAATACCCCCACTTGTTCCCTTAGTTTGAGTTGTGGCTTATGGGGATGTAAATCATTGAGGTGGAGAGAATGTAAAGTCCCAAGATTTACCTGTAATTTTTTTAAATATATGAGAATTTTATGAGTCTATGAAAATTGAAAATGCGTGATTTCGAGGCCCGAAGTACCTGAAAAGAATTTATGAACTTTTGTTTGGGAACATTTAGTAAACATGCAAGCGGGTTTTTTCTAGCTTTTGAACCGGTGCTCGGACTTGAAATCTAAGGGCACTGTCGAACTCGCAGCGCCGATATTCACTTAAGAATACTTTCACCTCGATGACAGTTGTTCGAGGGTAAAAGTTAATTTTTTGTTTTTTTGTGGAAATAATAAAATAAAATAATCACACATTTTATTTTATTTGTTGAAACCCCATCTACTTTTGTTAAGGTAGTGGGGACCACCCAAGTTCTCAAAACCACCCAAATTTGAATTTAGGGGCAGGGACCACCCAAAACCTCTTAATGGGGGAGAAACCTCTCAACTCCCCCAATTAATTCTTTGTGTCAACATAAAATTAATTGTTAAGTTACGAATTAATTTTATGTATCAACATAAAAATTAAATGTTAAGTTACCAATTAATTTTATGTGACAACATAAAATCAAATGTTAAGTTATTATTTAAAATTTATGTCGGATATTTCTTTTCTTCTCGGTGGAATTGGGGAAGGGATTGGAAAAAGATAATTGAGAGAGAACTTGAAGGATTATCCTCTCTAATGAAGAACGCCAATGAAGAACATCAATGAAGAACACTGACCTTGATTTCGACCTTCTTCCTCAAGACATCCTCTAATAGTGGATATCTTAATCAATGAAGAATCACCTCCATCGAAGAATGTTAATCCGACAAATGAGATCAGGATCAGAGGTGTGTGATAGGCACGATTAACGTCGACAACTTCAACTTCTCTCTTTGTCATCAATAATCAAACAAGGTTGGGGTTTATTTGTGTATGAATACTTTTCCCATGTTCTTCCATTGAATTATTTTTTGGGATTGGGAATAAATCATTGCGGGAAGTTGTAAAGCATGACGTTCTTCTTGAAGTTCTTGTTTAGCCATATGATACCACCCTAACATGGAGGGTAAGGGCCAAAAAAACATGGCCTAGCCCCTCCGCAAATATTGTGATGTTTTGTGGTGTTGAACGCGATGAAGGAGACAACGCAACGACACCGCCCCGCGGCCTCACGCCATCCGTGACTGAACCCCTGTGGCCCCTCGTGGCCTGCCGAACCACCTAGCTGGACGGGCCCGACCCAGTGGGCCTGGCTGAACCCAACGGCTTTTGGCCATAACTTTGGTACCAGACGTCCGTTTGATGAACCATCATCAGTATTGGAAATCTTGGAGTGAGACGATCCTTTTGAGTATACCCAACTGAAGTTTTGGGTTAAGATGGGGAACGGTCAGGTTGGATCGAGCATAAATCCAACTGGGCTCCCGTGACAAAAAGACTAATAACTCACAAACCATACGTCCAATTGATGTGCTGTCTGATGTGTTGAGACCCCTATGAAGTGGAAGACCTTTGAGATGATTCTTCGTGAGACTTCATGGAATTTGGAATATTGACCAGTAGCTTTTGGAGTGGATCCTCCTGGATATGAGAGAGCATAGTGCGGGAACCCAATAGCTGGTTGAGACTTGACAACTGCTGACCTTTTTGACTCGGAGTGACTTAACAGGCCCAGTGGGGAGAAAATCTATATGACGTGACAAACCCATAGTGGGGAGAGCCTCTGTGTGACATGGCATACCCACAGTACTCGACAGGAGGGGTAACTCAGCAGGCCATGGTGGGGACTACCTCTGTGTGATGCGACATACCCACAATACTCGATAGGAGGAGTTCCTCAATAAGTCATAAGGGGGAGCGCCTCTGTGTGATGTAGCAGACCCACGGTGGGGAGTGCCTCTGTGTGACATGACAGACCCATGGTACTCGACAGGAGGAGTACCTCAGCAGTCTAAGATTAGTGGGAAGCGCCTCTGTGTGACGCAGCATGCCTACTATACTCGATAGAGGAGGGGTTCTCTAGAAGCCGAGGTGTTCGAAGATGTGACTGGAGATGTTACTTGTTACTACCCCTAGAATAAATCCTAGTGTGAGCTGAGTTAGTATCTTTGTGTTCTCCTCATGATTGAGATGGATTAATTGATAACTTAGATATATATATGGGAATATACCTAGGTAGGGTTATCTATTGATTTTATACTTTGTGGTTTATCATTGGTGGATTTTGTGAGACCTTGAGGTTCTCGGGGTCCCTATTGAGTATCGTTATACTCATCCCTGCACGGGCTATGCCTGAACCTTTTTGTGTTTGATGCAGATGACAGACAACGCTGACTATGGTTGGGAGTACCAGGACTGGATGGTGCCCGGAGGTGGACCATACGGCGTGTCGGTATGCAGAGGAGACGGGTGGAAGTGGAGTGCTGTGGAGATGATATGTACCTACCCTTCATGTGGGAACCTCAGAGGATGACTTAGTAGCTACCTTTTCTCTTTCTTCAATTGTATTGTATTTTAGTTGTACTTGTACCTTTACTGTTGGTCTTGTATTCTGGCCCCTTTATTATCAGTACTCTTTTGGTTATACAGTTTTCTTGTGTTTGTATCTTGTTGTGTGCTTGGTTACGTTAGTTTGCAGGTTATAAAGGAAATGCCTTCCAGTTTTAGGGAGAACCCTTTCGGTGCTAGTCACCAGCCCCAGGGGTATGGAAGGCGGGCTTGTGGTAGTCATGGCACGGGCCCCGGGGGACGGGTTGTGACAGGGATTGTTGGACCCCAGTTGAGTTTTGGTTGTATTTTTTTTTCAATAATTGATATATGTTTGAATTTAAGAAATGGAGATGTTTTTAGTTTCTAGATTGAGGAAGTCATATTGAGGAATCAAACTCATCCCATTGGTGCGAGTCATTGAATATGATTTATCATATTGGGATCTCTACTGAAAGCTAATAGAAATCATATTGAGTTTGTAATGAAAGTGTTTATCATAATAAAAACCTGATCAGATTAGAGTCTGCCTAACCTCGATGTAAATCTAATGATGCTTTGATTTTTTGTAATTCAAAAAAGTCATAATTTATCTTAGAAACTTGTGTTACAATATTGATGAAATAAAGGGGAAGAATAAGTACTAACAATAACATTGAGCATTTAATAGTGAATCGTATTCAGTTTGGAATCATACTCAGATTTGCAGACTCAGCATAAGAGTGGTTCATAATTGTCTAAATTTTATTCTGAAAGATTTATATTATCATACCAAAAAAAATCATACCGAAGAAATAAAAACTGAAGAAATCATACTAAATAATCATACTGAATAATTATAATGAATAAATCATAATGAGAAGATTTTTATTTCAATTGGTGTGGAGCAATGTAATGATGAATCTATTGTTTAAAAATAATCTTCATCGCAAAGAGGTATATTGTAATGAGAAGATCAGAATTAGAATAAAGTTTGTTAAGAAGTCTGAAGTGTTAAATAAGTCAAAGATCTGAAATTGAAGGAGAATTGAAAGCATTGAAGAAGTCAAAGATCCAAAAAACAAGGAGAATTGAAAGCGTTGAAGGAATCAAAGATCTAAAAATCAAGTAGAACTGAAAGCATTAAATAAGTCAAAGATAGATCCAATATTTAAGGGAATTCAAATATTCAAAAAATTTTGTTAAGAAGGAAAGGTTTTTAGAACCCCACCTAAACCACTCTTGATATCCCTATAAAAGGAGATATGAGTTCATTTATAAAAGTGACCAAAAAACTATTCAAGAACTTGAGCTCCAAAATTTATGGAATAAATATTGATTACCCAAAAAAAATTTGTGTTTCAGGTTGAAGTTGAGAAAAAATCATCATATTGACATTCAATATGATCATCATAGCAAGATCCATCTAATAAAGTTTCATCAGAATAATTCCATTGGAGTGAGGCCATTAGAACGAAATCCATCATATATTGGTTCATATGATGGAGTTCCATCGGATGTAGAATTGTGAGTTTCTGATTGAGTTCCTACTCAATTGAAGAAGAAAGTGTAGAAGGAGAATCAAACTAGACTGACCATCAGATGAAGACCATCGTATTGGGGTTACCGGACAGGGAAGATCAAACTAAATTTACTAAGGAAGATTACTAGACTAAGGTTATAGAATAATATTCAAGAACAAAAAGTTCCTTTGTGAATTTTTAAAGTTGTTGAAGTTTTTATGAAAGTAAAGTATGATTCAGCTTACTTGTGGAGAAAGTGAATACTTTTGGAAGTGGATCAGAATAGAAGAAGAAAGTGAAGCTTGTAACTCTGGATACTTACCATTTTCTTAAAAGGATTAATTTTTTCTGGGAACTGGATACTGGAAAGGATATTTAGGGGTATAACCAACTATAGTAATAAATTTTATACTAATATTATAGAATTATTATTTTCTTGTTCCTTTGTATTCAAAAAAAAGATAGTAAAAGAATCCATGTTGGTGGGACTATCCAACATGGAAAGGAGTAGGTCTTTGTACCGAACATTGTAAATATTGTGTGCTTAATTCTCTTTATATTAGTTTCATAAAAAAGGTGAGGCTGTGAGTTATATTTGAGTGGATCATTAACATAACAAGTTTCATAGGCTAAGAATTTTTTTTAAGAAATTGTTTTATAAAAGAAAAATGAACCACTGATTCACCCCCTCCTAGTGGTCTTGATCCTACTTTGGAACAACATCCATGTATAGTGGTCACTTGATTACATGGAAAAAATTATTATATAGGTTTACATATGATGTATATGATATATCTAGTGGTGTAAATATTTATATAAATATATGAGTATGTTTTATGGACACCACACTAGACACCAGTGCCCTTTATAGCTAGAGTAACACTAATGCTTTTCTAGATGATGATATTCACTTACATATATGAAATATGGATTTTATATTTATTTTCAACACTACTAAGGCCTGTAAGGTCACACAGTTAGGCCTCTGGATAAATATTATGTTTTGGAAAAAGTTTTTGTTCTAAAAATTAAGAGAATATGATAAAATCCTATCCAAAAATAGTTTTGGATGGATTCAATAAGAGTTGTGAAGTTTTTCATAGAGTCCTTATAGATTTTAGTGAAATTGTGTGATTGTTGAGTATGAAATAAAATAATTAATGGAATATTTGATTTAGGAAAATTTATCTTCCACTTGATTTCATTGATAATAATCTATTATGAATGGATTAAATGACTTAAATATTCAATGAATGGGTTAAATGAGTAAATGATAATGGGAATTAAAGTATGCTGATATGTTGAATATGGAAAACATGTTTCATTAAATAAAACACATCAAGGATGGATATATAAAGGGATGAGATCCCCCCTATTTCACAAAATCAATTATATTAAAGCATCTCTAAGCTCTCTTCCTTCCTGTAGCTTGTTCATCACCCTTAGTGAAGATGCTAGCAGCTCTTCAAGTATACTACAGTCCACCTATTGAGATCAACATCCATAGGCCGGTGTACCACCTTTGGAGGAAGGAGGGATTGTCTTCCACTCCTATTATCTTCATGAATGGTGATATATCAAAGATTGAAGATGGATCTTATTGTATTGTAGGCACACATTTTATGATCTTCATTTACATTACACATTGATTCCGTCGAGGATAAACAATATATTTGGGTTTTTATTACACTATCATGTCCATATAATGGACATCAAAAACAAAAAAGTTATATATTAAAAAAATGATAAAATTCATGCATGAGATGAGATAAATTTCAATTTAAATAATATGTTTTTTAAAACAAAATCCATCTCATGCACGAGATGTGATAAATTTCACATATTATGTTATATCTTTTAAGATTCAAAATTTATCTCATTTATGAGATGATATAAATTTAGTATACAATAATACATTTTTTATGAAGTGAAATTTATCTCATGCATGAAATGATAAAATTTTCACATACAATAATAAATTTTCTAAAAAAATGAAATTCATATCACATAAGCGATAAAATAAATTTCATGTACTGCATTATATCTTAAATAAATGAACATATCTCACACATAAGTTGATATAAATTTAATATGCAATGATATATATTTTATGAAATGAAAAGTTTATAATTTATGAAATGGGATAAATTTCACATACTATAATAAATATTTTAAAAAATAAAATCAATCTCATGTACAAGATGATATGAATCTTATATATTACATTATATCATTTAAATAATGAAATTTATCTCACATTGTGAATTTTTTTTCAGTTCTGCACATGAGTTTTAAAGTGATTTTAAAAAAATTCATATTATTTTAATATTTTTATTTTACCTAAAAATGAAATCTATCACTTGAAAAAACTAAGATAAATTTTTATAAAATGTATAAAAAATATTCTAATATATTTAAAATTTTTATGCAAAAATTATCAGTTTAAATCATTTTCACATATCACATTATTTTTTATAAATAAATCTTATCTCATATTTTTACATGTTATTTTTTTATTTTTTTATGATAAAATTTTAAATATATAAATATATATGAAATAAATTAAAAATTGTATAATCTCAAAATAAAATTCTTTTAAAACAATTATGAAACCTTAATTTTATAATAATAATTATATATATATATAAATTTTATTTGGTGATCTAGGTGAAATATATTTTTTATTAGGGGTAAAATAATATTTTTTCTATAATATATTTTTAAAAACTTATTATTTAATTTTTTAAAATTATTTTTTATTTAAGAATATTAAGATTTGTTTTTTTAACAAGTGCAAGATGAATCTACAAAACAAATGTCAAAAAATAAAGTGCAATTAAAATAATGGTGATAGAAACATTGATCTTTTAATTTTTTTAATATAAAATGTGAAAAAAGAGGAGGAGGTATCAAGCATACGTGTGGAGGGAATGATACATGTTGTATGTATTTGTTGTCAATAAGGTGTCAAAATAACACAGCTCATGAGGCAATTGATCATATACTGATTCTCTCTCTTCCCCTCCCACTCATATACTATTACATAATGTTTCTTTTATATCATTAATGGATAAAGTTTAAATAATATAATATTTTATATCTCATTATTGTTAAAAATATAATACACATCCCTTGTCACGACCCGCCTTCACCAAGATGAGGGAAGGGACAAAAGATTTCCAAACCCTTCCTTCTTCAAGTTGAAGGAGAGATAATGACCCCCGAGACCCACCTTCAATAGGTCCCGAAGTGGCGGCTAGCACCAAGGGTATAAAATCACACACAAAATGGAAGGCATTACCCTTTTTATTTAATAGGATTAAGAGATAAGATAGTAAATCCAAAACAACACCAAAACTGGAAGTAAAAGTAAAGCTAAAACATTCCATTCCCATATGCATGTTACAATAATAAGTGCTACAAAAAAATACAATAAAACTATTAAGGAAAGTCCCAAAAGAAAAGAAAATAAGTAATGTCAAAAGTCCCAACGTCTGAACTAGTAGGGCTCGAAACAGTCCTCGAAGTCCTCCTAGAAACCTGAAAGTAGTTTTATATATGTAGGGTGAGTATACAGGTATACTCAGTAAGGAGAAACCAAAAGCTCTCATGCACAAGTGGGGAGGAATTCTAATGCCCTGTGAGAAAAGGAGATAACCAAAGCACCTAGAAAGGAAACTATCCACCCAACCCTCACCAAGGCACACTTCCCAAATAGCGCAAGTCAAGTAAAGTAATAGTAATAACACATCAATGTTTGGGTACCCCGCACCACTTTTCCACTGGTTATTGAAGACAACCTATGCGTCAGACCTCCCTCGCCATTCTCATCGTAGTCCCGCCGCCATTCCCTGCCCGCACACACCTGGGATACCACAACCACACATCCTACCTACAAACACCTGAGTCACAACAACCACATGTAACCACGCCCGCATACACTTGGGATAGAACAACTACTGCCACGCCCAAAGACACCTGGGCCTCATCCCAAAGACACTTGGGAAACAACTTGCCTGTACACACCTGGGAAAATCACCACAACTACCCCGAATGAAGAATCTTTGGCCATAATGGACCTTAGGCTGTCACAGCCTGCCTGAAGAGTCTTGAGCTACTTGGGAAAGGGAGAAAAAAAGAGCTAATAACCATCCACTTATAGGAGTGTTGGAAAAAACACCCTCCCCCATGGAATGGGGGTGTTTGACACGAAGTTCTCAACTTGGGTGGGGTGCGAATAAGAAATGTAAAAACTAAATTATACATATAGGTTAATAAGAACTCGTCCCAACCTAGGGGTTACAAAACCATCCCATACACAAACACCCTCATTACTATTCACTCATAAAAAGCACAATAGCCACAACCAAGTCACAACTCATTCCCGAAAAACAATTCCCCATTGAACCTATTCTTGTTATCACATTCAAGTGGTTCCATTTAAATAATTCTTCACTACTAGGAAACTAAGAGGCATAGCCACAATCCAAGGAAGAAAAAACAACCAAGCAACATATTAAGCATTCACACTTGGTTCTCTTGTAAAGTCACAACAACAAAAGGGGTCCATGAGATCCCTTGATGTAATGGAACTAAACCAAGTCCCAACTTACGGCCCCTCACGGCCTCAGATTCACAAACCAACAACTATACCACAATAGGGGATCCCATTCCCATCCTCATCACCCCACCAGAATCAAGAAGAACAACCACAAATATTACCAAGATAGAGAAAGGGAGTTTCCAGATTCAAACACACCATTAATTGAGTTTCTTCTTTCCGTTCGGTTAACCGGGGTGATCACACAAGTATTCTTGTTCGCCAGACATCCATTTAATCAATCGAGTTTATCTGATTAACCAATTTCTATGTTACATCCATTCAATCATCACAGATAACAGGGGTCCATTAGTGTGCATGGAAATACCACCAACAACCATTATTTTCAGTGGACATAAGCCCATACAATTCACAACATATAAGCAAGGGTAAAAGAGTACAACAACATCATCAAACACACCCCTTCATTCTTTAAAATTAAGTTTATTATATTCATTATGGGTTGGTTTCATCCATACCCATAGAAACATTATCATACCCACCCTCCTAATATATAGTAAAGAAAGATGAAGGAAGAACCCTACATGGATGATCAACGATCGATGTTTTTCTCCTCGTGCCAAGAACTGGGGATGCAAGACTTATAAGGGAGGAACTCTGGGGACTCCAAGTGTAAGTAGGAAAGGCTCCAGTATAGGCGCACCACTATCCTTGGGAAGGGGGACTCCAAAAGCACCAAAGAAATGAAATATACTGCTGAGAAGAAGAAGAATTAATCCCGTGCGATAAAAGGTGAGATCCTAGAGTTACGGGATATGAATTTTGGATGGATTTAAAGGTGGATCATGGTTTCACCATGTGGTTGGATGGTTACACATGATGGAATTAATTGTTATTTAATAATTCTCATTGGATAGGTGGCCATAATGGCTGTGAGTTAAAGGGTTTCCTTTAAACAGAGGAAAACACGTAACATGGGAGGAACTAAAAAGTACGGGAAAAAGGGTGTGACATTAAGGAAAAAAAACACACGTTTTGGAAAGTCAAGAGTCTCTCGACTCTTGGGGGATTTTAGATATAATTTATGGGATTTTAATGGATTTTAAAGGGGTATAAAATAATTTTATGTCAAAAGATACATTACAGGAGCAAAAAAAGTCAGAAACCGGAAAAAACGGAACAAGGGTGGGACACCGAAACGGTGTCACCATCAAGGTGCCACCCTCACGATGCTGCCATAATGGTGCATCCTCACGATGCTGCCGTCATGGTGCCACCATCACAGTGCCACCATCAAGGTGCCACCCTCACGGTGCCACCCTCATGGTGCCACCCTCATGGTTCCACCCTCACGGTGCCACCCTCACGATGCCACCGTCATGGTGTCATTATCACGGTGTCACCCTCACGGTTCCACCGTTTCAGTGAGCGACCGTGACAGTGCGACCACCACAGTACCACCATTACAGTGTCACTGTGACCAGTGACACCGTCACAGTGCCATTGTTTCGGTGGAACCATTTGATGAGACCGAGTTTTTGGTAAAGTACTGGACCAAGAGGGTTCGGTCCATTACATCAGATACCTCTCAAAATATTCTCACCCTTGAGAATAGAAACTAGACCTGAAGAAAAGAGAGGGGTCTGAACAACCACCTCGAAAGATACCTCTTATGAGAAAACCTCCTCGACATCTATGAACACCTCTCCCTCAAGTAACCACACAAATATATAAGTGTGTCACTATCCAGACATATGGATTAGGGAGTCCCTTTCCCCCATGTCGAGATACTATCCACTTTAGGAGGCACTAAGGTACCCACAAGAGTTTAATCGCATCCATCTTAATGCGTCTCGATTAGGGATCAGGTCCTACCTTCCCCACAACTAGGGCTCTTCACACACATCCAAAGAATAAGGAAAACATACCCTCTCATATTTAACAAGGTCAAGCATTTCATCACAAATAAGTACAAAATAAAACAGATCAAAACTCAAAATAGCTCTAGGTATTGGGCGCGCATATGTGCCTCCCATTCCCAGGTACTCTCCTTAAGGCCACCATGCCTACATTACACACAAACCAAGGGAATGGTTTATCCATGAAGCACATTCTCCTCATGACCTTCGATTATCACTAGTTGCTCTACAAACGTCACATCGTCCTCGATATCCAACTTTCCTCAGTTGAGGACATGTGAATCATCGTGTAGATACCAATGGAGCTGAGAGACATGGAAGATGTTGTGCACCCTAAGTATCAGTGGTGGTAGCACTAGCTAATAATCCACTTCACCAACCCGCCGCAACACCTCTAAGTGTCTGACGAACCTGGGAGAAAGATTAATCCCTCTGTCGAACCTCCATTGCCCACATCAAGGGGACACCTTCAACAAGACGTGGTCCCTGAACTCGAACTCCAAGGGTCTCCTCCTATGATCGTCATACGACTTTTGCTGGTCCTACGCCACCTTCATCCTTTACCGTATAAGCTAAACCTTATCCATCATGCTCTGCACTACCTTCGGGACAAGAACACCTGCTTCCCTAACCTCTTCCCAACACACAGGTGAGCGACACAACCACCCATACAAGGCTTCGAATGGAGCCATGCCAATGGTAGAGTGATATCTATTGTTGTAGGAAAACTATACTAGAGGAAAGTGTCGTACCAATGATCCTCTAAAGTCCAAAACACATGCCCATAGCATATACTCAAATGTATGGATGGTGTGCTTTGTCTGCCCATCTGTCTGGGGGTGGAAAGTAGTGCTGAGGCATATCTGGGTGCCAAAAGCATGTTGCAATCCTTTCCAGACTCATGAGATAAACTGTGTATCCCGATCAAAGTCTATGGAGCTCGTAATTCCATGAAACCACACCACTTCATCCAAGTAACTCTGTGCTAGGGCATCCACCACACTCGACTCCTTGATTTCCAAGAAGTGAGCTGATTTTGTCAGCCAGTCCACCACTACAAAGATAGCATCGCGACCCCCTTGAACTATGGTATTCCTATGAAAAAATCCATCTAAATTTCATCCCATTTCCACTCAGGGATATCTAAAGGTTGTAATAGACCTCATGAGATGCAGTGTTTAGCCTTCACCTACTGACACATGAAAAAATTTTCCACAAACTTTTCCACTACCCACTTCACCTCGGGCCACCAAAACTGATCCCTAAAACCCTAGTACATCTTGGAAACTCCTGGGTGTACTGCCAGGGGTGAGTTGTGAAACTCACTAAGAACTCTACCGTGCATTTCCACAGGTATGAACACCTTTCTATGAAACAACATCCATTTATAGCCATATTCTGACCATCCTTCCAGAGCATTGCCTTGGCTAAATGAGCGCACATCACTTCAGCCTCTAAGTCCCCCCACTGAGACTCCTCCACCTACCACAATATAGCACTGTCATCTGAAATAGACAACCTATGCCATCCTCCACCCTTGAATCCAGGTGTAGGGAAGCCAACTCCTCCATCATTCTCCAAGCATATGCTAATTCTCGAAAAAAATCCTTCTATAACTTCCTGCTCAAGGAATTAGCCACATTTTTCCCTTTCATGAGGTGTAGGAAATTTTGAAGTCGTAGTCCTGAAAAAATTCCATCGACCTCCACTTCTGCTTGTTCGGGTCTCACTAAGAGAATATATACCTCAATATCTTGTGATCTGTGAAGACCACGAAGTGCTCTCCAATGAGGTAATGCCGCCAAAACTATAGTACAAACATGACTGCTGCAAGCTCCAGATCGTGGGTGGAATAGTTACGCTCATGGGGACTTAACTGCCTAGACCCATAATATATCACCCCTACTGTTGCATCAGCACACACCCCAATCCTTTTCCTGAAGCATCACAGAACACCTCAAATGTCACTCCTTCTGGAAACCTCAGTACTGGGGCACTAAACAACTTCCCCTTCAGATAACTAAAGGCTTCCTAGCACTGTTCACTCCATATAAAATCCTAATCTTTCTTGGTCAAGGCTATCAAGGGTGTTGAAACTTGAGAAAAGTTGGGAACGAATCTCCGGTATTACCCCGCTAAACCCAAAAAACTATGAATCTATACCAAATTCTTGGGTGCTTTCCAAAAAATAACCGCCTCGAACTTTGATGGGTCCACTGCTATCCCCTGTTTAGACACAACGTGTCCAAGGAAGTGCACCTCTCATGTCCAAAACTTTCACTTGGAAAACATTCTATAGAGCTGGTGTTTTTGGAGGACCCCAAAAACCATCCTCAGATGCTTAGCATGGTCCTCCCTTGATCTTGAGTAGATCATGATGTCGTCAATAAACACGACTACAAACTGATCTAGATATTCCAAGAATACAGAGTTCATGAGACCCATGGACACAGTTGGCGCGTTTGTAATGCTGGACAACATGACCACGAAATCAAAGTGCCCATAAATGCACATGAAGGCTGTCTTTGAGATGTCACCCTCCTTCACCCTCAACTGGAGATATCCTGATAGTAGGTCGATCTTGGAGAATAATCCTACCCCCTTAAACTGATCAAAAATGTTGTCTATCCTCGGGATAGGGTAACAGTTCTTGACCATTACCTGATTAAGTCTTCGGTAGTCTATTCACATCCTGAGACCACCATCTTCCTTTTTCATGAACAAGATTGGATCACCCTATGGTGATGTGCTTGTTCGGACAGAACTCTTCATTATCAGATCATCAATCTGAATCCGTAACTCCCACAAATTATAAAGTGCCATCTGATAGGGATCCATCGAAATTGGATGGGCAACGAGTTGCAAGTCTCTCCCGAACTCAACTTCACATCGAGGGGGTAGAGTCACCACCTTTTTAGGGAATATTTCCATGAAATCACTAACAATTACCAAATATTCCACCATATATAAGTCTGTTGACTCCATTGATAGATCGGTTAAAAAGGAAAGAAAGGGATCCACTCATCGGCTTCCCTCCTAAAAAACCTGCTCACCTACGAAAGTCACATGTCGACTACCAATATTTGAAAACACAACCCTTCTCTGGAAGCAGTCGATAACATAACACACAAAGAACAAACATTCGATGCCTATAATGAAATCATACAGCTACATATATAGCAAAAGAAGGTCCCCACTAGACTGATGTGGTACCAACATTAGTCTACATCCCCGACAAACATGAGACAAGCTGGTCTGACCTCTGACTGGAGTACTCAAAAATATGGGTAAGAGAAGTCTCTCTGCATCTAAACCCAAGGTATGGGCTAGACTGGGTGCAACAAAGGAGCAAAAAGATCCTAAATCAAACAAGGCACAAGAAAGAGTACTAAACAAGCTGATTGTACCTCGGACGACCTCCAGAACTGCTAGAACAATTTCCTCCACAACGTGTAACTGCCCACGCCTAGATCTTTTTCCCCTAAACTGTTAGCCACCTCCACGACCATGCCCTTGTCGAGGTCCCTAAGGAGAGCCCTGAGTTCGGCCTCCTCCTGCAACGTCTGCTCTTGGAGGAGTGGGAGATCGCTGTCCCTGATGCTGCTACTGAAAGGGCCTGGCTGGAAACTACTGCTGCTGAGGTGGGAGATGAACCTGCCCACCCCCACTGTACTACACTCGGTCTGGGCAGGGATTATAAAGAATCCTATGACTGCCACAGAGGAAGCATCTCGGTCCTGGGCCCTCAAAGAAGGGGTGAGGACTGGGAGATCGAAACTGGAATTGCTGGGGCCTGCTACCCACTGGCCGAAACCTAGAAGGCCCTGACACTGGAGGCCTGCTGCTAATAGCTTTAACCTTTGACGAGCCCAACTGGATCCGCTCTCGCAGAACACCTCCCAGTGTGTACATCCTCTCCACCACTTTAGACTTCCTCTAGACCTCCAAGTATGTCGGTAGAGTGAAGGGAGTAACAACATACTGAAGAGAAGGTCGGAGTTCCTCCTTTAAACATCTCACCTGAGACTCCTCATCTGTAAATAGGTGCAGAGAAAAGCGAAGGAGATCTTTAAACTTGATCCCCAACTCCCTCACTGACATACTCCCCTACTGAAGGGAGATTATCTACTACCTCTTATTAGCCTTCATCTTATAAGAGAGGAATTACACCCAGAACTCCCTCTCAAAGTTAGTCCATGAAACTTCAGCCTCCCTCTTTTCCCCAAGATAGAGCGTCCACCACTGACATGCTGCTCTCCACATTTGACTTACATCCAAAAGAACCCAGTACTTCGTCAGAGCCCAGATCAAGCTAAAAGATATCACCAACTCTTCGAGCCATCTCTCTATCTCCATGTTTGAGATGCTGCCCTCGTACTTACCAGGGGTCTATCGCTAAAAGTCATGAAGCATATTCTACCACTGGTCGTCCTCCTCCTCTCAATCAGCTCTCTTATGATTAGCTAAATCATTCTCCTAATCCTCGATCACCTACACTACTCGTGGTCGTCATTTGAGTACCATAACTGTAAGGTAAATAAGGAATGTCTAAGACCAAGTAGTGTAAAATATTGCTTTAAATTTTTCTTAAATGTTTCATTTATTTTAGATCCACAAAGTACCCAAGATACACAAGAACACAAGTCATTATGATGCATATACCTTTCCTAGGGTCTCTACCCTACAATTAGTGTAGCCTCACTTGGTCGTTCGGTAGGTCTAGAGCCCTTGCATTGGATCATGGGGGAACATAAAATCATGTGTCCTAGCTGGTCTTCACTTGCCTATTTCACATGACAAGATTTCCTAACACCATTTACCTACCATCCCATGAAATCCTTAGTGCCTAACTCTGAACTCCATTCTATCTCTCAACCTCATCCTCTAATACCATTTTGTCACGACCCACCTTCACCAAGATGAGGGAAGTGAAAACAAATTTCTAGAACCTTCCTTCTTCAAGTTGAAGGAGAGATAATGACCCCCGAGACCCACCTTCAATAGGTCCCGGAGTGGCAACTAGAATCAATGGTATAGAATCACATGAAAAATGGAAGGCATTACCCTTTTTATTTAGTAGGATTAGGATATAAGATAGTAAATCCCAAACAACACCAAAAATGGAAGTAAAAATAAAGATAAAACAATACATTCCAATATGCATCTTCCAATAATAAGTGATACCAAAAAAATACAAGAAAAATCCAAAGGAAAGTACCAAAAGAAAAGAAAATCAGCAACGTCAACATTCCCAACGTCTGAACTAGTAGGGCCCAACACAGTCCTTGAATTCCTCCCAAAAACCTAAAAGTAGTTTTATATATGTAGGGTTAGTATACAGGTATAATCAATAGGTAAAAACCAAAATCTCTTATGCACAAGTGGAAAGGCACTCTAATGCCCCGTGAGAAAAGAAGATAACCAAAGCACCTAGTAAGGAAACTATCCACCCAAACCTCACCAAGGAACACTCCCCAAATAATTCAAGTCAAGTCAAGTAATAGTAATAACACATCAATGTTTGTGTACCCCGCACCACTTTTCCACTAGTTATTAAATACATCCTACACGTCAGACCTCCCCCGCCATTCTCACCGCAGTCCCACTACCATACCCCACCAGCACACACCTGGGCTACCACAACCACACATCCCACCTGAAAACACCTGATCCATAACAACCACACATAACTACGCACACCTTGGAAAACCACCACAACTACCCTGCCCGAATAATATTGGGCTATAATGGACCTCAGGCCATCACAACCTTCCCGAAGAGTCTTGGGATACTTAGTAAATGGAGCAAAAAGAAGCTAATAACCAGCCACTCATAGGAGTGTTGGAAAATACACCCTCCCCCATGGAATGGGGGTGTTCGGCATGAAGTTCTCAACTTGGGTGGGGTGCGAATAAGAAAAATAAGAACTAAATTATACATATAGGTAAACAAGCACTCTTCCCAACCTAGGGGTTTCAGAACCAGCCCATACACAAACAACCTCATTACTATTCATACATAAAAAGCACAATAGCCACAACCAAGTCACAAATCATTCCTAGAAAACAATTACCCATTGAACCTATTCTTGTTATCACATTCAAGTGGTTCCATTTAAATAATTATTCACTACTGGTCAACTAACAGGCATAACCACAAGCCAAGGAAGGAAAAACAACCAAGAAGCAGATTAAGCATTCACACCCAGTTCTCTTGTTATGTCACAAAAACGAAAGGAATCCATGAGATACCTCGAAGTAATAGAACAAAACCAAGTCCTAACATACGACCCCTCATGTACTTAGATCAACAAACCAAAAAATGTACCACAACAGGGGATCCCATCCCCATCATCTTCACCCCAATAGAATCAAGAAGAACAACCACACATATTACCAAGAAATATCAAGGGAGTTTCCATATTAAAACACACCATTCATTGAGTTCCTTCTTTCTGTTTGGTTAACTGGGTTGATCACACAAGGATTCCTATTCAATGGTCATCTATTTAATAAACCAAGTTTACGTGATTAACCAATTTCTATGTTACAACCATTAAATCATCACAAAAGATAGGGGTCCATTAGTGCACAAGGAAATACCACCAACGACCATGATTTTAAGTGGACATATGACAATACAATTCACAACATATAAGCATGGGTAAAAGAGAACAACAACATCATCAAACACACCCCTTAATTCTTTAAAAGTCTATTTATTATCTTCATTAAGGTTTGGTTTCATCCATCCCCATAGAAACATTATCATACCCACCCCACATGATACACAATAAATAGATACAAAGGAAGAACCCTACTTGGATGATCAATGACCGAAGTTTTTCTCCTTGTGCCAAGAAATGGGGATGTGTGACTTGCAGGGGAGGAACTCGGGGGACTCCAAGTGCGAGTATGAAAGGCTCAAGCACATGCACACCACTAGAATCAGAAAGAGGGACTCTAAATGCACCAAGTAAAGGAAATAGACTAGGCGAGAAGAAGAAGAATGAATCATGTGTGATAAAAGGTGAGATCCTAGAGTTACAAGATATGAATTTTGAAAAATTTTAAAGGCGAATCGTGGTTTCACCATGCGGTAGGACTGTTACACATGATGGAATTAATTTTTATTTAATAATTCTCATAGGAGAGGTGTCCATAATAGCTATGAGTTAAAGGGTTTCTTTTAAATAGATGAAAACACATACCATGTGTGGAACTGGAAAGTACTGGAAAAAGGGTGTGACATTAAGGAAAAAAACAACACGTTTTGGTAAGTCAAGGGTTGAGAAAAAAACAACTCATTTTGGTAATTCAAGGGTCACCTGACTATTGGGGGATTTTAGATATCATTTATGGGATTTTAATGTCTTTGAAAGGGGTATAAAACACTTTTAAGTCAAAATATATGTTGTAAGAGCGGAACAAGTCAAAAACTAGAAGACAAGAAGCAAGGTTGGGACACCATATTGGTGCCACGGTCATGGTGCCACCCTCATGGTGCCACCATCATGGTGAACCCTCATGGTGTCACCATCACAGTTCCACCGTCAAGGTGCCACTGTCACGGTGCCACCGTCATGGTGCCACCGTCACGATGCCACCGTCACGGTGTCACCCTCACCGTGCCATCGTCACGGTGCCACCATTTCGGTGAGTGACTGTGACGGTGCCACCATCATAGTGTCACTGTGACCAGTGCCACTGTTATGGTACCACTGTTTTGGTGGAACCATTTGATAGGACTGAGTTTTTGGAAAAGTACGAGACCAAGAGGGTCCATGCCATTACATCCATAATAAAATATTCTTTCAATATGAATATTTCTTGTTTAAAACATTTGTCACATAAAACACAAATAAAAAAAATCCTAATGAATGAATATTATGAAATATTCATACATTATGGACTATGTAACATATAATGATTCATATAACACCTCAATATACATTGAAACTTTATCAATTTAAAATAAATAACTAAAACACTCTAAATCTGCTATTAAAAACTTTAAATCTATGTAAAGTGTATTTAAAATTGTTTTAATAAATTCAAATATATTTTTTAAAAGTTTTTACCCAAATTAAATTTTAGAAAAAATAAAAAATTTAAATTAATTTAATAATAATAATAATTAAAATAAGTAGTGATTCTAAAAGTTTTCAAAGAATATTATTGACAAAACCTTTTTTAACACAATTAAAAACTTATTGTACAAATATTGAAAAAATTAAACTATAAAATGAGTAAAGTGTATAAATTAAGAGAAAAATATATTAACATAATTAAATAAGGTGTTTAGGTCCATTAATGGCCATAACCATCTTATATTGACTAAACTAGTCAAAAAAATCACTAAAATAATAAGTTATTGTAACTTTAATCCTTAGAGAGAGTCTCGTATAAAGAGAATTTCCAAAAATTGTCTTAAAATCAAATCTTTCTCATGTTCTTACTTTGTATTTTTTATTTTAATTTGTGAGAATGAAGGTAAAAGATTTAAAAAAACACATCTTGGGTACTTGATGATTTAGTAGAGAAATTATATCTAAAATAATTAATGAAATACAACAACTAACATGCTAAATATTTAGATAATATAAAAACAAGTGAAGAATATTCACAATAGAAGATGAAACCATGGTTTATGTTTTGTATGATTGAGATAACCTATCAATTTTCATCTAAAGGTTCCTTGAGATGTGAGAATCATGGATATTAGATGCATAGACATGGGATTCCTTTTCCATAAAGGTTCAATTTAAACTAGAGAGTGGGAGAGTGTTATCATAAGTGTGAGATAAAAAACCATAGTTACTTTTCAAGAGAAGATATAATCATATATTTATAGGCTTTAAATCATGTTTAACTGTTTTAAAAAACTCAAGGATCCAATTTAACGACTGATATAGATTTGGTAGATTTTTCATTTATCATTAAGTGATCCAATAGTTGAAATCTATCTTAAATGTGTGAAGATACACCACTATTGACCATTAATGGTATTTAATGAAGAAAAATAGAATAATTGATAAAGTTTATATAAATATTTTAATAACTTGTTATATAAACCAACCCAAAGAATAAATTTTACATCCTTAAGTAAATATTCATATTACCTCAAGTGAATCCCCCAATTTTTAAAGTCTAATTTTTTTTTCAAAGGTTTAATACTAACCATTATAGAATTATTTACCTCAATAATGATTATTTATTCATGCCTCAAATTCTACCAAACATTTATCATGAGATATTAATATATCATATTGAAGGGTTTTATAGGGGATAACCTTGTCCAAACATAGGGTAAATAATCAACCATAAAATTTCTTTACCAATAACTATCTATTTATTTTAGACTAAATAAAATAAATGAAGAATATGTATCCTTTGTCTAATGAAAAAGTTTGTCCAATATCACCTACATGATATTGATAAATATTCCTAAGAAGTGTCCAATAGACTCCTTCCTCATAGGTAATCCATGAGTTATAAGAATCTCCCAACACTTGAGAAGGATTTCATTTAATCTATAGCCTGTTAGAACTTTTGGTTAAAGGATTTAAGAAAATAATAGATAAAGAGAGATTTTTTAACACCATAAGTTTGGTTTATTTTTTTTGTTTTATGGATTATTTAAAGTTAAATAATGTTTAGGTCAATACATAGAAAGTTTCTTGAAGGTTTCAAAAGTTTTTGTATCCTTTTTAGAGGTGCATGGTTTGCATACGATTAATAGAAACCATGCTCAGGTCTCTAGGAAACCGTGGGAGGTGTTGGGGGTCAATGGGTAGGTGCATGATTGGAACATAGTTTGGGAAAGATATGCAACCAAATATGCAACTTGGACTTTTTTGGGATAGATACAAATCACATGTTTTTTCAAACTGTGCGTCATAACCATGTGATGAGAATTAATTTGTATAGAAATTAAATTGTTTACTCGAAACTTTCCCAAAAAGCCTCATTATTCCTCCACTAACCTAGGATCACAATTTCAAGAGATCTATTATGAAATTTTTGGTGATATTAGACCTTTAGACTCTAATTTTGATGATCATTTGAGTGGTTGATCTTGGAAATCAAAGGTAAGAACTCGGTTCTTCCTATCTATTTTAGATACGATCATTTTATATTGAATAGAATGACAGATTGGGGATTACATGTTTGAATATATTGGATTATACAAGTTTTAATGGGATATTATTATGTTTATATAGAGGAATAGAAGAAAAAACCTAGATTTTTACAATTAAATTACATATTATGTGACAAACGAACCTAATGTAGGCGGTTTTTCCCTCTTTCTACTTTTTTGGAACATAAAGGCAATGTTTTATTTTAAATAATTATATTCTAATTTTTAATGGTTTTACCCTTATAAAACTCTAATTTATTTTATCTTATTGGTTTGATCATGAAAATAGGGTTGTGGGAGTTTTCCATAATATATTTTATAAATTTATTAAATGGTTTTTTAAAGAAATATGGGTTTGACAAGAATTCTTGGCATAACTGGGTTGTAGGTATCAACCAAAACATGTTTGATTAAATGTTTAAAGATTTTTAATAAAAAATATTATGGTTGTGTGAACTTGAATTATTTTTGTTAGTGTGTATTAATGATTTTAATTCGATGAGTCCTTGATGAAATAGACATAGTGCTCAATGCTAACAAGGAAGACACATGGAGGATTTATATCAAGTGATGGAATGGTGGAGGTCGTATCACCACTCATGAGTATAGGGATGCCATTTTTAATACATGTGTGTTTGTGTGCATGAACATGTATGATTATTCCAAGTTGAAATTAATTTACTTATTCTTCTTCTTGAAAGGGTGACTCATCATTTATAAGGCCCCGGCCTTAAACCTTACTTAATCTTGAGTTATTACAAGATTACACATTGAGGATCTTTTCAGGTTTAGAGTTTTAGAGAATTAGATCATGAAACTTGCATTACATTCCACATTTAAACAAAGTGGTTACATAAAAGACAATATTCATTCTTCCCATCAATGGAAACATATTTAAAATAATACACGGATTCTTTCTTGACACATCCTTGACACTATCATCACATCATGTACCTTTCCCTTGACCTGTGAAAAACATTTCAAAAACTTGGGATGAGCATAAAAAGCTCAGTAAGGGTTATAAAAATATGGAAAGGAAACATGAGTTCATATATACATAAGAATGAAATCATACATTACCCATAAAACATAGGCACTTTAACATACCTCATAAAACCATGAATAAATAAAAGAAATCATAAGACATAAAGGTAACTTGAGGCATTCATAACATTCTTACGTAGGGAGTAACCCTCTTGGTTACGTTTTGGAATACCCATCACAGTATATTCCCTAAATCTCTTCGGAGAAACCTTAACGTTTCACTCCTTTGCATTACCCAATGCATTGGAGAGCTATAACGGGCTCACCCACCCTTAGTTTATCACGGAACCACCCGTCTTCATAATAATGCCCAAGAACCATAACATAATCATATCACATAAAACATGCATAAAGGAAACATAACATTTCCACATTTCAATAACAAGATATCAATACAACACATTGATATAATAAAAACATTATGAAAACCATTTTCAATACCAAAGTAAACATGGTATTTATTTTTCATTTTAAAAAAAGGGTATGGCTTTTAGAGGAAGCCGAAACTCCAATAATGGTCACGGCGGCGGAGAAGTCGTTGTCGCCGCATACGTACGACAAGAAAAACATTCCCTTTTATCGTTTTGTAAAATGCTTCGTATAAAAAAGATTCCTTTTGAATAAGCGTAAAAGCCAAAGGGGTTTATACACCATATAAAAGAAGGCTGTGTATAAAACAAAATATGCCACAATGAAAGGAGATTGAGATGAAGTCCCATACAAAGACTGTATCCTTAGTTTAAGGATAAATCAATTACATAATTATGTGTGACAAACTAATACACCAAATATAAGTGGATATTAAGTGTAAAATAATCAAAGGTCATTCACACATATTCAAAGGATGTCATATTCAATAACTACATGTTGAACCAAAAGAAATTGAAATTGGGTTAAGAAGTTCCCTTGACAGCCTAACAACGTCACATCAAAATGAGTTGATGAGAGATAAAAAAAGGATATCTCATCACTTGGACATAAAATTTACATCAATAAGGATATATGAGAATATATCCCAACATAACAATATGTAAAATAAAAGACCCAACAAAATAAGTCTTTTAAAAAGAGGAGGGTGAAAGGTTCCCTTACCGACATGGGTATCTTTCGAAACATACGCCCTGTGAAAGAAGGACAATACAACATTGATGTAAATACTCATAAACAAAATAATATTACACAATGAGTAAAATAGTGGTCAGTACATACACCACACAAAGGAAATTGTGTCAAATGTAGCATAAATCTCACAGGAATAAAAGTGAGATGAAAAATCCCTTACGAAAACTCAGCAGCCTAACGACGCCACTTAAAACTTCCAAAAATGGATTGATGAGATCAAATAGGGTATCTCATCACATTAAAATAAAATTTACAGAAAGAGGAATATAAAAGAACATCCCTCATCATAAAAAAGAGGAGCTTAAAAGAAGTGACATAAAGAAGAGTACTTAAAGAGAAAGAGAGAGGTTACATCTCTTACGAAAATTCGGCAGCCTAACGACGCCACTCAAAACTTCCAAAATGGATTGATGAGAGGAAAATAGGGTCTCTCATCATATTAACATAATAATTAAAGTAGGAGTAATATAAAATAACATCCCAATCATAAGAAAGATGAGCTTAAAAGGAATGACATAAAAGAGTGTACTTAAAAAGAAAGAGAGGTGTAGGATCCCTTACCTCGGGTCCGACTTGACTCGATCATTCTTTAACGTCCTGAATAATAAACTTGAGTTAATTTCCAATTTATTAAGAACCTTTTTCTAGTTCATTATTCCTTTTAGATCACTTATTGTCATTTTATAAACATTATGTAATCATTTAAGTTAATAATGTTTGTTTTTTCGATATTTGGTTCTTAAGTCGAAAGTGGACTTCTTACAATTACATGTTGTTTGTGTGGTCAAAGGTTCTTTATATACAGAATGAAATTCCTGATTTGGATAGCATATATATCATATATATCCAGAATATACATGTATTTATAATATTACATAATCATTTAGAGGTAAGAAATGAAATGCACCGTTCATGGAGACGGTAAGCCGTACGTACGCATGAACGCTACTTTCATTTCTTTGTCATATTAATGGAATTAAAACTAAATGAGAGGTATGTATATTTTAATTCAAGAATTATATTCATCATTTAGATGTATCATTAATCATATATATCCATTATATACATGTACTTATAATAGTACATTACATTTGGGGATAAGGAATTAAATGCACCGTTCATGGAGACGGTAAGCCGTACGTACGCATGAACGCTACTTTCATTTCTATCTCATACTTTAATGGAAAGAAATAATAATGATATATAGGTATATTATAATTCCAGTATAACATCATATATAATAACATTAAATCCATCCTTTATACGTCCCACGTATGGCATTAACGAATCACATCACTTTGAGGGGGCGGTAGTCCGCACTTCCA
The DNA here is from genome assembly GCA_963277665.1 of Viscum album. Taxonomy (NCBI): domain Eukaryota; kingdom Viridiplantae; phylum Streptophyta; class Magnoliopsida; order Santalales; family Viscaceae; genus Viscum; species Viscum album. Next base: position 1,628,273,081 of record OY728156.1, on the reverse strand, counting down.
AAAATGAAGATATTATGTATACCCATAATGGAAACAATAATGGTATGCCATAAATGAAAAATACAGAAGCTTAAGGAAAGAATAACCATATTATATATCATATATAAAAGTAGTTACATCATAATGGCCACCTTTGAAAGTGTTAAATGAGTATTGAACAATCATCGTTTCGGGAGGCAGAATTTCGCCATCCACGGAAACCGTATGTTCTTTAACCATTTGATGTAGTTGTGTGAGAGTGTAGCTCGAATAAATCTTATAACAACATCCTAGTATATTGAAGATAATGGTTTTGTTACAAAAGAAGTAAATAAAATGAGTTTAGTGGGTTGGAGAAGCAAAATAAAACAAATGAACATGAGAGAATGAATTACCTTTAAAAGTGTAACTCATTTTGATTTGAGCCTAAAGACTTCCTTTGAAAAGATTCTGCCCAAAGGGAATCCTCTAGGATGTGGAGAGGGATGTGGAGAGAGTAAATGGGCAGGGGATGGCCGAGGCAAAGGCTTGAGGAGTGTGTGAAATGAGGTAGAGGTGGGGGCCTTTTATAAGAGGAGAGGAGGGGCACTTTTGGAAATCATGAAACTATTATTTTATTTTCAAAAGTGTTTCGAATTTATAAGGTACCACATTGATATATTTCAAAGATAAGATGATAAGGCTTAGAAATATTCTCATACAATAGTTTTTGGACAAGTGTAGGTCTTAGATTTTATATTATCGTTTCATTTTATTTAAACTGTTCATTAATGAGGTCATCGTTGCATCATCATGATGTCATAATTAAATTAATTTATTTAATGTCTCAAAATTATAACAAAAATATCCTGATGTAGGAAATATTTTTATCTTTCCAAAGAGTATTTATAGACAAAAATATGATTAGTATAACCCCTTCTAAAAATTATTTTAGTAAAACAATTTATGTTTGTGTCATTTTCAGCTTTATTTAAAAAAAAGGCATTAAAGTCATTATCTCACCCAAGAGGCTCCATAGGGTCCCCTAAATCGACCCATAGGTTGTCTTGGTCGGACATGACTCATCCAATATTGGTAGGACAAGTTTAATGGTGTTTTCATATTTTTATATTATCATTTTTACCTTAAATTACACTAATTATCTCTAATCGCGATTAATGAAAAAAAGTTACTATTCACCAAAAAATTATTTTCATCCCATTGAACCACATTTTACATACTAATGACAACCATGTATGTCAGATTTTCAAAATTCAATACACATTAGTGGTAAACTTTCATTTAACTGAAAAATCAGTTTGCTTGATTACCAGTTAGTGGTTTCACTATTCATCAAAAATTGGAGTTTTTCAGAAAATTACCAAAAATTCACTCTAAGCTATATTCGATATTACGAATTCAAAAATGATGTTTATATTAACTGATTCAAAGAATATAATTAGAATTAATTAATTTAATAATTAACTCCCGCTGTCAAAACAAATAGCGTGTTTTTAAGAAACAATATATATAAAAAGATTGATATTTGTTTATATCGAATTTCAAAGTGAAATTAATTCCAAAGTCCACCATTGAATAAAATGGTAAAAATATTTTATGGTTTAACTTTAAAACCAATTCAAAAGATAATCTACTCATATAAATAAATTATATTAAAAGAGGTTTTGAATTAAAATACAACATTTTTCACTTATTCATAAAAAATGAACTTTATCGGAAGAATAACAAAAACATACACAAAGTAAATTTTGATGTCCCAATTATAAAGAAGGATTTTATTTGGTCCAAATTAATGTATAAGAGTGACCAAAACTATATTTAAAGAGGGTTCTCCATCAAAAGGTGATAAGTGAACCTTTAGTGAAAACTAGGGCATATACGCCTAAAATTGAATTCTTTCCGTATTTTAAGCCTTTATCTTTTATTGGATAAATGTAAAAACATTTAAAAACATATATAATCATATTTTAGTTATTTCTATCCATTCTCCCCAATACAACGGCTACATGTTAACTGCCATTTAAAATAATATTATTTTATTATTAGAGTGCAACGTAAGATTCCCAAGAAACTCGTTGTTGCGTGTTGGGTACGCCATCGAGCATAGCGTCCCCTTTAAAGTCTTATTAATATTTTATTCAAAAATATGGATAAATATGAAAATGTCATATTCTTTATTTACCTGGGGTGTTACATCCTTCCCCCCTTTTGGGAATTGCGTCCTCGCAATTTTAAAATTGGGCTTGGAAACATCCTTGAAAGTCCCACATCAGAAGAAGAGTCGGTAAAACAATCACTTTAAAATAAAGAAAGATAAGTACAAAGGTCACCTGAGTTAACCCATACTAGGATTACAAGTATGAAAACATGGACATGGAGGAGAAAACATAGGGTCATGTTCTGATGAAGAGTGATAGAAAACATGTTTAGGAGAAAGTTAACCATGAGAAAATCACAAACTTGTGATGGGTTAAACGATATTCGATTCCCCAGTAGGAAAAGTTAATAGACAACATTTTTGTTTTAAGATACTTTTTATTAGGGAATTTATTCATAAGGAAACATAATCACTTATCATGTTGACTTTCAACTTTTATTAGATTCCTTACACAAACTCATATTTTCTCCAAAAGGCGAGTATTTAGGAAGACTTGTTCACATTAAGAGTACTATAATCAACTTTTAGAGAATCACCTAATCCACAAAAGAGAACTATATACTTCCCATGTATTTAGACTTTAACCAAAACCAAAACCAAAAAGGCTAGTACAAGACCAGATAATCCAGAAAAGGATAACCCTTTATAAAAAGAAAATCTATTCTTAACCTCCAAAATTTGTCCAACAAAACCCAAAGTTCAACGAGGACCATTAGATAAACAATTTGTCCATAAAATTCTTCAAAGTAAACCAATATAAGATTGAAACCCAAATATTTGAAGGATTTAGTCACATCGTCTTCCAAGTTAAATCGTAACATTTATCTCCAAACAACATCAGTTGCTCTTAAAGTCTCGTATTGAAAAGTAATTAACCTAATCACATATCCTCCATGATAGGTTAATCATTTTCATAAATAACCCAAAATCAACTTACTCTTAATTCATAAAATCATATAACTAGAAAGAATCAGTCAAACTAACCAGGGAATTCACGTAGTCCAGTGGTAGGTGATAAATACCAGTCGCAACTTGGTTGTGGGTTCGATTCCCGCAGTATTGTCCAACGCGGCGGGTTGTCACACGGTCTGCGTGTTGTCCTTTCTCCAAAACTATATAATTCTCAAAACATTTCCCAAAATGAGATAAAATCTTCAAAAATAAACATAGAATATTTTAACCTCAAGTTTATCTCATACCTTTCATTTTCCATCATAACATATAATAACCCATAATTACCTCAAAAGTAAGGATCATATAAACCCTAATGGTTACCTTTTTAATTATTACCTGAACTTCCACAACGATTGGTCATCTCATACATGATGCATTATAGAACATACCAAGGTTCAAGTGGTTGATCATGACTCCTTGATAGTTGGTTTATAACAACCACGAGTTTCCTCATTGAATACCCCATTTCATCGAGTCTCTTAATCAGAGAACCACCACAGTATCCTTCAAACCAATTGTTACTTTGGTTCCTGCGAGATCCATCCATTCACTAAAAACAGAAATGTCAGTGTGAGTATATCAACAAAACCATCATGTACTAATGAGGAAGGTAAACACTAAGATATACTTACTCATTCACTTTATCTAAAACTAGGACTCTTTCTGAAATCCTAACCATTATGGTAATGTCACTTATGCTTAGAGAATACCCTAACCTCTAAAGTTATCTAAACCAACCTTTAATACCAACTATAAGGCCCCAGCCTTAAACCTTACTTAATCTTGAGTTATTACAAGATTACACATTGAGGATCTTTTCAGGTTTAGAGTTTTAGAGAATTAGATCATGAAACTTGCATTACATTCCACATTTAAACAAAGTTGTTACATAAAAGAAAATATTCATTCTTCCCATCAACGAAAACATATTTAAAATAAAACACGGATTCTTTCTTGACACATCCTTGACACTATCATCACATCATGTACCTTTCCCTTGACCTGTGAAAAACATTTCAAAAACTTGGGATGAGCATAAAAAGCTCATTAAGGGTTATAAAAATATGGAAAGGAAACATGAGTTCATATATACATAAGAATGAAATCATACTTTACCCATAAAACATAGGAACTTTAACATACCTCATCAAACCATGAATAAATCAAAGAAATAATAAGACATAAAGGTAACTTGAGGCATTCATAACATTCTTACATAGGGAGTAACCCTCTTGGTTACGTTTTGGAATACCCATCATAGTATATTCCCTAAATCTCTTCGGAGAAACCTTAACATTTTACTCCTTCGTGTTACCCAATGCATTGGAGAGCTATAACGGGCTCACCCGCCCTTAGTTTATCACAAAACCACCCGTCTTCATAATAATGCCCAAGAACCATAACATAATCATATCACATAAAACATGAATAAAGGAAACATAACATTTCCACATTTCAATCACAAGATATCAATACAACACATTGATATAATAAAAACATTATGAAAACCATTTTCAATACCAAAGTAAAACATGGTATTTATTTTTCATTTTAAAAAAAGGGTATGGCTTGTAGAGGAATCCGAAACTCCAATAATGGTCACGGTGGCGGAGAAGTCGTTGTCGCCGCATACGTACGACAAGAAAAACATTCCCTTTTGTCATTTTGTAAAATTCTTAGTATAAAAAAGATTACTTTTGAATAAGCGTAAAATTCAAAGGGGTTTATACACTATATAAAATAAGGCTGTGTATAAAACAAAATATGCCTCAATGAAAGGAGATTGAGATGAAGTTCCATACAAAGACGATATCCTTAGTTTAAGGATAAATCAATTACATAATTATGTGTGACAAACGAATACACCAAATATAAGTGGATATTAAGTGTAAAATAATCAAAGGTCATTCACACATATTCAAAGGATTTCATATTCAATAACTACATGTTGAACCCAAAGAAATCGAAATTGGGTTAAGAAGTTCCCTTGACAGCCTAACAGCGTCACATCAAAATGAGTTGATGAGAGATAAAAAAAGGATATCTCATCACTTGGACATAAACTTTACATCAATAAGGATATATGAGAACATATCCCAACATAACAATATGTAAAATAAAAGACCCAACAAAAGAAGTCTTTTAAAAAGAGGAGGGTGAAAGGTTCCCTTACCGACATGGGTATCTTTCGAAACATACGCCCCGTGAAAGAAGGACAATACAACATTGATGTAAATACTCATAAATGAAAGAATATTACACAATGAGTAAAATAATGGTCAGTACATACACCACTCAAAGGAAATTGTGGCAAATGTGGCATAAATCTCACAGGAATAAAAGTGAGATGAAAAATCACTTACGAAAACTCGGCAGCCTAACGGCGCCACTTAAAACTCACAAAAATGGATTGATGAGATAAAATAGGGTATATCATCACATTAAAATAAAATTTACAGAAATAGGAATATAAAAGAACATCCCCCATCATAAAAAAGAGGAGCTTAAAAGAAGTGACATAAAGAAGAGTACTTAAAGAGAAAGAGAGAGGTTAGATCTCTAACGAATGGATTGATGTGAGGAAAATAGGGTCTCTCATCATATGAACATAATAATTACAGTAGGAGTAATATAAAATAACATCCCAATCATAAGAAATAAGAGATTAAAAGGAATGACATAAAAGAGTGTACTTAAAAAGAAAGATAGGTGTAGGATCCCTTACCTCGGGTCCGACTTGACTCGATCATTCTTTAACGTCCTGAATAATAAACTTGAGTTAATTTACACTTTATTAAAAACCTTTTTCTAGTTCATTATTCCTTTTATATCACTTATTGTCATGTTATAAACATTATGTAATCATTTATGTTAATAATGTTTGTTTTGTCGATATTTGGTTCTTAAGTCGAAAGTGGACTTCTTACAATTACATGTTGTTCGTGTGGTCAAAGGTTCTTTATATCCAGAATGAAATTCCTGATTTGGATAGCATATATATCATATATATCCAGCATATACATGTATTTATAATATTACTTAATCATTTAGAGGTAAGAAATGAAATGCACCGTTTATGGAGACGGTAAGTCGTACGTACACATGAACGCTACTTTCATTTCTTTGTCATATTAATGGAATTAAAACTAAATGAGAGGTATGTATATTTTAATTCCAGAATTATATTCATCATTTAGATGTATCATTCATCATTTATATCCATTATATACATGTACTTATAATAGTACATTACATTTGGGGATAAGAAATGAAATGCACCGTTCATGGAGACGGCAAGCCGTACGTACGCATGAACGCTACTTTCATTTCTATCTCATACTTTAATGGAAAGAAATAATAATGATATATAGGTATATTATAATTCCAGTATAACATCATATATAATAACATTAAATCCATCCTTTATACGTCCCATGTATGGCATTAACGAATCACATCACTTTGAGGGGGCGATAGTCCGCACTTCCTAAAATGAAGATATCCTGTATACCCATAATGGAAACAATAATGGTATGCCATAAATGAAAAATACAGAAGCTTAAGGAAAAAATAAGCATATTATATATCATATATAAAAATATTGACATCATAATGGACACCTTTGAAGGTGTTAAATGAGTATTGAACAATCATCGTTTCGGGAGGCAGAATTTCGCCATCCACGGAAACCGTATGTTCTTTAACCATTTGATGTAGTTGTGTGAGAGTGTAGCTCTAATAAATCTTATAACAACATCCTAGTATATTTAATATACTGGTGTTGTTACAAAAGAAGTAAATAAAAAGAGTTTAGGGGGTTGTAGAAGCAAAATAAAACAAATGAACATGAGAGAATGAATTACCTTTAAAAGTGTAACTCCTTTTGATTTGAGACTAAAGGCTTCCTTTGAAAGGATTCTGCCCAAAGGGAATCCTCTAGGATGAGGATAGGGATGTGGAGAGAGTAAATGGGCAGGGGATGGCCGAGAAAAAGGCTTGAGGAGTGTGTGAAATGAGGTATAGTTGGGGGCCTTTTATAAGAGGAGAGGAGGGGCACTTTTGGAAATCCTGAAACTATTATTTTATTTTCAAAAGTGATTCGAATTTCTAAGGTCCCAAATTGATATATTTTAAATATAAGATGATAAGGATTAGAAATATTCCCATAAAATAGTTTTTGGACAAGTGTAGGTCTTAGATTTTATATTATCGTTTCATTTTATTTTAACTGTTCATTAATGAGGTCATCGTTGCATCATCATGATGTCATAATTAATTTAATTTATTTAATGTCTAAAAATTATAAGAAAAATATCCTGATTTAGGAAATCTTTTTATCTTTCGAAAGAGTATTTATAGACAAAAATATTATTAGTATAACCCCTTCTAAATTTTTTTGTAGTAAAACAATTTATGTTAGTGTCATTTTCACCTTTATTTAAAAAAAGGCATTAAAGTCATTATCTCACCCAAGAGGCTCCATAGGGTCCCCTAAATCGACCCATGGGTTGTCTTGGTAGGCCATGACTCATCCAATAGGGGTAGGACAAGTTTCATGGTGTTTTCATATTTTTATAATATCATTTTTACCTTAAATTACACTAATTACCTCTAATCGCGATTAATGAAAAAAAGTTACTATTCACAAAAAAATTATTTTCATCCCATTGAACCAAATTTTAAATACTAATGACAACCATGTATGTCAGATTTTCAAAATTCAATACACATTAGTGGTAAACTTTCATTTAACTGAAAAATCAGTTTGCTTGATTACCACTTAGTGGTTTCACTATTCATCAAAAATTGCAGTTTTTCAGAAAATTACCAAAAATTCACTCTAAGATATATTCGATATTACGAATTCAAAAATGATGTTTATATTACCTAATTCAAATAATATAAGTAAAATTAATTAATTTAATAATTAACTCCCGCTGTCAAAACAAATAGCGTGTTTTTAAGAAACAATATATATCAAAAGATTGATATTTGTTTATGTCGAATTTAAAAGTGAAATTAATTACAAAGTCCACCATTGAATAAAATGGTAAAAATATTTTATGGTTTCACTTTAAAACCAATTCAAAAGATAATCTACTCATATAAATAAATTAAATTAAAAGAGGTTTTGAATTAAAATACAACATTTTTCACTTATTCATAAAAAATGAACTTTATCGGAAGAATAACAAAAACATACACAAAGTAAATTTTGATGTCCCAATTATAAAGAAGGATTTTATTTGGTCCAAAAGAATGTATAAGAGTGACCAAAACTATATTTAAAGAGGGTTCGCCATCAAAAGGTGATAAGTGAACCTTTAGTGAAAACTAGGGCATATACGCCTAAAATTGAATTCTTTCCGTATTTTAATCCTTTATCTTTTATTGGATAAATGTAAAAACATTTAAAAACATATATAATCATATTTTAGTTATTTCTATCCATTCTCGCCAATACAACGGCTACATGTTAACTGCCATTTAAAATAATATTATTTTATTATTAGAGTGCAACATAAGATTTCCAAGAAACTCGTTGTTGCGTGTTGGGTACGCCATCGAGCATAGCATCCCCTTTAAAGTCATATTAATATTTTATTCACAAATATGGATAAATATGAAAATGTCATATTCTATATTTACCTGGGGTGTTACATCCTTCCCCCCTTTTGGAAATTGCGTCCTCGCAATTTTAAAATTGGGCTTGGAAACATCCTTGAAAGTCCCACATCAGAAGAAGAGTCGGTAAAACAATCACTTTAAAATAAAGAAAGATAAGTACAAAGGTCACCCGAGTTAACCCATACTAGGATTCCAAGTATGAAAACATGGACATGGAGGAGAAAACATAGGGTCATGTTCTGATGAAGAGTGATAGAAAACATGTTTAGGAGAAAGTTAACCATGAGAAAATCACAAACTTGTGATGGGTTAAACGGTATTCGATTCCCCAGTAGGAAAAGTTAATAGACAACATTTTTGTTTTAAGATAATTTTTATTGGGGAATTTATTCATAAGGAAACATAATCACTTATCATGTTGACTTTCAACTTTTATTAGATTCCTTACACAAACTCATATTTTCTCCAAAAGGCGAGTATTTAGGAAGACTTGTTCACATTAAGAGTACTATAATCAAATTTTATAGAATCACCTAATCCACAAAAGAGAACTATATACTTCCCATGTATTTAGACTTTAACCAAAACCAAAACCAAAAAGGCTAGTACAAGACCAGATAATCCAGAAAAGGATAACCCTTTATAAAAAGAAAATCTATTCTTAACCTCCAAAATTTGTCCAACAAAACCCAAAGTTCAACGAGGACCATTAGATAAACAATTTGTCCATAAAATTATTCAAAGTAAACCAATATAAGATTTAAACCCAAATATTTGAAGGATTTAGTCACATAGTATTCCAAGTTAAATCGTAACATTTATCTCCAAACAACATCAGTTGCTCCTAAAGTCTCGTATTGAAAAGTAATTAACCTAATCACATATCCTCCATGATAGGTTAATAATTTTCATAAATAACCCAAAATAAACTTACTCTTAATTCATAAAATCATATAACTAGAAATAATCAGTCAAACTAACCAGGGACTTCAAGTAGTCCAGTGGTAGGCGATAAATACCAGTCGCACTTTAGTTGTGGGTTCGATTCCTGCAGCATTGTCTGACACGACGGGTTGTCACACGGTCTGCGTTTTGTCCTTTCTCCAAAACTATATAATTCTCAAAACATTTCCCAAAATGAGATAAAATCATCAAAAATAAACATAGCATAATTTAACCTCAAGTTTATCTCATACCTTTCATTTTCCATCAAAACATATAATAACCTATAATTACCTCAAAAGTAAGGATCATATAAACCCTAATGGTTACCTTTTTAATTATTACCTGAACTTCCACATCGATTGGTCATCTCGTACATGATGCATTATAGAACATACCAAGGTTCAAGTGGTTGATCATGACTCCTTGATAGTTGGTTTAGAACAACCACGAGTTTCCTCATTGAATACCCCATTTCATCGAGTCTCTTAATCAGAGAACCACCACAGTATCCTTCAAACCAATTGTCACTTTGGTGCCTGCGAGATCCAGCCATTCACTAAAAACAGAAATGTCAGTGTGAGTATATCAACAAAACCATCATGTACTAATGAGGAAGGTAAACACTAAGATATACTTACTCATTCACTTTATCTAAAACTATGACTCTTTCTGAAATCCTAACCATTATGGTAATGTCACTTATGCTTAGAGAATACCCTAACCTCTAAAGTTATCTAAACCGACCTTCGATACCAACTATAAGGCCCCAGCCTTAAACCTTACTTAATCTTGAGTTATTACAAGATTACACATTGAGGATCTTTTCAGGTTTAGAGTTTTAGAGAATTAGATCATGAAACTTGCATTACATTCCACATTTAAACAAAGTGGTTACATAAAAGACAATATTCATTCTTCCCATCAACGGAAATATATTTAAAATAAAACACGGATTCTTTCTTGACACATCCTTGACACTATCATCACATCATGTACCTTTCCCTTGACCTGTGAAAAACATTTCAAAAACTTGGGATGAGCATAAAAAGCTCAGTAAGGGTTATAAAAATATGGAAAGGAAACATGAGTTCATATATACATAAGAATGAAATCATACTTTACCCATAAAACATAGGCACTTTAACATACCTCATCAAACCATGAATAAATCAAAGAAATCATAAGACATAAAGGTAACTTGAGGCATTCATAACATTCTTACGTAGGGAGTAACCCTCTTGGTTACGTTTTGGAATACCCATCACAGTATATTCCCTAAATCTCTTCGGAGAAACCTTAACGTTTCACTCCTTCGCGTTACCCAATGCATTGGAGAGATATAACGGGATCACCTGCCCTTAGTTTATCACGGAACCACCCGTCTTCATAATAATGCCCAAGAACCATAACATAATCATATCACATAAAACATGCATAAAGGAAACATAACATTTCCACATTTCAATCACAAGATATCAATACAACACATTGATATAATAAAAACATTATGAAAACCATTTTCAATACCAAAGTAAAACATGGTATTTATTTTTCATTTAAAAAAAAGGGTATGGCTTGTAGAGGAAGCCGAAACTCCAATAATGGTCATGGCGGCAGAGAAGTCGTTGTCGCCGCATACGTACGACAAGAAAAACATTCCCTTTTATCGTTTTGTAAAATGATTCGTATAAAAAAGATTCCTTTTGAATAAGCGTAAAAGTCAAATGGGTTTATACACCATATAAAAGAAGGCTGTGTATAAAACAAAATATGCCCCAATGAAAGGAGATTGAGATGGAGTCCCATACAAAGACGGTATCCTTAGTTTAAGGATAAATCAATTACATAATTATGTGTGACAAACGAATACACCAAATATAAGTGGATATTAAGTGTAAAATAATCAAAGGTCATTCACACATATTCAAAGGATGTCATATTCAATAACTACATGTTGAACCAAAAGAAATTGAAATTGGGTTAAGAAGTTCCATTGACAGCCTAACAACGTCACATCAAAATGAGTTGATGAGAGATAAAAAAAGGATATCTCATCACTTGGAAATAAACTTTACATCAATAAGGATATATGAGAACATATCCAAACATAACAATATGTAAAATAAAAGACCCAACAAAAGAAGTCTTTTAAAAAGAGGAGGGTGAAAGGTTCCCTTACCGACATGGGTATCTTTCGAAACATACGCCCCGTGAAAGAAGGACAATACAACATTGATGTAAATACTCATAAACGAAATAATATTACACAATGAGTAAAATAATGGTCAGTACATACACCACTCAAAGGAAATTGTGGCAAATGTAGCATAAATCTCACAGGAATAAAAGTGAGATGAAAAATCCCTTACGAAAACTCGGCAGCCTAACGGCGCCACTTAAAACTTCCAAAAATGGATTGATGAGATCAAATAGGGTATCTAATCACATTAAAATAAAATTTATAGAAAGATGAATATAAAATAACATCCCCCGTCATAAAAAAGAGGAGCTTAAAAGAAGTGACATAAAGGAGAGTACTTAAAGAGAAAGTGTATAAGGCCCCAGCCTTAAACCTTACTTAATCTTGATTTATTACAAGATTACACAATGAGGATATTTTCTGGTTTAGAGTTTTAGAGAATTAGATCATGAAACTTGCATTACATTCCACATTTAAACAAATTGGTTACATAAAAGACAATATTCATTCTTCCCATCAACGGAAACATATTTAAAATAAAACACGGATTCTTTCTTGACACATCCTTGACACTATCATCATATCATATACCTTTACCTTGACCTGTGAAAAAGATTTTTCAAAAACTTGGTATGAGCATAAAAAGATCAGTAAGGGTTATAAAAATATGTAAAGGAAACATGAGTTCATATATACATAAGAATAAAATCACAATTTACCCATAAAACATAGGCACTTTAACATACCTAATCAAACCATGAATAAATCAAAGAAATCATAAGACATAAAGGTAACTTGAGGCATTCATAACATTCTTACATAGGGAGTAACCCTCTTGGTTACGTTTGGAATACCCATCACAATATATTCCCTAAATCTCTTCGGAGAAACCTTAACGTTTCACTCCTTCGCGTTACCCAATGCATTGGAGAGCTATATCGGGCTCACCCGCCCTTAGTTTATCACGGAACCACCCGTATTCATAACAATGCCCAGGAACCATAACACAATCTTATCACATAAAACATTCATAAAGGAAACATAACATTTCCACCTTTCAATCACAAGATATCAATACAACACATTGAAATAACATTATGAAAACCATTTTCAATACCAAAATAAAAGAAAAGTAAAACATGGTATTTATTTTTCTTTTAAAAAGAAGGTATGGCTTGTTGAGGAAGCTGAAACTCAAATAATGGTCACGACAGCGGAGAAGTCGTTGTCACCGCATACGTACGACAAAAACATTTCCTTTTGTCGTTTAATAAACACTTCGTATAAAAATATTCTTTTTGAATAAACGTAAAAGTCAAAGGGGTTTATACACCGTATAAAAGAAGGTTGTGTATAAAATAGAATATGCCTCAATGAAAGGAGATTGAGACGAAGTCCCTTACAAAGACGGTATCCTTGGTTTAAGGATAAATCAATAACATAATTATGTGTGACAAACGAATACACCAAATATAAGTGGATATTAAGTGTAAAATAATCAAAGATCATTCACACATATTCAAAGGATGACATATTCAATAACTACATGTTGAACCCAAAGAAATCGAAATTGGGTTACGAAGTTCCCTTGACAGCCTAACGGCGTCACATCAAAATGAGTTGATGAGAGATAAAGAAAAGGATATATCATCACTTGGACATAAAATTTACATCAATAAGGATATATGAGAACATATCCCAAAATAATATTATGTGAATTAAAAGACATAACAAAATAAGTCTTTTAAAAAGAGGAGGGTGAAAGGTTCCTTACCGACATGGGTATCTTTCGAAACATATGCCCCGTGAAAGAAGGACAATACAACATTGATGTAAATACTCATAAATGAAATAATATTACACATTGAGTAAAATAATGGTCAGTACAAACACCACTCAAAGGAAATTGTGGCAAATGTAGCATAAATCTCATAGGAATAAAAGTGAGATGAAAAATCCCTTACGAAAACTTGGCAGCCTAACGGCGCCACTCAAAACTTCCAAAATGGATTGATGAGAGGAAAATAGGGTCTCTCATCATATGAACATAATAATTACAGTAGGAGTAATATAAAATAACATCCCAATCATAAGAAAGATGAGCTTAAAAGGAATGACATAAAAGAGTGTACTTAAAAAGAAAGAGAGGTGTAGGATCCCTTACCTCGGGTCCGACTTGACTCGATCATTCTTTAACGTCCTGAATAATAAACTTGAGTTAATTTCCACTTTATTAAGAACCTTTTTCTAGTTCATTATTCCTTTTAGATCACTTATTGTCATGTTATAAACATTATGTAATCATTCAAGTTAATAATGTTTGTTTTGTCGATATTCGGTTCTTATGTCGAAAGTGGACTTCTTACAATTACATGTTGTTCGTGTGGTCAAAGGTTATTTATATCCAGAATTAAATTCCTGATTTTTATAGCATATATATCATATATATCCATCATATACATGTATTTATAATATTACATAATCATTTAGAGGTAAGAAATGAAATGCACCGTTCATGCAGACGGTAAGCCGTACGTATGCATGAACGCTACTTTCATTTCTTTGTCATATTAATGGAATTAAAACTAAATGAGAGGTATGTATATTTTAATTCCAGAATTATATTCATCATTTAGATGTATCATTCATCATATATATACATTATATACATGTACTTATAATAGTACATTACATTTGGGGATAAGAAATGAAATGCACCGTTCATGGAGACGGTAAGCCGTACGTACGCATGAACGCTACTTTCATTTATATCTCATACTTTAATGGAAATAAATAATAATGATATATAGGTATATTGTAATTCCAGTATAAAATCATATATAATAACATTAAATCCATCCTTTATACGTCCCACGTATGGCATTAACGAATCACGTCACTTTGAGGGGGCGGTAGTCCGCACTTCCTAAAATGAAGATATCGTGTATACCCATAATGGAAACAATAATGGTATGCCATAAATGAAAAATTCAGAAGCTTAAGGAAAGAATAAACATATTATATATCATATATAAAAATAGTGACATCATAATGGCCACCTTTGAAGGTGTTAAATGAGTATTGAACAATCATCGTTTCGGGAGGCAGGATTTCGCCATCCACGGAAGCCATATGTTCTTTAACCATTTGATGTAGTTGTGTGAGATTGTAGCTCAAATAAGTCTTATAACAACATACTAGTATATTGAAGATACTGGTGTTATTACAAAAGAAGTAAATAAAAAGAGTTTAGGGGGTTGGAGAAGCAAAATAAAACAAATGAACATGAGAGAATGAATTACCTTTAAAAGTGTAACTCCTTTTGATTTGAGCCTAAAGGCTTCCTTTGAAAGGATTCTGCCCATAGGGAATCATCTAGGATGAGGATAGGGATTTGTAGAGAGTAAATGGGCAGGGGATGGCCGAGACAAAGGCTTTAGGAGTGTGTGAAATGAGGTAGAGGTGGGGGCCTTTTATAAGAGGAGAGGAGGGGCACTTTTGAAAATCATGAAACTATTATTTTATTTTCAAATGTGTTTCGAATTTATAAAGTCCCACATTGATATATTTAGAAGATAATATGATAAGGCTTCGAAATATTCCCATCCAATAGTTTTTGGACAAGTGTAGGTCTTAGATTTTATATTATCGTTTCATTTTATTTAAACTGTTCATTAATGAGGTCATCGTTGCATCATCATGATGTCATAATTAAATTAATTTATTTAATGTCTAAAAATTATAACAAAAATATCCTGATGTATGAAATCTTTCTATATTTCCAAATAGTATTTATAGACAAAAATATGATTAGTATAACCCCTTCTAAAAATTGTTTTAGTAAAACAATTTATGTTAGTGTCATTTTCACCTTTATTTAAAAAAAGGCATTAAAGTCATTATCTCACCCAAGAGGCTCCATAGGGTCCCCTAAATCGACCCATGGGTTGTCTTGGTCGGACATGACTCATCCAATAGGGGTAGGACAAGTTTCATGTTGTTTTCATATTTTTATAATATCATTTTTACCTTAAATTACATTAATTACCTCTAATCGCGATTAATGAAAAAAAGTTACTAGTCACCAAAAAATTATTTTCATCCCATTGAACCACATTTTACGTACTAATGAAAACCATGTATGTCGGATTTTCAAAATTCAATACACATTAGTGGTAAACTTTCATTTAACTGAAAAATCAGTTTGCTTGATTACCACTTAGTGGTTTCACTATTCATCAAAAATTGGAGTTTTTCAGAAAATTACCAAAAATTCACTATAAGCTATATTAGATATTCTGAATTCAAAAATGATGTTTATATTAACTAATTCAAAGAATATAAGTAGAATTAATTAATTTAATAATTAACTCTCGCTCACAAAACAAATAGCGTGTTTTTAAGAAATAATATATATCAAAAGATTGATATTTGTTTATGTCGAATTTCAAAGTGAAATTAATTCCAAAGTCCACCATTGAATAAAATGGTAAAAATATTTTATGGTTTCACTTTAAAACCAATTCACAAGATAATATAATCATATAAATAAATTAGATTAAAAGAGGTTTTGAATTAAAATACAACATTTTTCACTTATTCATAAAAAATGAACTTCATCGGAAGTATAACAAAAACATACACAAAGTAAATTTTGATGTCCCAATTATAAAGAAGGATTTTATTTGGTCCAAAAGAATGTATAAGAGTGAACAAAACTATATTTAAAGAGGTTTCTCCATCAAAAGGTGATAAGTGAACCTTTAGTGAAAACTAGGGCTTATACGCCTAAAATTGAATTCTTTCCGTATTTTAAGCCTTTATCTTTTATTGGATAAATGTAAAAACATTTAAAAACATATATAATCATATTTTAGTTATTTCTATCCATTATCACCAATACAATGGCTACATGTTAACTGCCATTTAAAATAATATTATTTTATTATTAGAGTGCAACGTAAGATTCCCAAGAAACTCGTTGTTGCGTGTTGGGTACGCCATCGAGCATAGCGTCTCTTTTAAAGTCTTATTAATATTTTATTCCAAAATATGGATAAATATGAAAATGTCATATTCTTTATTTACCTGGGGTGTTACATCCTTCCCCCCTTTTGGGAATTGCTTCCTCGCAATTTTAAAATTGGGCTTGGAAACATCCTTGAAAGTCCCACATCGGAAGAAGAGTCAGTAAAACAATCACTTTAAAATAAAGAAAGATAAGTACAAAGGTCACCCGGGTTAACCCATACTAGGATTACAAGTATGAAAACATGGACATGGAGGAGAAAACATAGGGTCATGTTCTGATGAAGAGTGATAGAAAACATGTTTAGGAGAAAGTTAACCATGAGAAAATCACAAACTTGTGATGGGTTAAACGGTATTCGATCCCCCAGTAGGAAAAGTTAATAGACAAAATTTTTGTTTTAAGATACTTTTTATTGGGGAATTTATTCATAAGGAAACATAATCACTTATCATGTTGACTTTCAACTTTTATTAGATTTCTTACACAAACTCATATTTTCTCCAAAAGGCGAGTATTTAGGAAGACTTGTTCACATTTAGAGTACTATAATCAACTTTTAGAGAATCACCTAATCCACAAAAGAGAACTATATACTTCCCATGTCTTTAGACTTTAACCAAAACCAAAACCAAAAAGGCTAGTACAAGACCAGATAATCCAGAAAAGGATAACCCTTTATAAAAAGAAAATCTATTCTTAACCTCCAAAATTTTTCCAACAAAACCCAAAGTTCAACGAGGACCATTAGATAAAAAATTTGTCCATAAAATTCTTCAAAGTTAACCAATCTAAGATTGAAACCCAAATATTTTAAGGATTTAGTCACATAGTCTTCCAAGTTAAATCGTAACATTTATCTCCAAACAACATCAGTTGCTCCTAAAGTCTCGTATTGAAAAGTAATTAACCTAATCACATATCCTCCATGATAGGTTAATCATTTTCATAAATAACCCAAAATCAAATTACTATTAATTCATAAAATCATATAACTAGAAAGAATCAGTCAAACTAACCAGGGACTTCACGTAGTCTAGTGGTAGGCGATAAATACCAGTCGCACTTTGGTTGTGGGTTCGATTCCCGCAGCATTGTCTGACGCAACGGTTTGTCACACGGTCTGCGTGTTGTCCTTTTTCCAAAACTATATAATTCTCAAAACATTTCCCAAAACGAGATAAAATCTTCAAAAATAAACATAACATATTTTAACCTCAAGTTTATCTCATGCCTTTCATTTTCCATCATAACATATAATAACCCATAATTACCTCCAAAGTAAGGATCATATAAACCCTAATGGTTACCTTTTTAATTATTACCTGAACTTCCACATTGATTAGTCATCTCGTACACGATGAATTATAGAACATACCAAGGTTCACTTGGTTGATCATGACTCCTTGATAGTTGGTTTAGAACAACCACAAGTTTCCTCATTGAATACCCCATTTCATCAAGTCTCTTAATCAGAGAACCACCACAGTTTCCTTCAAACCAATTGTCTCTTTGGTCCCTGCGAGATCCAGCCATTCACTAAAAACAGAAATGTTAGTGTGAGTATATCAAAAAAACCATCATGTACTAATGAGGAAGGTAAACACTAATATATACTTACTCATTCACTTTATCTAAAACTAGGACTCTTTCTAAAATCCTAACCATTATGGTAATGTCACTTATGCTTAGAGAATACCCTAACCTCTAAAGTTATCTAAACCGACCTTTGATACCAACTATAAGGCCCCCGCCTTAAACCTTACTTAATC
Source organism: Viscum album (assembly GCA_963277665.1). Classification (NCBI taxonomy): domain Eukaryota; kingdom Viridiplantae; phylum Streptophyta; class Magnoliopsida; order Santalales; family Viscaceae; genus Viscum; species Viscum album. The sequence continues at coordinate 1,628,254,416 of OY728156.1, read as the reverse complement.
TTGAGTTATTACAAGATTACACATTGAGGATCTTTTCAGGTTTAGAGTTTTAGAGAATTAGATCATGAAACTTGCATTACATTACACATTTAAACAAAGTGGTTACATAAAAGACAATATTCATTCTTCCCATCAATGGAAACATATTTAAAATAAAACACGGATTCTTTCTTGACACATCCTTGACACTATCATCACATCATGTACCTTTCCCTTGACCTGTGAAAAACATTTCAAAAACTTGGGATGAGCATAAAAAGCCCAGTAAGGGTTATAAAAATATAGAAAGGAAACATGAGTTCATATATACATAAGAATGAAATCATAATTTACCCATAAAACATAGGCACTTTAACATACCTCATCAAACCATGAATAAATCAAAGAAATCATAAGACATAAAGGTAACTTGAGGCATTCATAACATTCTTACGTAGGGAGTAACCCTCTTGGTTACGTTTGGAATACCCATCACAGTATATTCCCTAAATCTCTTCGGAGAAACCTTAACCTTTCACTCATTCGCATTACCCAATGTATTGGAGAGCTATATCGGGCTCACCTACCCTTAGTTTATCACGGAACCACCCGTATTCATAACAATGCCCAAGAACCATAACATAATCTTATCACATAAAACATGCATAAAGGAAACATAACATTTTCACCTTTCAATCACAAGATATCAATACAAGACATTGAAATAACATTATGAAAACCATTTTCAATACCAAAATAAAAGAAAAGTAAAACATGGTATTTATTTTTCTTTTAAAAAGAAGGTATGGCTTGTAGAGGAAGCCGAAACTCAAATAATGGTCACGACGGTGGAGAAGTCGTTGTCACCACATACGTATGACAAAAACATTCCCTTTTGTTGTTTAATAAACACTTCGTATAAAAATATTACTTTTGAATAAACGTAAAAGTCAAAGGGGTTTATACACCGTATAAAAGAAGGTTGTGTATAAAACAGAATATGCCTCAATGAAAGGAGATTGAGACGAAGTCCCTTACAAAGACGTTATCCTTGGTTTAAGGATAAATCAATTACATAATTATGTGTGAAAAACAAATACACCAAATATAAGTGGATATTAAGTGTAAAATAATCAAAGGTCATTCATACATATTCAAAGGATGACATATTCAATAACTACAAGCTGAACCCAAAGAAATCGAAATTGGGTTATGAAGTTCCCTTGGCAGCCTAACGGCGTCACATCAAAATGAGTTGATGAGAGATAAAAAAAGGATATCTCATCACTTGGACATAAAATTTACATCAATATGGATATATGAGAACATATCCCAAAATAATTTTATGTGAATTAAAATACATAACAAAATAAGTCTTTTAAAAAGAGGAGGGTGAAAGGTTCCCTTACTGACATGGGTATCTTTCGAAACATACGCCCCGTGAAAGAAGGACAATATAACATTGATGTACATACTAATAAATGAAATAATATTACACAATGAGTAAAATAATGGTCAGTACAAACACCACTCAAAGGAAATTGGGGCAAATGTAGCATAAATCTCACAGGAATAAAAGTGAGATGAAAAATCCCTTACGAAAACTCGGCAGCCTAACGGCGCCACTCAAAACTTCCAAAATGGATTGATGAGAGGAAAATAGGGTCTCTCATCATATGAACATAATAATTACAGTAGGATTAATATAAAAGAACATCCCAATCATAAGAAATATGAGCTTAAAAGGAATGAAATAAAAGAGTGTACTTAAAAAGAAAGAGAGGCGTAGGATCCCTTACCTCGGGTCCGACTTGACTCGATCATTCTTTAACGTCCTGAATAATAAACTTGAGTTAATTTCCACTTTATTAAGAACCTTTTTCTAGTTCATTATTCCTTTTATATCACTTATTTTCATGTTATAAACATTATGTAATCATTCAAGTTAATAATGTTTGTTTTGTCGATATTTGGTTCTTAAGTCGAAAGTGGACTTCTTACAATTACATGTTGTTCGTGTGGTCAAAGGTTCTTTATATCTAGAATGAAATTCCTGATTTGGATAGAATATATATCATATATACCCAGAATATACATGTATTTATAATATTACATAATCATTTAGAGGTAAGAAATGAAATGCACCGTTCATGGAGACGGTAAGCCGTACGTACGCATGAACGCTACTTTCATTTCTTTGTCATATTAATGGAATTAAAACTAAATGAGAGGTATGTATATTTTAATTCCAGAATTATATTAATCATTTAGATGTATAATTCATCATATATATCCATTATATACATGTACTTATAATAGTACATTACATTTGGGGATAAGAAATGAAATGCACCGTTCATGGAGACGGTAAGCCGTACGTACGCATGAACGCTACTTTCATTTCTATCTCATACTTTAATGGAAAGAAATAATAATGATATATAGGTATATTTTTATTCCAGTATAACATCATATATAATAACATTAAATCCATCCTTTATATGTCCCATGTATGGCATTAACAAATCACATCACTTTGAGGGGGCGGTAGTCCGCACTTCCTAAAATGAAGATATCGTGTATACCCATAATGGAAACAATAATGGTATTCCATAAATGAAAAATACAGAAGCTTAAGGAAATAATAAACATATTATATATCATATATAAAAATAGTGACATCATAATGGCCACCTTTGAAGGTGTTAAATGAGTATTGAACAATCATCGTTTCGGGAGGCAGAATTTCGCCATCCACAGAAACCGTATGTTCTTTAACCATTTGATGTAGTTGTGTGAGAGTGTAGCTCGAATAAATCTTATAACAAAATCCTAGTATATTTAAGATACTGGTGTTGTTACAAAAGAAGTAAATAAAAAGAGTTTAGGGGGTTGGAGAAGCAAAATAAAACAAATGAACATGAGAGAATGAATTACCTTTAAAAGTGTAACTCATTTTGATTTGAGCCTAAAGGCTTCCTTTGAAAGGATTCTACCCAAAAGGAATCCTCTAGGATGAGGAGAGGGATGTGGAGAGAGTAAATGGGCAGGGGATGGCCGAGAGAAAGGCTTGAGGAGTGTGTGAAATGAGGTAGAGGTGGGGGCCTTTTATAAGAGGAGAGGAGGGGCACTTTTGGAAATCATGAAACTGTTATTTTATTTTCAAAAGTGTTTCGAATTTCTAAGGACCCAAATTGATATATTTCGAAGATAATATGATAAGGATTTGAAATATTCCCATCCAATAGTTGTTGGAAAAGTGTAGGTCTTAGATTTTATATTATCGTTTCATTTTATTTAAACTGTTCATTAATGAGGTCATCGTTGCACCATCATGATTTCATAATTAAATTAATTTATTTAATGTCTAAAAATTATAACAAAACTATACTGATGTAGGAAATATTTTTATCTTTATAAATAGTATTTATAGACAAAAATATGATTAGTATAACCCCTTCTAATTTTTTTTTAGTAAAACAATTTATGTTAGTGTCATTTTCACCTTTATTTAAAAAAGGCATTAAAGTCATTATCTCACCCAAGAGGCTACATAGGGTCCCCTAAATCGACCCATGGGTTGTATTGGTCGGTCATGACTCATACAATAGGGTTAGGACAAGTGTAATGGTATTTTCATATTTTTATAATATCATTTTTACCTTAAATTACACTAATTACCTCTAATCGCGATTAATGAAAAAAAGTTACTATTCACCAAAAAATTATTTTCATCCCATTGAACCAAAGTTTACATACTAATGACAACCATGTATGTAGGATTTTCAAAATTCAATACACATTAGTGGTAAACTTTCATTTAACTGAAAAATCAGTTTGCTTGATTACCACTTAGTGGTTTCACTATTCATAAAAAATTGGAGTTTTTCAGAAAATTGCCAAAAATTCACTCTAAGCTATATTCGATATTCCAAATTCAAAAATGATGTTTATATTACCTAATTCAAAGAATATAATTAGAATTAATTAATTTAATAATTAACTCCCGCTGTCGAAACAAATAGCGTGTTTTTAAGAAACAATATATATCAAAAGATTGATATTTGTTTATGTCGAATTTCAAAGTGAAATTAATTCCAAAGTCCACCATTGAATAAAATGGTAAAAATATTTTATGGTTTAACTTTAAAACCAATTCAAAAGATAATCTAATCATATAAATAAATTAGATTAAAAGAGGTTTTGAATTAAAATACAACATTTTTCACTTATTCATAAAAAATGAACTTTATCAGAAGAATAACAAAAACATACACAAAGTAAATTTTGATGTCCCAATTATAAAGAAGGATTTTATTTGGTCCAAAATAATGTATAATAGTGACCAAAACTATATTTAAGGAGGGTTCTGCATCAAAAGTTGATAAGTGAACCTTTAGTGAAAACTAGGGCATATACGCCTAAAATTGAATTCTTTCCGTATTTTAAGCCTTTATATTTTATTGGATAAATTTAAAAACATTTAAAAACATATATAATCATATTTTAGTTATTTCTATCCATTCTCGCCAATACAACGGCTACATGTTAACTTCCATTTAAAATAATATTATTTTATTATTAGAGTGCAACATAAGATTCCCAAGAAACTCGTTGTTGCGTGCTGGGTACGCCATCGAGCATAGCGTCCCCTTTAAAGTCTTATTAATATTTTATTCACAAATATGGATAGATATGAAAATGTCATATTCTTTATTTACCTAGGGTGTTACAAAGAGAGAGGTTAGATCTCTTACAAAAATTCGGCAGCCTAACGGCGCCACTCAAAACTTCCAAAATGGATTGATGAGAGGAAAATAGGGTCTCTAATCATATGAACATAATAATTACAGTAGGATTAATATAAAATAACATCCCAATCATAAGAAATATGAGCTTAAAAGGAATGACATAAAAGAGTGTACTTAAAAAGAAAGAGAGGTGTAGGATCCCTTACCTCGGGTCCGACTTGACTCGATCATTCTTTAACGTCATGAATAATAAACTTGAGTTAATTTCCACTTAATTAAGAACCTTTTTCTAGTTCATTATTCCTTTTATATCACTTATTTTCATGTTATTAACATTATGTAATCATTTAAGTTAATAATGTTTGTTTTGTCAATATTTGGTTCTTAAGTCGAAAGTGGACTTCTTACAATTACATGTTGTTCGTGTGGTCAAAGGTTCTTTATATCCAGAATGAAATTCCTGATTTGGATAGCATATATATCATATATATCTAGCATATACATGTATTTATAATATTACATAATCATTTAGAGGTAAGAAATGAAATGCACCGTTCATGGAGACGGTAAGCCGTACGTACGCATGAACGCTACTTTCATTTCTTTGTCATATTAATGGAATTAAAATTAAATGAGAGGTATGTATATTTTAATTCCAGAATTATATTCATCATTTAGATGTATCATTCATCATATATATCCATTATATACATGTACCTATAATAGTACATTACATTTGGGGATAAGAAATGAAATGCACCGTTCATGGAGACGGTAAGCCGTACGTACGCATGAACGCTACTTTCATTTCTATCTCATACTTTAATGGAAAGAAATAATAATGATATATAGGTATATTATAATTCCAGTATAACATCATATATAATAACCTTAAATCAATCCTTTATACATCCCACGTATGGCATTAACGAATCACATCACTTTGAGGGGGCGGTAGTCCACACTTTCTAAAATGAAGATATCGTGTATACCCATAATGGAAACAATAATGGTATGCCATAAATGAAAAATACAGAAGCTTAAGGAAAGAATAAACATATTATATATCATATATAAAAATAGTGACATCATAATGGCCACCTTTTAAGGTGTTAAATGAGTATTGAACAATCATCGTTTCGGGAGGCAGAATTTCGCCATCCACGGAAACCGTATGTTCTTTAACCATTTGATGTAGTTGTGTGAGAGTGTAGCTCGAATAAATCTTATAACAACATCCTAGTATATTTAATATACTGGTGTTGTTACAAAATAAGTAAATAAAAAGAGTTTAGGGGGTTGTAGAAGCAAAATAAAACAAATGAACATGAGAGAATGAATTACCTTTAAAAGTGTAACTCCTTTTGATTTGAGACTATAGGCTTTCTTTGAAAGGATTCTGCCCAAAAGGAATCCTCTAGGATGAGGAGAGGGATTTGGAGAGAGTAAATGGGCAGGGGATGGCCGAGAAAAAGGCTTGAGGAGTGTGTGAAATGAGGTAGAGGTGGGGGCCTTTTATAAGAGGAGAGGAGGGGCACTTTTGGAAATCATGAAACTATTATTTTATTTTCAAAAGTGTTTCGAATTTCTAAGGTCCCAAATTGATATATTTCTAAGATAAGATGATAAGGATTATAAATATTCCCATACAATAGTTTTTGGACAAGTGTAGGTCTTAGATTTTATATTATCGTTTCATTTTATTTAAACTGTTCATTAATGAGGTCATCGTTGCATCATCATGATGTCATAATTAAATTAATTTATTTAGTGTCTAAAAATTATAACAAAAATATCCTTATGTAGGAAATCTTTTTATCTTTCCAAATAGTATTTATAGACAAAAATATGATTAGTATTACCCCTTCTAAAAATTGTTTTAGTAAAACAATTTATGTTAGTGTCATTTTCACCTTTATTTAAAAAAAGGCATTAAAGTCATTATCTCACCCAAGAGGCTCCATAGGGTCCCCTAAATCGACCCATGGGTTGTCTTGGTCGGCCATGACTCATCAAATAGGGGTAGGACAAGTGTCATGGTGTTTTCATATTTTTATAATATCATTTTTACCTTAAATTATACTAATTACCTCTAATCGCGATTAATGAAAAAAAGTTACTATTCACCAAAAAATTATTTTCATCCCATTGAACCAAATTTTACATAATAATGACAACCATGTATGTCGGATTTTTAAAATTCAATACACATTAGAGGTAAACTTTCATTTAACTGAAAAATCAGTTTGCTTGATTACCACTTAGTGGTTTCACTATTCATAAAAAATTGGAGTTTTTCAGAAAATTACCAAAAATTCACTCTAAGCTATATTCGATATTCCAAATTAGAAAATGATGTTTATATTAACTAATTAAAATAATATAAGTAGAATTAATTAATTTAATAATTAACTCCCGCTGTCAAAACAAATAGCGTGTTTTTCAGAAACAATATATATCAAAAGATTGATATTTGTTTATGTCAAATTTCAAAGTGAAATTAATTCCAAAGTCCACCATTGAATAAAATGATGAAAATATTTTATGGTTTCACTTTAAAAACAATTAAAAAGATAATCTAATCATATAAATAAATTATATTAATAGAGGTTTTGAATTAAAATATAACACTTTTCACTTATTCATAAAAAATGAACTTTATCGGAAGAATAACAAAAACATACACAAAGTAAATTTTGATGTCCCAATTATAAAGAAGGATTTTATTTGGTCCAAAAGAATGTATAAGAGTGACCAAAACTATATTTAAAGAGGGTTCACCATCAAAAGGTGATAAGTGAACCTTTAGTGAAAACTAGGGCATATACGCCTAAAATTGAATTCTTTCCGTATTTTAAGCCTTTATATTTTATTGGATAAATGTAAAAACATTTAAAAACATATATAATCATATTTTAGTTATTTATTTCCATTCTTGCCAATAAAACGGCTACATGTTAACTGCCATTTAAAATAATATTATTTTATTATTAGAGTGCAACGTAAGATTCCCAAGAAACTCGTTGTTGCGTGTTGGGTACGCCATCGAGCATAGTGTCCCCTTTAAAGTCATATTAATATTTTATTCCCAAATATGGATAAATATGAAAATTTCATATTCTTTATTTACCTGGGGTGTTACATCATTGGTTTAACTACTTTTGGAAAACCTTTTTATATATTTTCTTTTTAAATATTGTGAAAACTATTTTATCTTATTTCCATATTATTCTTGTTTACTTTATAATATTATGAAATAACCTATTTTTGGTCTTAGTTTAATATGGAAAAGTCACTTGGGGGTTACCTACTGGGCATTAATACTCACCTCTTTATATGAACTTTGGTATGTATGAAAATGTTGATTTACATGATACATGAAAATGGTAGGTTTATTACTTATCTAGCGGTGCTCCTTGATGTCTTTTTCTTTGTCTTTGGATATAGATATTTGGATTGGTTCACATCTTGGTTTAGAGTTTTTCCACCTTGGTTCTAGTTTCATTTACTTATTTAGAGTTTTTATAATTCTTTTTTATACTATTTTTATGTTACTATGATGTTAGTCTTCGATTTATTTATTATTTTGGGGTTTTGTTGCATGCAAAATTTATTGGGTTTTATTTGGTTTTTTATATTTCATATTTATCATGTGAAGGTTGATTATATGTGTTAAAGTGGGTAAATCATTCCCCCATTATATATCAATGTTTAAACCCTTGACATTTATTTCCATCCTTTAGTGTCTGGGGAATGTCACCTACGGTTAGTAGCACATCGACCTGGACTAAGCCAATGGGTTGGGTAGGGATGTTAAAAATGGAATCAGTTTGACCATTCCTTGATTTAGGATGGTATCAAGGAGATAGGATGCATCAAAAAATGGAATTTATTTCATAAAAATGAAATATCTAACCTTTTTTATGATAAACATCAAGTTACCAGGGTAGTCCGAGTAGAACAAGTGTTGTTAAGAACTTCTAGGTGCATTATTAACTCATTGTCATGGGTTTAAATAGTGAGTGTTGGTATCATGCATTAGTAAAGATACTTTTCACTAGGATTTATATATCTATATTTTTACCGGATTTTGGTACTATGAAATTGTGATTATTTTGAAAATATATATAATATAACCATAAAAATATAAATAGTAAAAATGTTTTAATTATTAAATTTTGGAATAGTTTATTGAATGCAAATGACACCAGTAAGGAGAATGAGAAACCAGAAAGAGGGATCAGCTGATAATGATGTTTCACCCGAACCATAGGTGAACCATAATTTGGTTCAGAGCATTTTGAGAAAATTTCAGGTTGTTGATTAGGTACCTATAACTAAAAAAACTCATTAGGTGAATCAATTAGCAGAATTACTATGGAAGAACCCACCGATGTTTCATGATGATTATAGTCCTGAGAACACAGAGGTATGGATGAGTAGGATGAATAAGATTTTTAAATTCTTGGGTACTTCAGAAGAAATGAAGGTCAAGTTTGTAATGTATATGTTTGAATACATAGTGCTAGCATGGTGGAACCTATATGTTCAAGCTAAGTTGGATCAAGTCCTCCATTGGAAAGGATTTTCGGAACTGTTCAATAACAAATTTTGTTTAGACACCTTCCAAATAGCAATGATGAAAAACTTATTTCAACTGGAATAAGGAAGTATGTCAATGATTGGATATAATTCTAAATTTAATCACTTTTTATTCTTTCCATTGGAAGTATCTTCTAGGAATAGGATGAAATATCGAATATTTAAGGAAGGTCTCTAAACTAATGTTTAATAAAAGGTGGTAATGTTTTGTATTATTGATTATACTTAAATGGTGAATAATCCAATAGTTGGAGAGAGAGAGATAGATTACATGGAATCCTAGTAGAGAAGATAATGTTTTACATATGGGTGCTGGTGGGAACTTTAGAATAGGGAATAAATTAAAGATGGAGGGTTAATACCATGATAGTAAGGTACCTGAGAATAAATCCACAAAATCAGTCCCTTATCCACTATGTCACAACGATGAACCAGGTTGTTTCTAATGTTTATTGTTTACACATAGAAAGAAATATTGTACTGCACCACTAAGGAATTTTCACCACTATAGAAAGAAAGAGAATCTCAAGAAGTATTATCATAATCTTTTGAAATAAGTAGTTGAAATTGTATCAAAACATCCTCAAGATTAATATGTTCATATGGAACAATCCCATCAAATTATTTCTTTTCCACAGAACCAGGTGAACCAGGATACCTCTAGAGACACTTTAGTTTCTCATTTAACATCTCAGTAGGGAAGAAAGATTTATCATATGAAATTTAATTAATTGATATATAGAGTGGATTAGGATATCATGATTGTGTAACAAATTCCCTCTATAGTGCAAGAACAATCATTCTAAACTCGACTTTTATATAGGCCATGCTTGATACTGTTGTATCAAATTATTTTCTTACTTCTTGCCTGGTTAAATAATTGGAATCACATATGGAAATTGTGCCTTGAACTATTAGTGTCAAGACACCCAAAAAATAGTGGGAGTGAAAAAGATTATAAGGAATGAAATATTCCATTACCATTGATGCAGTATGGTTTCTCTATGAGTTTATGGTCTTAGAGATGGATACCATTGATCTCATCTTTGGAATGGACTGGATGATATAATTTAAATATCATATTGAATATTATGCTCAGAATGTGACATTAAAATCACCATATAGAACTAATTATATATTCAAGGTGAATTAGGATATAAATACAAGTAGAATAGGGCCTTTAGTGTTAGTATAAGGAACCATATCTGGTCATTTAGTAGTACTGACCCTGGATGATGCAGAGGAAACTAGAAATATAACTCTTCCTACCATATTAGATCGATACCTAGATGTATTCTTGAATGATTTATTTGGGTTACCACATAATTAGGAAATCAAATATTCTATCAATATACTCTAGGTAACAAAACCTATTTCACTCCCATCATATAGAATGGCTACGATAGAGTTGTGGGTGATGCATTATCAAAAGCACAAAAATGAGTAAGTGAAGATGAAGTTGTGAAATGTAGCTGAATGAACAAGGATTAAAGGAAATGGAATCCTCCAATGTTTCTCCAAGATTAAATAATAATTAACCAAAAATAGATATTCATAACCAATTTTGAGAAAAGTGAAGAGGATAAAGCAAGAAAGTATAAGAAAAGATTCAAAATTTTTAAGATTAAAGTTAAACCATTACCAAGGAGTGAAAAAAAATTATAAAGAAAAAATAAAGAGAGTTTTTTTTACCCAAATCAAATTACAATAAATGAGGCCACTCAAAGGTTATATAAAAACCACCTTCTCATTATAATTAATTAATATTATAACTAAATTAGTGAAACTTCTTCTTGATGATGATTTTATCTATATTCTCTCTCTTATTTAATGTTTTTTGAATTTAATTATTTTTCCATGTGGATATGTCATTATAGACCCTAGAAAAGTATGTTGTGTCCCACCATTGTGTTGGATGTAAAAAATTGTGGGTTAGTCAAATTAGAATAACAATTGTGCTTAAAATTCTTATCAATCCAAAAATAATTCTCCTTGGGTTGAATCTGGTTTATATTATTCCCTCCTAGTTGGAGAGGATTTTACCTAAAAATCCATGGAATCATCATCTTCAATGTATGGATACAAGTCCTAAATGTTTAATTTTGTATAATCACCACCAAAATCATTAGGTAAATCAATATTGTAGTCATTTTTCTCTACCCATTCAAGTAATTTGAATATACCTTCATATCATGGTGCCATCTTGATGTTCCTTTTGCATGGAAATCTCTCTTTATGAAGGTGAATCTATACTCTATATCTAGGTTGGAAAATGGTAATATTCTAATTATTGTTATCTCACATCTTTTATGATTTATTAGACTTCTCTATTTGAGCATGGATATATTCATAAATATTTTTTATCTTTTCCTTTTACTCCGTATCAATTTTCACCTAAAAATAAAGTAGAAAAGAGAACAATTCTATAGGATTGATTATATTGATTCCATAAACCACTTAAAATGGAGAATATCAAGTGGTAACACTTAGAGATATGTTTTATTGAAATTTAACTTGTGAAAGCTATAAATCCAAACCTATCATATTCTTATTCACCAATGTTATCAAAATAGTGCCAAAATTACAATTGGTAACTTTCTTTTTCCCATAAGTTTGGTGCTGATGGTAAGTGTTGAAAATAATCTTAGTACCAAATTTCACACATAATTTCCTAAAAAAATGGCTGAGAAATTTAGTGTCTCTATATAAAAATATACTACAAGGAATTCCATGAAGGTGAAAAATCTCTTTAAAAAAAATTTATCCACTTTCACTATATATTCAATATTAGGGAAAGGTATGAAATGTTCTATCTTAAAAAAATAAATCAACAAAAACCATTATTTAATCTTTAACTTGCTAAGTATTTGGTAAATCCATAATTAATTTCATGTCGAGATCTTTCTATGGATTCTCTGTAATATGTAATGGAGTGTATAAACTAGGCTTTAAATGACTCTTTTCTCTTTGAAATTTCCCACATGGCGAAAGAATTTATTGGATATCTGATTGTATATTTGCCTAGTAAAAATTGTCCTTTCGTATCTCTAAGGTTTTTTGGATGCTAAAATGATCATAAATTACTCCTTCATGTATCTCTTGGATGAGAAAGTCCCGATAATTACACTTTGGAACACACTACTCATTTATCTTATAGAGAAACCCATCATGCACAGAATAATCCTACAAAAATAGATCTTTACATTGGATTAAAATATAATTTAACTCCATATCATGCTAATGATATTCTTTCATAGGCTAAACCCAAAGAATTCAAGCATCCAAAATGGTAATTTAACCACACCTTCAAGATAGAGGATCCTACACTAGGTTATATTTCCTCTTATTATATTTTGACACAAATGAGAATGATTGCAATAATTTTACCCACTTTTCATGCCTCAAAATTATATTTTATTGACCATTGATAAATCTAAATGCCATATTATTAGAATAAAGTAAAAACTATTTTGGTCACATATAATGAGTCTAATGATACATGGATATCACAATCTCATAAAATTTCTTGTCATAGGTTTTGTAATTCCTACTTGAATCATTTAATTTCTTATTGAAATATGTAATGGGATGCTTAATTTGTATGAGAACAAATTTGATTCCAACTTCACTTTCATCACACTCCACTTCAAATACTTGATAAAAATAAAGTAATTATAAACCTTGTGCTTCATATAACATTTTATTAATGATTTAAAATTCTTAATTTAATACATTTTACCACTAAAATTTCCCATTTTTCAAGAATTTAGTAATGGGTGTCATGATAGTGTTGAAATTGGAAACAAATTGATGATAAAAAGATACAAACTATGAAAAATACTTACTTATGTGATGGATTCTGATAGTGGATATGACTTGATTGCTTCCACTTTTTATTATTCCACCATGATTCCTTATTTAGATACCACATACAAAAAACACCACTTGTGTTTAAGGAACTCACACTTTTATAGATTTCCATATAACATTTTTCCCATAGAATTCCAAATACCTACTGAAGATGATCTATATGTCTATCCACATCCTTCTTGTAAATTTAAATATCATCCAGATAAAAAATAAGAAATTTAATGATCAATGGTTTCATAATTTCATTCTCGGGTTGAATGAATATACTAGGATCATTTGAGAGGCTGAAATACATGACTAGCCGCTCAAACAATCCACCTTGGATTTTGAATGCCATTTTCCACTCAACAGCTTCCTTTATTCGAATATGATTGTATCCACTCCGAAGATCAGAATTAAAAAATATTTATGAACCAAGTAATTAATTAAGTATATCATCGATTCATGGAATTATATATTGGTATTTTATGGTAATATTATCGATATCTCTAATAGCAATGCACACGTGATATATACCATCTTTCTTTATCACTAATAATACTGGAATAGAACATGGTCTCATTCTTGGACTTACAAAGCCTTGATGTCACACCCAAGTTCTTAATTAAAGTTACTTATATTTATTATATTTTTTATCCTAACATCCAACCTAAGTCCCCCCTAACCCCCCACAAATTTTGGTGGAATTTGGAGATGTTTTGACGGGAGAAAGGAGGGTGCATGGTTTTCCAAACCGTGCACACAAATCATGTACCCATGTCCAGCTCATTAAAAATGTTTTAAATTACTTCCTTGACCTCCCAAGATTTATCCAAAATCGCCCCTTTCTTCCCCCATTCAACCCTTGCAGCCATTTCAGCTTCCCAAGAACCTAAAACCCTCCTTGAAACTTCATTTTGAAGGGGGATTTGGTGGAGGAACATCACAAAATATCAAGTAAGTGTTTCTCCCTCTTAGTTCCTCCCATTTTCATGAAGTTTCTTCCAATTTACTTGAATTAAAAAATTACTAGAGGATAGGGTTTCTAACCTATGCATTGACTTTGGGTTTTCTTGGTCCAATCTTTTTATTTTTGGCTCGATCTACCTTCCTTGAGGTGCGGCGGTGGTACGATTGAATTTTCACACAAAGGATTCAAAGTTTTAACACTTTTCTTAGGTTATCCGATGTGTATTAAATCATTGTGACGTATATTTCTATGTGGATAATGTTTTCCTGCTTATATCATTTGATTATTGGTGCAAAAATTGGTTTTAGTGGTATTTGTAAAGAAAATGATATTTAAGTTCCATTTTTATGTGAAATTGGGGGGTTTTCATAGAAATATTTTATTTGTTCATTTGGGGATTCCCTATAACTACTTAGTTTATTTTACTTAAATATATTAGTGCTGCAAAATCGTCCTTTTTTTTTGCTGTGAAAATTTGTTTCAATGGTGTTTGTGAAGCATATAAACTTTAAGTGCCATGTTTGTGTGAAAATGGAGGTTTTACAAAGATATCTGTTCTTGGTTTATATGAGGTTGCCTTAAAACTATTTTTTTGGTTTTATTAAAATGTTTTGGGATTAAATTTCTGTTTTGGTTACCTATAAGTGTGAACATAGTGTGCAAAGTAAAGATTTCAAGGAGTTTTGGGTGAAAAACAATGCGATATTTGAGAAGTTGTTTTATTGAAAATCAAAATGTTTTGTTGTGTGTTTTAAGAGGTATAAAGTGTTTATAGCTAATGTATTGTTTGTATTTGAACATTAATAGTGTTTTTATATGAAAAGGGATGTATGTGTCATGCTGAAATTGTTTGAGCACAAAGGGGGAAGCCGGGGTACATAGGTGGGAAGATATGTACTAGTACGCTAGTGATCCGGATGGGTTTTATCCCTATTTCACTTATCATTTTGAATAAATACAACTATAACTAAAATATATTCATGATTTTAGGGGAACAATAGGTTATGGGTATGTTACCTTCTAGTGGATCATTCATGGGAAAGGATTGTGACATGGATATTTTACACCGAGGTACGAGGTACATAGGGCCCGAGACTATCTAGTGCCTAAGGGTGTTCCCGGTTTTGGTGATCATTGTATTTGTGGTATTTAACCTTGTATTAGAGTGTGTTTGGATGTAAATTATAGTAGATAACATGTATTATTCAAATGTGTTAACATTATTAAAGTTGTATTTTGAAAACTTTTTACAATTGAAAGTTTCATTTCTTGGAATTTATCGCCGATTTTCCTTACATATTAAAACTGCATGATTTTCACCTTTTATTGCATACTCTTTGAAATATTTGTGTGGTATCCTACTGGTATTAGGATAACACCATACTTACACCCCTTGGATGTAAGTATACTTGATTATGTTTGACATAGGTAAAGGCAAAGCCTCGGGTGGAGGCAGTTCGGGTTGTTAGTCCACCCCTATGGTGCAGTGTTGTGGAGACGGCTCAGGGGTGATGACCCCTTGTTGTGTGGAGTCTTTGTGGATGATATTATTCCGTTTTTATTTATGTTTGGACATATTTCAATTTATCTAAAACCATGTATTCATATTTGGTATCTATTAAGGCTTTTTTGGCATGAAAAATTACAGATTCATATTATTGATTGTTTTTAATGTTTTATGCATTCATACTCTGGTAAATCATTACAAAACCAAATTTATTGATACCCAAGAAATTTTTACATCCTGTGGGGATAGGTAACACCCTTAGTTAATTATCATGGACTGTATTTGGTTCCAGTATTAGTGGCGACCAGATTTAGTTAGTGACAAAATGGTTCAGAGGCAGGTTAATGTTTTTGGGTTATATTACTATTTTGGGATGAGTCGAGATAGAAATGAGCTAGGAATGTCAAGGATCAAGGTTTTGGTTGTGAGTAGGGTGCCTATCCTACACCTCTCATGGAAGACCTTGATTCACTAGGTGATGTTGGAATTGTCTGATTTAATTCACTTTTAGGTGAGACGTGTGGGCTGCAGAACGCACGTGGACATCAGGCGGGGGTAGAGTAGTTGTTTCTTTTATTACTATAATGTGTTTAGATTATTTATATTTGATTAAAAATTTTCATAATTTTGGTATTGACTATTGTTTTAGTGACTGTTGTATTTTTTAGCAACATGCCTCCATGGAAATCTCCCATGCGGCCACAAGAGTAAGCTAGAGAGAGTTCTCCCACACCGATTGATCAGAGGCTAGTCGAGGATGTGGTCTGGGCTGTCCAAGATTTGGGACATGGACTATCTCCTTTTACCATTCCTATTAGGTAAGAATAGAGGATTCCAAGAAAAGATAAATCTCATGATTTTCTGAAAGGCAAGCCTCCCACTTTTCGAGGCATCATAGAACCCTAGGAAGCAGAGGAATGGTTCAAAAAGATCGAGCACACGTTCGAGTTATTGGATACACCATAGGATCTCAGGGTGAAATGTGCCTCCTTTTTGTTGTAGGGTCCCAGTCACAGGTGGTGGGAATTAGTACTTCAAACTGGGAAGAATGAGCAGATGTGCTGGGGAGATTTCATGGTCGTCTTCAATGAAAATCACTTCCCCGAGGTCTTGGAATATTCTAGGTCCCAAAAGTTCATGGACCTTATTCAGGGGAATATTTCTATGATGTATTATACTAAATGTTTCATTGATCAGGTTCAGTATGCCCCTAAAATAATCTCGAATTAACAAGCAAAGGCCTAGAGGTTTGAGAAAGGCTTGCGACCAGAGATATACTCCCAGGTTTTCTTGTTAAACCTGAGGACCTATGCTGAGGTGGTTGATCAGGCATGCATGGGGGAGATTGACCAAAAATGGAGGGATTGTTTCTTTGGGTTAGTATCATTAGTGGGAAATGGTATCTCTTTAGATAAGAAAAGGAAGCAGGAGGATCATGTGAAGAAGGGAGGTGGTAGTTTAGGCCACTCTTCTAGGTAGTTTTCATATGTGACTTCTGATGAAAGATCATTCATGTGACACTAGTGTGGGAGGATTGGGAATATCCAACCATAATACCCACTTCCTCCAAATCCTTATTACTAATGTGGAGGTATGGGTCACTTTCAGTGCTTTTTTAGGGTGGCACGCCCAATTCAGAGTGGGGTAGGGTCAGTGTCTTCAAGAGGAGTTCCAGAACAGTCAAATCCATTGAGGATGGGGGGATCTCGATTCAGTGGATTTTTTGGTAGGTATGGGTCATATTCTGGGTAGATCCAGTTTAGGGAACAACCAAATACTATCATCCATCCTCAGGAAGAGACCGGACATCTCCATGTGGTGGATCAGGCACCAGCAAGATCAGAGGCGGGATCGTCGGCAGTTTGAGGTACCGTTTTGATCGCATATTCTATAGATGATACTATTTTTGATATTGGTGCCTCTGTTTCATTCATTTTGGCTCGTTTTGTGGACACTGAATTTTCCAACCGATTTGTTGTCTTTTGCGATGGAGTTGGTGATGCCGCTGGGAAAGAAGAAGGAGTAGGGTTTCATGTGCTCGTCGTGTGTGATTTCCATGTCAGGGGTTGAGATGGAGTGGGAACTCTTGGTCTTAGATATGGAATTGTTTGACATAATACTTGTCATGTATTGGTTAGTATATTTCTAGGCACACATTGATTGCTATAGGTGGTGATTGAGTTTCACGGAACCTAATGGGAGTCGTCCGATTTTTTGTAGAGAATGGGATCCTCGGTCGGGTCATGCATGACCTCCACTACTAGTTTTGGGAAGTCCTATCTTATAGATATAATCTCTCGTTCTATATCATGGTGGTCTTGCACCTAAAGGTGCAATACATCATGTAGTGAATGAGTTTCTGGTGGTATTCCCAGATGATTTTTCAGGTTTTACCTCAGAGCGGGATGTGGAGTTCTTGATTGATCTAGCATCGGGAACACAACCGATACATGTTCCCTCATACCGTGTGTCCCCCACTGAGCTAAGTGAATTAAAGATACAACTGGATGACTTAGAATCTAAAGGATTCATTCTCCTGAGTGTCTCTCCTTAGGCCTCCCCTGTTTTGTTCTCAAAAAAGGCTGATGAATCCCTCTATTTGTGCATTGACTACCGGAAGATGAATAAGGCAACAATCAAGAACAAATATACTTTTCCCTGAATCAATGACTTTTCGATCAGTTAAAGGGGGAAAGGTGGTTTTCTAAAATCGAATTACGTTTTGGATATCATCAATTACGAGTGAAATAAGCATATATCCCAAAGACAGCCTTCCGAAGCAGGTACGTCCACTTTTAGTATTTGGTCATGTCCTTCATATTGACCAATGATTCAATGGTCTTTATGGAACTCATGAATAGGGTGTTCCACCGGTATCTCTATTCCTTCATTGTGGTGTTCGTGGATGAAATTCTAGTAAACTCTAGCTCTAAGGAGGAACACAAACATCACTTGAGGATCATTTTGGGCACTTTGTGGGATCACTACCTCTATGAAAAGTTGTCAAAGTGAACTCTCTAGATCAGGGTGGTGAAATTTCTGGGGCATGCGATCTCATAGCAGGGAGTTTTAGTGGACCCTGAGAAGATCAGTGTGGTCATGTCATGGGAGCAACCAAAGAATATGTTCGAGATCAGATGTTTCCTTGGCCTGACTGGTTATTATAGGTGATTTGTTCAAGATTTCTCTCAGCTTGCTTCACCGATGACCGCACTCACCCAGAAAAGGGTGAAGTTTGTATGGGCCCAAAATGTCAGGCTTCCTTTAAGTAGATGAAGCGATAGTTGATTTCCACCCCTGTTCTGATTTTTCCTATGGTTGGGAAGGGGTATGTGGTCTATTGAGATGCTTTAGGTATGGGTCTTGGGTGTGTGCTTATGCAGGATGATCACGTGGTGGCATATGGATCTCGCCAACTCCAACCACATGAAAATAATTTCCTGACCCATGAATTGGAGTTGGCATAGGTGATGCACACTTCGAAGAGTTGGAATCACTACCTATGTGGGGAAAAGTTTGTGGTCTACTCTGATCACAAAATCTTGGCCTATATCTTCTCGTAGAAGGACCTCAACTTGAGGCAGCGTCGTTGGATCGAGTACTTGTAGGGGTTCGACTTTGAAATTGTCTATACCCCAGGAAAGGGTAATATGGTAGCCGATTCCTTGAGTAGAAGAGTCCTAGTGTAGGATTTGAGGAAGTCCAGTGATGAGTGGAATTTGATGGTACTCTTTTCTCAGATGCATGTGGATACCAAGGAGAAAAATAGGGGTGCATTCTTGGTGAGATTTTAGTTGACTCCTTCTCTATTAGAGTTGATTCAGAGAGAATAGCCTAATGATGAGCTTTTTCAGTTGTCAAATCATTTTCTTCATGGTGGGGAGACTTCCGCCGATTGGTCGTAATCTCTGGAGGGCATCTTGTGCTTCAAAGGTTGTTCAGTAGTGCCGTTATCTCTAAAAAAGGTGGTAATGGAGGATAGCCACTAGTTTCAATGGTCTATCCATCCGGGTGCCACCAAGATTTATTATGGTGTCTTTCAGTAGTTATGGTGTCCTGGTATGAGATGAGACATTGCAGACTTCATGTTGAGATGCTACACATGCCAGTAGGTGAAATCAGAGCATCAAAGGCCCTACGGTTTTCTCCAGCCATTACCCATTCCTACTTAGAAGTGGGATGAGGTTTACATGGAATTAATTGTTGGATTAACTCATAAACCTCAGGGTAATAATTCCATTTGGGTGGTGATTTATTGTTTGAACAAATCATCCAACTTCATTTCGATCAGAGATACAACTAAAGTGGATGAGTTGGGTTGTTTTTATCTTCCGGAGGTGGTAAGGATCTATAGTGTGACATTAGAATTTTTCTCAGATAGAGACACCCGTTTAAATTCTTGGTTTTGGGAAGGCCTTCATAAGGCCTTGGGGTCTCAGATTAATATGATCACGACATACCATCCTCAAACAGATGGTCAGACAGAGTGGGTGAATCATATTTTGGAGGACACGCTCCGTGCATGTGTTCTGGACTTTGGAGGTTTCTGGGATAAAACTTTGGGATTGGTTGAGTTTTCATATAATAATAGTTATCAATCCTCAATTCTAATGACCCCTTTGAGGCACTCTATGGTAGGCCATGTCGGTCCCCCCTATGTTGGGTTGAGGTAGGTGAGACTTCACTGTTGGGGCCAAGCCTTGTGAAAGAGAATTTTCAGAAGGTCAAATTGATCGAGCAAAGATTTTTGAAAGCTCAGAGTATTCATAAATCATATGCTAACCAGAGGCATTCATACCTAGAGTTTTCTGTGGGTGAAAGGGTATTATTGAAAGTGGCCCCTCATCTGGGCCATCGTCGATTGGGGAAGCAAGGGAAGCTAACGCCAAAATATGTTATCCCTTTTGAGATCACCGAGCATATTGGAAATGTGGCTTATAGGTTAGACTTACCTTCTCAGTTGACATCCATCCATGAAATCTTTCATGCCTCCCAGTTTAATAAATAAAACCCGGATTCACCCCATGTGCTAAGTTGGGATGAACTGGAGATAGAGCATGACTTGCCAGTTTTTAAGCAGCCAGTGCAAATAGTGGAATCCCAAGAGAAGGTGCTTCAATGGAAGTCTATTCCACTAGTCCGGGTTTTTTTGCAGTATGGTAGTGATACACATGAGACATGGTAGCAGAAGTCATGGGTTGAGGATGAGTACCCATTCTTGTTTTTTGATCAATCATCTAGTCGACTTTTCGGGATGGAAAGATTTCATGGTGGGGAGAATTTTCACTCCCAAGTTCTTCATTAAAGGTACTTATATTTATTATATTTTTTATCCTAACACCCCCCAAGTCCCCCCTAATCCCCCACAAAATTTGGTGGCATTTGGAGATGTTTTGAGGGGAGAAAGGAGGGTTCATGGTTTAGGTGCACGATTTTCCAAACCGTGCACACAAAGCATGAGCCCATGTCCAGCTCATTAAAAATGTATTAAATGACTTCCACTCCCTCCCAGGATTTATCCAAACTTGATCCTTTATTCCACAATTCTACTCTTGTATCCATTTCAACCTCCCAATCACTTTAAACCCTCCTTCTAACTTTATTTTGAAGGGAAATTCAGTGGAGGAACTTCACACAATCTCAAGTAAGTATTTCTACCTCTTAGTTCCCCCATTTTCATGAAGTTTATTCCAATTTCCATGAAGTACCAAATGACCAGAGGGTAGGGTTTCAAACCTAGGGTTTGACTTTGGTTTTTCTTTCTCTAATATTTTCATTTTAGGATCGATCTACCTTCCTTGAGGTGCGGCGGTGGTGTGATTGAATTTTCGCACAAAGGATACAAAGTTTTAACAATTTTGGTAGGCAATTTCATGTGTATGAAATCCTTGTGACTTATATTTCTGTGTTTATAATTTTTAAATTCTTATCTCATTTTATTATTGTTGAAAAAATTGGTTTTAGTGGTATTTTTAAAGCAAATGAAGTTTAAGTGCAATTTTTATGTGAAATTGGGGGGTTTTCATAGAAATATTTTATTAGTTCATTTGGGGCTTCACTATAACTACTTAGTTGATTTTACTGAAATATATTAGGGCTTAAACCAATGTTTTTAATGTTTATCTCCTTTGGTTTTTTCTATGAATTTTTTTTAATGGTGTTTGTAAAGCATATGAACTTTAAGTGCCATGTTTGTGTGAAAATGGAGATTTTACAAAGATATCACTTCTTGGTTCATATAAAGCTGCCCTAAAACTGATTTATTGGTTTCATTGAATGGTATTGGGATTACATTTTTTTTTGGTGACATATAAGTGTGCACATAGTGTGAAAATGTGGATTTCAAGGAGTTTTGGGTGAAAAATAATGCGAGATTTGAGAAGTTGTTTTATTGAAAATCAAAATGTTTTATTGTGTGTTTTAAGTGGTATAAAGTGTGTATAGATACTATATTGTTTGAATGTGACCAGTAGTGGTGTTTTTATATGAAAAGGGATGTATTTTTAATGATTAAATTGTTTGACCACAAAGGGGGAAGCCCGAATACCTAGGTGGGTGTATATGTACTAGTATGCTAGTGATCCGGATGGGTTTTCTCCCTATTTCACTTAGAATTTTGGATAATAACAACTCTAAATAAACTATGTGGATTATTTTTGGGGTAAAATAGGTTATCAGTATGTTCACTACAAGTGTATCATGCACAAGAAAAGATTGTGACATGGATATTTTACACCGAGGTACGAGGTACATAGGGCCCGAGACAATCTAGTGCCTAGGGGTGTACCCGGTTTCGGTGATCATTGGATTTGTGGTATTTAACCTTGTATTAGGGTGTATTTGTATGTATATTACAGTATATAACATGTATTATTTAAATATGTTAACATTATGAATGTTTTAGTTTTAAAATTGTTTACAATTGAAAGTTGGATTTCATGAAATTTATCACTGCTTTTCCTTACATATTAAAACTGCATGATTTTCACCATGTATTGAATAATATTTGGAATATTTGGGTGGTCTCATACTGAGATTATGATCACAACCTACTTACACCCCTTGGGTGTAATTATAATTGATTATTTTTTACATAGGTAAAGTCAAAGCCTTGGGTGGAGGCAGTTTGTGTTGTTAGTCCCCCCCTATGGTGCGGTGTTGTGGAGACGACTCGGGGGTGATGACCCCTTGTCGTGTGGAGTCTTGTTGGATGATTTTCTGATGTTTTTATTTAGGTTTTTACCTGTTGTACTTTATTTAAAACCATTTATTCAGATTTGATTTTTGTTAAATCTTTTTTGGCATGAAATTTTCAGATTCATATTATTGATTGTTTTTAATGTTTTGGATTTCATACTCAAGTAAATCATTCCAAAACAAAATTTATTGATACCTGGACACTTGTTCTGGCCCATGGGGATAGGTAATGACCTTAATTAATTTTCATGGGATGTATTTGGTGCCAATATTAGTGGTGACCGGATTCGGTTCGTGACACTTGATCTATCAATTCATCCAATTGCTTATGAAATTCCTCTGATTCCCTTAGATTACACTAATATAATGATTTATTATAAAATTGTGAACCTATTAAAAGGTAATTATGGTGTTAAATTCCTATGAAGGGTGGTAATACAACTATAATATCATTATAAAAAACATCATGATATTCCTCAATCAAAGAATAAACTAATGAATGGTGAAGAATCTTTTTTTCAGGGAATGAATTTTTCATCATCAATAAAGAAGAAACATGATTTTATTTATGGATTTATTTCTACACTTGAGATTTATTGATATGGAGGATAATTTTTGGATTTTTTGGAATTGATTTATCTTGAAGAGTTTGGGATATATTCAAAGGATCAAGGGTGATACTCTGTTCCCTAGATCAGAAAGAATATGTGTTATTCCTTCCATCATATTTAAATTCCCTATAAAAATACTAAATAATTCCTAAAAAAAGTGAAAAGTATATATAGGAATAAAATTTCATAATACCTCATCAATATAGTTATTATAAATGGAACATGAAATCAGAATTTTTTTTAACTTAGAGTGTTCTCCCATTGTTCAACTATTGTAGTTTGTATGACTGAGGATGATTATGAGTTAGAAGCTTAAATTTCTAAACTATTTTTGTTGAATCTGTATTTTTACAACTCAAACTATCAATAATCACCATTAATACTTTTTTTATTTATAGTTCAATGATTTTGGGACTATTTTTCTCATTGACCCTCTTTAGGGCATATTTTTGTTTGAAAAGCTCTTTATAGCACAAGTATATGACCCACATCAACTTCTTCCACAACATGATCTTTATTTTTAGATTCATCATCACCATGTTCATCCATTTCAATTTCAATTTCAATTCTTTTTAACCACCTTTATAGTGATAATTTTATTGTTGGGGCAATTGGATTGAAAATGAACATACCTATGACATTTTAATCACATCCGATTTCCACATTCAAATGAACTGGATTTTCCTTTTAGAGGTTATTTCACCTTAAATTTATCTTTATCCCAAATATTTTTCCTCCCAAATTCCTTTTTACCAACAATATATTTTTTTTATAATAAGAACCTTTATTAAAATATGTACCACTATTGTAGTTCTTGAGCATCAGTACCTTTGAGGATTGCTTTTGCTTCTCCACCTTCATAGCCAGCTCAAAAAAATAATCAAGCAAAAATAATTGTTGTAATTCCACAAAATATTCAATATATTCATTTAATAACCCCAAAACCATGTAATTGTTTTCTCTTTGTACCCTGGAAGATCACTTCACATCAATAAATGATCAAACTCCTGAATGTACTCTTCAACATTTTTATCTTCTTACTACAAGCTATGAATTCGGAAATAAATCCATCTCTTATGATTATCAGGTAGAAATTGTATTCTAAAAATATTTTTAAACTTATACCATGATTTTATTTTGTCTTTATCATCACGTTTTCCATATTTCATCACATTTTCTCACCAAAGAGATGTATAATATTTAAATTTCAAAATTTCTACCTTGCACTACTTCTCACCAGAACAATTCTTAAATTCTAAGAATCATTATATTTCTCACATCCAATCTAGAAAATCATCTAGATTCATATTCCCATAAAAATATAGGATTTAAATATTCAATTCTATTTCAATATATTTACCATATGCTCTTATTTTTATATCCACCTCTGAATCATTGGAATTATCTCCACTTGAATGATTTTCATAAAATGGTGCCAGATTGCACATATTATATGGAGATGGATGTATGGGATACCAATATAGTGTAGGGGAATCTTATCTCTACTATCTGAATAGTTGAGAAAATTGTGCACTAATTTTATTAATTTTTTATTGCAACTATGCATTCACTATTTCCCATGGATCAAAAATATTAAAAGATCAACTCTTATGAGACATGGTGGAATTTTTTGGGTGTAAAGTAATGAAAAGAATACAAAAACACTTACTCATTGGAATATGATCTCTAATACCAAATAGATGTGTCACTGGATGCAAGAAATGAGTAATTGAAGATGAAGTTGTGAAACATAACCAGATGACTAAGGCTTAAAGGCAACACCACCCACAATGTTTTCTCTGAGCTTAAAGACTAAGTCACTATAGATGGAGATGCACCACCAATTCTGGGAAAAGGGAAGAGGATAAAGAAAGAAAGTTTCAAGAAAGATTTAAAATTCCTAGGATTCAAGTATTAAAATTATTAATGAGTGAAAATATATTATAAAGACAAAATAAAGATAGATTAATGACCTAAACTGAATTATAAGGCATGGGGGGCACTCAAAGGTCACACATTAAGCATTATAATCACCTTCTAATGCTAATTAATTACCCCACTAACTAAAGTAGATAAATTACTTATTAATTATGATTTTATACTTGTTATCTATATTATTTAATTTATTAAATGAATTTCATTCCTTTTTCCATGTAGATATGTCATTTTGGACCCCAAATAAGTGTTTTTTGTATGACCATTGTGTTAGATGTCAAAAAGTGTAGGCTGGTCCACTCTAAATAACAGTTGATCTTAAAGTTCTTGTTAATCCCAAAAGTATTTTCCTTAGGTTAAATTTGGTCCATATTAGTGGGAATTAAATATACAACTATAAGATTTGGTGAGTAAAGTATTTATCAGACTTACCACATCATCTTGGGCTGCACCAATTTTATTCATGAAGAAGGTAGATGGTTCTCACTAAATATGTTTTGATTATCATAAATTGAATCAAGTTATGATAAAATATCAAAACCCTATTCCAAGAATTAATGATCTATTTGATCAATTAAAGGAATCCATGTGGTTCTCCAATATTGGTCTATGATTAGGATATCATCATCCCAAAGTTGAAAAAGAGGATATTCTGAAGAAAACATTCCAGATTTTATATGGACATTATGAATATGTCATCATGACCTTTGGTTTTACAAATGTAACTACTGTATTCATGTTCTTGATGAATTGTATCTTCCATAGATACCTCAATTCTTTTATTATGGTACGTGTTGAATATATTTTCATTTATTATCAAAGTAAGAATGACCATGAGGAGCACTTGGAAATTAAACTGAGTGAATTTCATGAAAACCTAATTTATGCTAAGTTTTCTATGTGTGAATTATGGATACAAGAAGTTTGTTTCCTAGGGAATGTCATTTTTGAATAGGGAATACCGATTTACCATAAGAAGGTTGAAGCATTCATCTATTAGTAGCCACCAAAGAATGACTTCAAGATACAAATATTTCTAGGATTAGAAGGCTACTATCATCACTTTGTTAAGGATCTATCAAGGATTTATTCTACTATGAAAATTATAATGAGAAGGTGTGTTCCATTCACATGGAATAATTATCGTCATAAATGATTTCTAGAGATTAATCCAATAAAATATTAGCACCCATCCTAATATTTACAGAACCAGTTTCAGGTTATGTGGTTTATTGTGATATGTCCAGATCTGGTTTGGGTTATGTTATCATGTAGGGAGATCATGTTGTGGAATACTATTTGAGGAATTTGAAACCAAATAATAATAAATATTTGACACATGACCTAGAATTAGGTTAAATTATCCATTCATTAAAGACCTAAAATCACCACCTATTTATATAAATATTCATAGTCTTTACTGATCATAAGAGTTTGAAATGAATCTTCCCTTAGTGAGACTTCAACTTGAGTAAATAATTATGGATAGATTATCTCAAGATTTTTTGACTTCAACTTAGTATACACACCTAGGAAAGAAAATGTTTTGGGAGATTATTTGAGTCGGAAGTCATATGAAAATGTTTTTAGGGAGGATCATGACCAATGGAAGCTAATGATTGTTATTACTGACATGCATCTAGACAATGCCGAATAGAATAAGAATGAAATTTTCTTCCCCATTAATCTTATTCATAACTTGATGGATTTTTTCAAAAAGGATCAAATATCAGATCCTTATTTTATCACCATTAGGTCAAAGCTAAATGGTGGGGTGACTTCTGATGGATGAACATAGGATGAAAACTCATTTTTATGATTTAAGAATTGAATTATAGTCCCATAGTATTTCCAAGAATAAACTATTTTAGTGTATCACCCTTTGAAATGGGAAATTAATCTAGGTATTCAAAAAATACAGAAGGAATTTAAAGTTTGTTTCTAGTTTCCAAGTATGAAATGAAATATTGGAGATTATGTTATGAAATTTCTAACTTTTTGGTAGGTAAAGGATGAACATCAATGACCGTATGATATTCTAAAATCTATGCCTATACCTGTATGGAATTGGGAGTATATTTAAATTTACTTTTTTACCAATTTACCAATTATTATTCAAAATAATGATTCTATTTGGGTTATTTTGGATTGACTCACCAAGTATTCACAATTTCTCCCAATCAGAGAGTCCAACATGAAATAGGATTTGGAAAAGACCTATATTCTAGAAGTGTTCAAGTTGCACGATGTTCCACTTTTTATAGTCTCTAAAAGAGATCCTCGATTCAATTATTGATTCTAAAGATCATTGCAATAGGATCTTAAAACTCAATTGACAATGAGAATGAAATATCATTCTTAGAAATATGGCCAATCAGAACACACAATTCAAAAATTAGAATATAAGCTCAGATCATGTGTCATGGACTTTGGTGAATCATAGGAAGATAATATGACTTTAATGTAATTCTACCATAATAATAGTTATTGAGATATGATATATATGTCCCCATTCAATTAATTATATGGATATACTTTTCATTCTCTACTATGTTGGGTGGAAATAGGAGAAACCTCACTGATTAGACCTAGTCTTGTCTATGTGACTATAGAGAATATCCAGATGATCTGAAAGCAGATGACCATGGCTTAGAAATAACCAAAATCTTATGCATATCATCATAGTTATCCTTTATATTTCAATGTGAGTGACCAAATATTCTTAAAAGTGTCACTGAGACTTGGTAATCAATGCTTGGGAAAATAAGGGAAGTTGGTCCCACAATATGTTCGACCATTTGATATTTTCAAATAAATTGACAATGTTTCATATTGGTTATCCTTACCATCGATATTTAGTGTTTTCAAAAATTTATTCCATGTATCTCAACTAAATAAGTGTCACTTGGATCCCAGTTATGTGATAAGTTGGGACCATGTTACCCGAGATATGGATGTGATGTTTATCCACGAACTGAACCAAATTCTGGATAGACAAGAGAAGACTTAATGTGGTAGATCTATTTATCTAGTATTTTTTTTATGAAACATGGTAATATTCAAGAAGATACTTGGGAACACAATAAGTTCATGTGAGAGTAGTGGACAAACCTATTATAGATTTTTGAGGGTGAAAATCCCATTGGTTAGAAGGATGTAACACCCCCTAGTTTGAGGTATTTCTCTATTTTATAGCATATTTAAAGTTAGGTAATGTTTTTATTAAGACTTGGGATTTTTATAAAAGGTTTCTTAAGAGTTTTAATCCTTTTTATAGGTTCATGTTTTGAGAACGGTTAGTAAAAAATGAGATCAAGTATTTAAGAAATAGTGAAAGCTTTTGGGGGGTCACTGAGTAGTCACACTTTTTGGAAAAATTGTATGGCTAACCATATGACTTATATTTTTTCAGGATAGATACAAATCACATGATTTTTAAAACCGTGATGTCTAGCCATGAAATATGAATTAATTTGTATAGAAATTTTATTTTTAACCCAAAACATTCCCAAAATCTTCATTCTTATTCTGCTAACCTATGATCTTAATTTCCAAGGTTCCCTTAGGCATTTTTTGGAGATATTTGACCTATAGACTCTGATTTTGATGATCCTTAGTGTATTTTATCTTGGAAATCAAAGGTAATAAATCCATTCTTCCCATTTATTCTTGATATTCTCATTTATTCTTGGACCAAACCCTAGACCGGGGCTGTCATGCCCATATATATGGGATTTGAAAATCTTAATGGGACATTCTTATGATTAGTCAGAGTAATGGAGGAAATAACCTAGATCTATAGAATCATAGTAGATTTGTTTCATTGATCAAACTCAAGGTGGGTGGTTTTTACCTACTTCCACTTTTATTGGAATAAGAAGGATCTTAGGTTTCTTTTAAAGAAATATATTATGATTTTAAAAGGGTTTACCCTACTATAACTCTATTTATTTTTATTTTATTGGTTTCCCCATTAAAATAGGATTGTGGGTATCACCCACAACATGTTTGATAAATTTATTAAATGGTTTTTTTTCAAATAAATATGGCCTTGACTTCTGTTCTTGGCATAATTGGGTTGTGGGTATGAACAAAAATAGTTTAATTAAATATTTAAAGAGTTTTCATAAAATATATTATGGTTGTGTGAAATTGGAATATTTTGGTTGGTGTGTGTTCATGATTTTCATTATATGAGGCCATGTTGAAATATATTTGGTGCTCGATTCTGACTAGAAATACATATGGAGGATTTACACTAAGTGACAAATTGGTGGAGGATGTATCACTACTCATGAGTATAAGTATTCCATTAATCATGCATGTGTGTGAGAGAGAGAATATAGACGATTATTACAAGTTAAAATCAATGAAACACTTCTAGTTCTTGAAAGGGAAACTCTAATTTGGTTTAATTGCTTTTGGAAAACCTGTTCATCTATTTTCTATTTAAATATTGTGAAAAATAATTTATATAGTTTTGATATTATTCCTATATATTTTATAATCCTATCATATAACCTATTTATGGTCTTATTGGAATGTGGAAAAAGTCACTTGGGGGACTCTTACTGGGTATCATTACTCACCACCTGTATATACACTTTGGTGCGTATGAAAATGTTGTTTTCCATGACACATGAAAGGGGGAAATTTCTTACTTTTATAGAATTTCTCCTTGATTTTGTTATCTTATTTAGTGTATATAGAGATTTGTATTGGTTCATTTAACAAACAAAATTTTTAAAATATATTTCTATTCAAATATATTTTATGTGTTCAATAGCTTATTTGACACACAATACTGAGCCTAAAACGAACCATGATATATTACAACCTAGCCGTTAAATTAACATGTGTGAATAGGATTAACCACATTGTGAAATTTATATTGTGTTTTAAATAATTCAATTATAGTGTTTTATTCATAAAAAATAAGTACCCGATCTTTTAGTAATGCCATTTTATGCTTCAAAAATATGTTTTCTTCAAAAATGGTTTTATTTCATTTTAAACGTAGAAATTATAATTAATTGATTACATTTTTTGAAATTTTATTTGATAAAATTAATATCACTTTTTAAATAAATATTATATTAGGGTAAGTTTTTGGTATTTTTCTAAAATGTTTTATTTTTCAATGAATAGTGAAAAATACCGTTTTTTGTAAAACTTTAATTTTTTTCTAAATCAAGTAATTTAAAAGTATAATTATATTTTATATTTTGTTTTAAAGTAAAATAATATCCATTTTATTAAACATAATCTAAATAATCCCATAGTAATCAAAATTATATTTTATTTGTTATAAGTTTTCTTTTATGTCTAAAAACACAATTTTCTAAAAATTTATTTTCATTTTGTTTTATGAATTTTTATTAAAATTGATTTATATTACTTCTAATAATTTAATATAAAAAAATTTATTCTATATTTGGAATTATAAGGTTAAAATTTTTTAAATGGTTCCTTTTTATTTTTTAGGAATTATTAATAATAATCGTGGTAAAATTTATCACCTCACTAATGGAAAAAAGGATACAAACAAGGTTAAAACTATAGAATAAGGCTTTAAAATCATACATAAAATTGAGTATATTTCATTTTATGAGTATAATTATATCAAAATATTCATATATGATAAAATATGGCATTTTGGTTTCATTTTTCTTTGATAAATATCTTTATATTATTTTAAGTAAAGGAAAATTCCAAAATTTTACTCTCTTGCTTTAAATTTATCTTATATTTTCAAATAGGGATAATAAGATTATATGAATGAATCTAAAAGTTTATTTTTAACATAATTAATTTATTTTTTATAGTAATTTTTTTCAATTTTTAGTGATGATATAATTACTATAAATTCTTACACAATGCTGACACAGTGCTTGTGAAAGGAGTAGAAAAATCAAAGTAAATGATTTTAAGAAAAAAAAGTTAGTATTTTTTGGATTAATTATGGTGTAACATTAATTTTATTGATAATGATAATGTATAATTGGTCCGGGAAGATTTTATATTAGAATTACATACTAGCCTTGATATAAATACCTGACCTTAAACAATCCATAAATTGAATTTGTAGACAAAAATTCATTTTCTTGCATTCCTAAAGACCTTTTAGGTTTAGTGTTTTATGGAATCATGTCATAACCACTAAATAATTAAAACATTACATAAAAAGTGTAAAATTATACTCAATTTCTATTTTTACCACAATACAATACTTGTAATACACAATAAGTTTTATT
Organism: Viscum album; assembly: GCA_963277665.1. Taxonomy (NCBI): domain Eukaryota; kingdom Viridiplantae; phylum Streptophyta; class Magnoliopsida; order Santalales; family Viscaceae; genus Viscum; species Viscum album. The sequence goes on along the minus strand of OY728156.1, from coordinate 1,628,222,761 downwards.
TTTATGAAATATCTTTATAATTTACATCTTGACCTCATCCTTATCCCTACTCATCCTTAAAACCCTATGAAAAACATTTGAAAATTTAGGATGATAAAAAAATATCAGTAAGGGACATATAAAAATAAATAAAGAAACTTTTTATTATGTGAAAACCCTTTATAAAATTTTCCTTTTTCAAAATAAACTTTGAGCTCAAAATAAAGATTTTTTTACCCAATAACATTAACTTCACTGCCCAAATTTTTTCATAAAAACTTTCATAAGAAATATTAATGAAAAATAAAAATCATAAAGGTTTATTTACAATCATGAAAAAATAATTAAGACTTTTTCAAAAATTTATAAATTTCACCCTTATGAAGTATCATAAAAATTCCTTTAAACTTAAGCTCATCAACTTACATTGTAAAATCACAAGGTTTTCATAAAAAATCATAGAAAGCATAGATAAATCATGAAGGTAACATGGGATATAATTTTCATATCAATTGTAAAATCACTCTTAAAAATAGAATAACCTACCTAGTAAATTCTAATTATATATTAGGAAAATACTATAACTCATTAACTCTATCCCTTTACCTAATGCATTAGAGAGCTATATCGGGCTCACCCATTATCTTGATCTATATCAGGCCCACCCATCATCTTGAGCTATATCAGACCACCCATCATCATATATAATTCCCAAGAACCATAAAATGTACATAAAAAATGAATTTTTTCATTTTCATCATTACACTCATAAAAATATACTTTTAATCCATAATCGAAAACAATTTCATATATTGAAATATCCTTTCCTTTAAAAAAAATACATTTTAAAAACTAAATATCAATAAAAAGATAATAATAGTTTTTATTCAAATTAAACATGGAGTATTTTAAAATAATCTAATCATAAAATAATAGTTACGATGGAGGGAAAAACTGTTGACACCATATATATTAAAATAGAACATTCCTTTTTTTCCTTTATCAAAATGTTTGAAATAAAATACATAAAAATATTCCTTTTGAAAACCTTTTAAATATAGTAAAAAGTGACGTACAATTTCCTTTATAATAAATTAATTTACATATAAATATATTCATAAAATACTTTTAATAATATGGATATGGAAGAAAAAAATTTAAAAAAGATATCTTTAAAACATTTAAAATGAGGTTTTTAAGATAAAGTGTACTTTACCCTGAGTCTGACTTTTCATGTACATTATTTATCTTCATGAATAATAAAATTATGTTAATTAATTTATTAATAATATTTTTAAAATTTATTATTCCCTTTATTTTCTTTATATCCATGTTATACTTAATTACTTAATTGATTAAATTTACTTCAAATGTTTTTGAAGATGTTTGGTTCATAAGTCCAAAATAACTTTGGAAGGTTGACTATGGTCAAAGGGATCATAATTAAATCATTTTAAGAATATAAATAATTAATTTATAACCATTTTATACATTAGATACAATTTTATAACTTCCCGTAAAATAATTATATGAAAAATGAATCACATCGCTTCGTGGAGGTGGTAGTCCACACGTATGCACGAACGATGATACCATTTTTCAATAGATGAAAAGGTAAGAAAATAGATGATAAAATATCAATATATAATTATAAATATTTCATTAATATCATATATATTAATTAAATCAATCATAATAACCATATTTTTAGGTGGTGATGAAAAAACGAAACACATCGCTTTGTGAAGGTGATAATCCACACGTATATACGCGCAGTGTTTTCATTTCCCATAGGATAGAAAAGGAGATGAAAAATGGTTATAAAATAATCATAATAAAATTTAAATATATTTAATATACTTATTTTATTGTTTAATCATTTTTAAAGAAGATTTTAAGGATGTATAATAATAAATAAACTTAAAATTGGTTGGTTAGGGATTATACCTTCTCCTGAAACAACTTATTTGGATTACACTTTAAGCCTTCTAGGTTTGGTCTTTTGGTGAGAAAAACACCTCTAAGACATGGTAAGGGATTTTGGGGAGATACTTGGGAAGGTATTGAATGAAATAGAGTGTTTAAAAGGAATTATAAAGATAAAAGAAGAAATTACCATTTATAATTGAGGGGCGGGGCGCTCTTAAAATTACTTAAATTGTTAAATTAATATAAATTAATTTTCATATAAAAGTGAAAAATTGAAATATTTTAAATATAAGATGAATATAAGTCTAAATAATATGATATAATAAATGTTTTACAATTTTAGGTGATGTTTTCACTCTGATCTTTTAATTTAACCCTATATTAACCCTTTTGATGATTACCGTGATATCAAAGTTTTCTACTATTTAGGGGTCAAAAAAGTTACTATAAATGGAAAACTAACCCATAAGTGGCCCATAGTTTATATTATAGACCATATAACATTAAATTGGTAGAATATAATATTTTTATGAATTTTCAATTATTAAATAGTATATTATTTATCATAATATACAATTATAGCCATTTTTAGTACTATTCACTTATTTTGACATTAATGACATAAATATAGTAATGGAATTTGAATATAAACTTATAGAACATCCATAATATATTATATTTTCAAAAAAAGTAAGGTGAAACTATATATAAACCAAAAAAATTAACTTTTAGAGTTTTTAAAATCATTTACTTTATATTTCTATTTCTTGTACAAGCACTGTGTCGGCGTTGTGTAAGAATTTAAATTAATTATTTCATCAATAAAAATAAAAAATAAATTAAAACGAAAAGATTAATTAATATTTCAAATAAATATTTATAACTAAACATAACCTATTTTTATACCTACGAAAAAATAGTTGATATATTATAACAAATAGAGTGACATTTTGTTTTTATTCTTGTTAGAAATCATATTAAGGTCATTATAAAATCCAAGCGGAAATAAATTGCAATTTTTTGTAAATTTGATGTTAATGGTATAAAAAAATTATAAAATAAAAAAAAGATATTTTTAGGGATATTTTTATCCCTTATCACATTATTTTTAACCTTAATTACCTGATTTACCCTTACCAAGGTGACAAATATTTACTACAATTACTATTCACAATGACACAAAATAAAAGGGTCCTATTTAAGAAATTTAGAAATCTTGATTAAAAATATGAAATTAATTTTGAAATATTAAATTTCTATAAGTGATATAAATTAATTTATGATAAAAATGGAAAACACAACGAAAAACAGTTTTCCATAAAAAAATGTTTACTTAGGTATAAAAAGTTTTTAAACAAAAGTAAAGAATAAAGTTGATTCAATGAAAATAATTGAATTATTAATAATATAAATGAAATAATCATATTTTGAAACCATTTTAAAGAAAAGTTTATCTTTGTACATTCTTGAAATGAAAATATAGTTTTCAATAAAAATATGTATTTTTACTATTCATTCAAAAAATCAAACTTTTTAGAAAATTATAAAAAATTCATCCTAATATAATTATGAAATGATGAATTAAAAAATGATATAATTTTTTTTCAAATAAAAATTATAAACTTAATAAATTATCTTTTTAAATAAAACCATATAATGCATGAAAACCCAATTTGGTTAGAAATAACGATTTTTTTCCTTTGATTGAAAAATTACATAATATTTTTGTAATGAATAAAACTCGATAAAATATAATTAATGAATATTAATAAGAAATTAAAATTATTTATTTTAACATTATTTGTCTGTTCACATTCTTCCCCCTTTTTTAAATTTCACCCACATAATTTTATTTACTATTTAAATAATTGGGGATATCTTTATCTCATAGAATTTTCTAATTATCATGTTGTTTGTTTATTTAATCATATAGTTTTTCCACAAAACCTTATCCTGTTAAATCACTTTATTCCACAAAAATATATCTCTTTGGTCAAGAATTTGTATTGTTTGTTCATAATAAGAAATGTTTTCTTCCAACAAAACTACTTTAGGGATCAAAACATGAGATGTGCCTGAAACATATTTTATTAACAATGAAACATGAAATACATCATATACCTAAGATAAATTAATATGTAGGGAAACTTAGTAGAAAAATTATCCAAATTTATATAGAATTTTATATGGTCCAATAAACTATGGACGTAATTTTTCCTTTTTACCAAAATGAAAAAAATTCCATAGAAATACTCAAATAAAAACATGACCACATTCCTTGAATAAAATATCTTTACTTAAATTATATTATAAATTTTCTTTCTACTTTGTGATATCCTAATATTTTGTTGAATCATATTCACCTTCTCAACCATTTATTTTACTAATTCTGGTTCCAATAACCCCCCTTCGACTTCAACCCAACAAACTAGATTCTAACACCGCTTTTCATATAATTCCTCAAAAGGGGCCATCTGTATACTGGAATAAAAATTTTTATTATAATAAAACTCAAATAATGAAATATGTTGATCCCAATTTCCCTGGTAATCCATTGAACAAGAATAAATAATATACTTTAAAGTAAAAATCATTCACTTTAAATATCTATCATATTGAGGATAAAAGGCTATACTAAAATTTAATTCAATACCCAATGACTTATGAAGTCCTTTAAAAAAATTATAGGGAATCTAGGATCATGGCCAGATATGATGGAAAGAGGTAATCTATGTAATAAAATTATATATTTAACATAAGGTCAAGAAATTTGATCCAAATACATATTATCTCGAATGAGAAGAAAATTAGAATATTAAGTTAATCGATAAACAATTACCCAAATTACAATATTACCTCAAGATGTCTTTGGTAATACTAACAAGAAATCCATGGATATGTTCTCCCATTTCCATTCTAGCACTAGAAAAGTATGAATCATCCCCTTCAATAATTTTCATTCATATTTAACCTATTTCAAAGTCAAAAATTTCATAGTAATATCATAAATATATTTCTTTATTCATTTCCACAAGAAAATTTCCCTAAAGTATCTATAAAATATTGTGCTTCCATAATAAATAAAATTGAGAGCTATGAGCCGTAATCAATAGTTATATATTTAAATGGGGGCCACATGAAATACATAACATTTTTTTGGAATCTCAAAACACATTCATTTTAAATATTGAATTTAGGAAACTTACATTTATTAACTCGATTTACCTTTTCTTATAACTCATGATCTTACTTATAGGTTTTCCTAATATTGTATGAAAAATATGATTGTACTGAAACATAAAGAAAAACATAGGGTGTTTCAGTATGCATAATTTCTAATCTAACATTCATCAGATCATTAATCAAAGGTTCATGTTCCAAAATTAACACGATTAATGTTTCATTATCAAATTGTCTCAAATAATTAGCTACATAGTTCTCTTTACTAGGATGGTAATGAATTGTGCAGTCATAATCCTTTATCAATTATAGCCATATCCTTTGTCTCATATTCAACACTTTTTGAGTGAAAATATTCTTTAAAAATTTATGATCTATATATATTTCACACTTTACTCCATATAAATGATATCTAAATTTTTTTAAAGAAAACACTACAATAGCCAGTTCAAGGTCATGTGTAAGATAATTTTTCTCATGAGGTTTAAATTAACATGAATAATAAGAAATTACCTAATCATTCTATATTAAAACACAATATATACCCTTAAATGAAGCATTATTGAAGATAATAATGCCACCATTTTTGGATGACATAGACAAAATTGGATCATTCACTAATCTTATTTTCAATTCTTGGAAACATTCATCACTCTCTTTTATCCTAATGGACCTAACTACTTTTCATGTTAACTTGGTTAGTGGGATAAATAATCATGAAATTTTTTCAACAAAACATCATAAATAGCCTGGTAATCAAAGAAAACTATGAATTTTAATAACATTTACAGTTCTTGTTCATTCATAAACCACTTTTTATTTAGAGTGATAAACAATTATGCCAACTTTATCTACTATATATCTATGGAAATTATTCTATTATAACTAAAATTCACATTTTCTAAACTTTTCATATAACTTATTTTATTTAAAGGTCTAAAAAATAATCCTTAGATTTTTTTCATTACCCTCATAACTTTTAGAATAAACCAGAATATTATCAATAAACATAAACCTAAATTTATCCAAAATATTTGTGGAAAAATTGATTCATAAGATCTATGAATATAAATGGATCATTCATCAACCTAAAAGGAATAAACATGAAATCATAATGGCCATAACTAATAAAAAAATTCCTCATGGATGTCATACTCCTCCAAATTCAGCTAATGGAACTCGAACCATAGATTAACCTAAAAAAAACTAAGATCCCTAGATCTAATTAAAAAATTCATCGATATTTGGTAAAAAATACTTATTATCAATAATGATGTTATTCAATTCTCTAAAATCAATTAAAATTCTCATGGAACCATCTTTTTTTATCAAATAAAGTTTGACCACCACATGGTGAAGTTCTAGGATGAATTAAACCTTTATCAAGTAATTATTATAACAAAATTTTAAATTATATAAGTTCTAATTGAGTCTTTAGATAAGGGGTTTTTGAAATTTTCTTTGTATTAGGCACTAAGTTAATAGTAAATTTAATTTCCTAATCCGGTATAATACCAGAAAACTCATTAAGAAAATAATCCAAATATTATTTTACTATTGACACATCAGTAACATGAATAATTTCATTATTTTCAAAAATATGAGAAAGCTAACTTTAATTTATATATTTTAATATTTTCTTAGCTTCTTGATATAATATCAAAGTTATGAATTCATTCTTATATACAAATTAAAAATCATTTTGGAAAATAATTTTTTTTTGGATCTGTAATCTATCGTAGCACGATAAATTGAAATCCAGTCCATACCGAAAATAATATCAAATTATACATTAGGAAATACAACATGGTTTATAGGGAAAACCCTTCCATATATGATAACATGAAGATATTTTTAAGTTCTTATATCCTTAATACTTCTCTCGTGTGTTTTTATCAAAATTCCTGAATTCATTTATTAAGATGAAATTTTCGTATTAATATTAAATTACTCATAAATTAAAGAATTTGGAGACATGAAATCAATAAGGACATTTGAATAATCAAAATAAATAAGTAATATACCTTTTACCAATTTTTTATATAGACCAACATCCATTGAAGTAGTTGCAAAGGATTTCACCACACCCTTCTACTTATTATCTTGTTGTTTCCCATCATTCATGCTCTTTTTTGAACATGCATATGAATAATGAACCATATCATTGCATTTAAAACACCTTAGTGAATGCTTATCAAAATTGTTCTCACCACTACCAATATCCCTTTTTTACAATCACTAGCCATACGCCTAACTTACCACATTATAAGTACTTACCAGATTTCATAAGACATTCTCTGAGGTTATTTTTACCACACTTATCATAAACTAGAAACTTAATTTTATTACCTTCATATTTATTCATTGGATCTTTTCCATTTCATAACACCTAGACCAACTTTTATCCTTATTGTCATGGAATACATCGTCATCAACAAACTCCATTTCTACCTTCTCATCATAGTGAACAAGTTTCTCATTACATTTAAATTCTTGAAAGGCCAATACTCTTAGATATCTTGGATTTAATCCTGAGTAAAAAATATTAAATTTTATATAAACATCCTGAATACAATTTTTTGCATACCTTGAAAAACATGGGAAGTTTTGTTCATATACAACTATATAATCTTCTACATTCTTCCTCAATTACAAGAATTTATTTTCCATCCTACGTCAAACAACCTTAAGAAAATATTTCTCAAGTAAATGATTATTAAATGTGTCCTATTACATGGAATTAATCTCTTATATTTCTCAAGAATTCTTAACTATTAACTACCATTGATTGGATTCACCTTAAAAATGGTAAATATAAAGTGTTACCTTTTGATGGACCAAACAACCAATGACTTGAAATATTTTTTCCAAATATTTAATCCACCCCTCAAATACCACTGGGTCAGAATATTCACTAAATGATGGAGGGTGATATCTCATAAAATGCTCTATAATCGACATATTCTTCTATAATAAATATGGTTTCTCTCTAGCATGGATTCCACCACCATTTATAGCCTACGTCAACTGAGACATCATAAAGAAAAACTACCCAGTCCTATTTCCAACCATTTCAGGTTTCTTATTTGGAAGAATATTGTTCTCTTGGTGTATTCTTACTTTAGATTCCATGTTTCATCTATGGAAAACCATTCCAAACAGACATATTTTAGATTAAGAAAAATGGTAATCTTAAAATTCTATATCATGATAACCATAAATTAGAATCTCTTAAGGGTACTTACTTACATTATCCAAACCTCTAAAATTATCTAAATATTTTTTACGATACCAACTATAAGGATCAGACCTTAAACAATCCATAAATTTAATCATTATATAATAATTCGTTTTTTACATTCCTGAATACCTTTTAGTTTTAGTTTTTTATATAATTAGGTCATCGCCATTAAATACTAAAAATATCACATCAAAAGGTGGACACTTCCACTCACTATCCATTTTTACCACAATATAATACTTATAATACACAATTTTTTTATTTTTATTACATATCTTTAAATTTTTTAGCTTGGCCTCATCATTGTCTATACTCATCTTTAAAAACCTATGAAAAATATTTGAAAACAATGGATGAGAACAAAATATTGATAAGGGAAATATAAAAATAAACAAAGAAACTTGTTAGTCTATGAAAATACTTTATGAAAATTTTCCGTTTTTATAATAAACATTAATATCAGAATAAAAAATTCCTTACCCAATAACATCAACTTCATTTCCCAAGGATTTTCAGAAAAAAAACTCATAATAAATATGAATGGAAAAATAAAACTAATACAGGTTTCTTTTAAATCATGAAAAAATCATGACAACTTTTTCACAATGTTATACATTTCACCCTTAGGTATTAGCATAATATTTCCTTAAAACTGTAGTGAATTAACTTACCTTGTAAAATCATAATATTTCCATAAAAATGCATAGAAAGCATAGATAAATCATGTAGGTGAATTGGGAAATCATTTTCATATAACTCTTTCAATCACTCTTAATAGTGAAATAATATACTAAGTAAATTCCAATAATCTCTTGGGAGAAACCTATAACCAGTTAACTCTATCCCTTTATATAATTCCTTGGAAAGCTATATTGGGCTCACCCTTTATCCTGAGCTAGATTGGGATTACCCATCATCATGAGATATATTGGGCTCAACCATCTTCATAAATAATTAACAAGAAACATAACATGTACATTACACATTAAAGTTTTCATTTTCATGATTACACTCATAAAAGTATACTTTTAATCCATAATCAAAAACATTTTCAGATATTGAAATATCATTTCCTTAAAAAATACATTTTTAAAAATAAATACCCAAAACAATGAGAATAAGGGGTTTTCTTTGAAAAAACATGTAATCTTGTAAAGGAATCTAAACATCAAATAATGGTTATGGTGATAGAAAAAACCATTGATTCTATATATGTTAAAATATAACATTTTTTTTCATTTTTCAAAATATTTAATATAAAATACAAAAAAAATTAATTTTTATGTTTTTTGAAAGAAAGTTAAAAGATAATTAAAATTTCCTTTATAATTAATTTATATCAACATAAATACATTCATAATTTTTTTTAATAAAACTGGATTGGAATGAAAATATTTATAAAATGAATTTTTAAAGCATTTAAAATGAGGTTTTTAAGGTAAAGTGTCCCTTACCTCAAGTCTGACTTGTCACATGAATTATTTTTCATCCTGAATAATAAAGGTATGTTAATTAACTTTTTAATAACATTTTAAAGTTCATTATTCCTTTTATTTCTATTATCTCCATGTTATACTCAATTACTTATTTTATTAATTTTATTTCAAATGTTTTGAGGATATTTGGTTTATATGTCTAAAATGACTTCGGTAGGTTGACTGTGTTTAAATGGGTCATCATTTTATAATATATAGAATCTTAATAATGACATTATTATCATTTTTAAACATTAAATACAATTTTATAACCATCCATGAAATATGTATATGATAAACAAATCACATCCCTTTGTGGAGGTGGTAGTCCACATGTACACATGAGAAATGTTATAATTTATTAATGGATGGAAGGGTAAGAAAATATATGATATAATATATTTAAAAAAAATATAATTATGTTATTAATGTCCTATATATTAATTAAATCTTTCATAATAACAATCCTTGTGAGGTGGTGATGAAAAAAACACATCGTTTCTTGGAGGTGGTAATCCACATGTACGTACGAGGGATGTTTTCATTTTTCATAGGATGAAAAAAGAGATGATTTTTTGTACAATAATAATAATAATAAAATTTATGTATATGGAAGATAATGATGTTATTATTTCATCATGGTTAGAAAATATTTTAAGTAGGTATAAGAAGAAATGAACTTGAAATATGTTGGTTAGGACTTATACCTTCTCCTCAGACAACCTCATTGGCTTACACCTTAAGACTTATAGGTTTAGTATTTTTGTAGGAAAAAGAATTTTAGGATGTGGAGATAGATTGTTTTAGAGAGAATTAGGTATATTTTGGCTGAAATTTAGGGCTCAAAATATGGGGGAATAGAGGAGAGGAGGTTCTCTTTTATAAGGGAAGAGAGGGGCACCCTAGCAATTACTTAATATACTAAAGTAATATAAATTAAGTTTCGTAGAAAAGTGAAAAATTGATATATATATATATATATATATATATATATATATATATATATATATATCCATGATAAAATTATTGGGGGACGGCCTCGATTCGCTCTGCTCGTGAGAACATGCCCCACGCACCGCCTGATTTTCAAATTTTTCCCTCCGATGCTCTCTCAGCCGCCGTTCCCGCGTCAGCACCTTCGCTCCCAGTGGCCTTTGATACAGGTTCCTATGGTGGTGTTACTGCCGCTTTGGTGCCTTCGTCTTCTCTCTATCCTGGACTCATGACTCCTCGGCCCAGTCTCTCTTTCAAAGACACGGTGTGCGGCCTGGATCTCACTCCTTACCATTCTCGATTCCCGGTTGTCTCCTTGCCTCTGCCGCTGGTCTCCCATGATGAATCCCTATTATCTGTGAAATTATCTGTTTCTGCGTTTGAGTAGGCCGAATAATGCCTCAAATGGACCTTGATTGCAATATTTGGTGTCGTGAAACCTCCAATCACGGCCTTCCAGCAGTTTGTCAGATCCTAGGGGCACCTCTCTCCGGCGAAGATTTCAGTCATCCACCAAAATGCCTTCTGTCTGGTTCTTGTCTCCGATTCGGACTTCATTCACGCTTGGTGCAAGGAACCTCATTCCTAGGGAAGATTTTGCTTCAACCTGCTCGCTGGTCGTTGGAGGTTCACAAAGGCAAAGAGAACCCTATTGCGGATGTTTGGCTCAGCCTCCCTAGTCTTCCATTGCCTTTTCAGAATGGTGGCTTTCTCAAGGCGATTGGTGATTCCCTGGGTGGTTTTCTTTGCTCGGATGACTGTACGTGGTTCTATGCTAAGGCCGCAGTGGCTCGTATTTATGTTGAAATGCATATTTCCAAGCCTCTTACCGATATGATCTTGCTTTGGGTATAGAATTCTTTCTACTGGTCCCAGGACATCTTTTATCCTGTCTACCCACAGTTTTGCCCCTCTTGTCTTTTCCAGGGGAATTCTCTTCAGGTCTGTAGGAAGTAGCATCAATATGGGCATCAAGACCCTCCCAAGGCACCCTCTTTTAGCACCCCCTATCCTAGCCATCTGACGGTGACTCCCGATGCTGTTTCAGTAGAATTCCCTGCTGTCCCTCTAGCTTCTGATCCAGTTCCTCTTTCATCCCCCTCTTAAGTTAGTGGCAGTGTGTCTGCCTTGCTTCCCTCCTCCCACAGGTGGTATTTGCCCCTCTATCCTTCTCCCTCAGTTTCTTTAGTTCTCAATATTCTATTGGAGATTGACTTTTGGTTTGTTCTGCATTTGAGGGGCCCCTCCTATGCCCTCCCTGCTTTCCCTGACCTACCCCTGCTGGTCCCTTTCACCCTGCCAGGTCTTCCCTCCATCCAAGATGAAGCTGAAGATTGCCCTTCCCCTCTTCCAGATCCTTCATCAGTGAAAGAGACCATATCCTCCCCTTAGTCCCTCCCACATCCTATGAGTGGATCCCCAAACCGTGATGCTGCTTCAAGGGATTGGCCCCCCTCCTCGGTCAGAAATGTAGACTCCCCTGGATCCCTGGATTTTTCCACTCCCACTACTTTGACTCCCTCCAAGAATTCAGGTATATGTATAAGATCCAAGTCCAAGAAATTAAGGGAAGATCTCTCCTCCCACCTTCATAAGGCTACGAATGCAGGGGATAATGCCAGGGTGATCTTTTATCAATGATTCCCATCCTCATTTGGAATGCCCATGGACTTGGCGCTCATGTCAAAATGGATTTCATTTCTTTTACTATCTGTAAATTCAAGGTTTCTCTTGTTTTTGTCCTTAAACATAAGAAGAATATCTCCAAAATCAATGAGTTTTCTATAAGAATCTGGCTACATGGTTGCATGCATGCAGATCCATCCAACCATCATATATGGATCTTTTGGCACATGAACTTCTTTGTAGACTTGGTTCAGAAAAGTGAACAACATATAACCACCAAGGTTACCCACGATAATAGATACTTCTTTGTGTCCTTCATTTATGGGAGTTGTGATTCCCAACATAGGAAGATTTTGTGGGATGAACTCAATGCCATTGATCCTGGTAGCCTCCCTTGGTTTGTTAGAAGAGATTTTAATGTCATTTCCAACCTGTACGAGAAAAAAGGCAGAGGAACTTTCCCCAAGAAAGAAATTTTGGAATTTTCTCACTTCATGGCTGACAAAGGCCTCATGAACCTCAGCTACTTGGGCAATGGTTTAACATGGTGCAACAACCAACGTGGGGAGAAATGCTCATGGATTCACCTGGACCGATTCCTTGGCAACATGCAAGACGTTACTTTGTATCCCAACACTAAGGTCAGACACCTGGTGTGTGGGATCTCACATCACTATCCAATTTCGGTATCCCTCTCTATGAGTCTGGGGAACCATGATAATTTTAGGTTCTTTTAGCATTAGACTGGCCTCCCAAATTATCAGGAGTTGGTTAGAGACTCTTGAAGTGAAATTACTAAGGGGAATTATTGGTTTACCATTCATAATAAACCAAAGAGGCTCAAATTCAGATTACAGGATTGGTCGAAGGACATACTACACAGTGATAGGGAAATTTAATCTATCATGTAGGATGATGGCTGTCTTGAGACTATCTTGAATCGGTCCTGGTATGATCGGATCTTTGAAGACCTTACCTCTAAGAAGGATACCCTCGCAGTCACGATCCTTAAACAGGAGCACCTTGTGAGGGAAAAAGTGAGGATCAGATGGCTTGGTGAGGGTGATAGGAACACTGCCTATTTCTATGCTTGTATCAAAAAGAGGAAATGATTTGTTTATCCAAATATCTTGATGGATGACAGTACTTATTCAGATGACAGAGATGTTGTGGGGTCCCTTGCTCATTCCTTCTTCAAAGATCTTCTTTCTGAAAAAAAGAAACATATGTCTAATGGATACCCAGGATATGATGAGAGTATTCTGGAATACATTCCCAATCATGTTTCTATCTAGGATAATGAGAGGTTGGGGGCCATCCCCGAAGTGAAAGAAATCTTCGAGACTGTTATGAACCTCAAAGCGGATAACACGCCAGGTCCGGATGGCTTTCCAAGTATGTTCTACAGAGACTCTTAGGATGTGGTCAAAAAGGATTTATCAGAGGCCATTCGTAATTTATTCAGAGGAAGTATCTTGCTTAGAGTATCATGTGCCACTACTATAGTGCTCATTCCCAAAATCAAGAACCCCTCTTCAATTTTTCATTATAGACTAGTCAGCATGTGCAACTTCCCCTACAATGTTCTGGCGAGCATTATCAACTCAAGGATTTCTATTCACCTTACCCGGTGGGTCTCCATGGAACAACATGGATTTTTGAAGGGCGAAAATATACAAGGGTCTATTGAATTGGCCCAAGAGATGATGAGAGATCCCAATAAAAAGACCTATGGTTCAAATATAGCCATCAAACATGACATGAACAAGGCTTTTGATAGACTTGAATGGAGATTCACCAATAAGGTAATCTCAGGTATGGGTTTCTCCCCCTGGACTACTGACCTCATTTTTAGATGTTTTAGCTCCTTTTGGATGAATGTTACTTTCATGGGGAAGTCTCATGGTATCTTTAAGGTGACCTGTGGCCTAAGACAGGGGGATCCCCTATAAACAATCCTTTTCATCCTCACACAAGACATCCTCAACCAACTCATCCATAGCGGCATGAGAAATGGTGGGATCCTCCAATTCTGGAGAAGGATGAATATTTCACCCATCTCCCACCTCATGTTTGCTGACAACACTTTAATCTTCTTGAATGCCAATAAGTGGTCATTCTAAGGCCTCCTTAGGGAAATTGAGGAATATTTCCATTAGAGTGGGCATGCTATTAACTGGTCTAAGAGAAACTTCGTCATCTCTAGAAGATACTCTTCTAGCTTGGTGTCCTCCTTGGGCCACATTCTAGATATACAGAGAGGAAGTTTCCCCATTGATTATCTTGGATCTCCCATTTCCTTAGGCAGAATTCAGATTCATGATTTTGATCACATCACCAGCAAGATCACTGATCGTATCCTCAACTGGAAGAACAAATTCATTTCCTTTGGGGGTCAGATTGTGCTAGTTAATAGCGTTCTTCTAGCCTCTCTTGTCCATGCCCTATCTTCCATCAAAGTTCTGAAAAAAATTCATCAGAAATATTGATAACATCTTGGACTGCTTCATCTAGGATGATATTGCTGAAGAAAAACACCATTGGGTGTCCTGGGTGAAGATGGCAAGGCCCATTTAGGAAGGCGGTATTATTGTTTGAATCCTCACATACACTCTTCTATACAGGCACAAAAAACTAGCTTGGGAAATCCATGAGCGACATTAACTCTGGGGCAGGGTCATGTACAACACTTGTGCAGGTTACCTAGAGATGCATAACAGCCTCGTGTCTTCGTTAATGTCCATTATCCTTCCCTGTTTTACTACACTGCTTCCTCACACCCGCTGGATTATTGGAGAGGGGGATCTGACCTTCTGGCACAACAACTGGGCTGGCATAGTGCTTGGATTTCTGGGATGCCCAGCCACTAACATTTCATTCAGAGAGACGAGGAAATACCTGGAATTCTTCAGGGCAGTGCTGAACGACGACCAACAAGGCACCTGCAACCTTATCGAGCTCACCTCTAACCCGAATTTGTGCATGTTTACTCCATCATCCTCAGGGAACTTCTCTGCAAAGGATTATCAGAATTCTATTTCTATCCACGAGCACACTTATTATTGTAGTGAGGTCTGGTTGAAGGAAATTCCCACGAAGTTCAACTTTTAAACATGGAGGATTAATAAAAATACGATCCCCATCAATGAGAACATAAGAAGATAAGAGATCAACATGGTTTCATGATGCTCTTGCTACATCAATCACAAAGAGGTAAGTGTGTCCCACATTTTCTTAGAGGGTGAATGAGAACGCGGCGTCTGGTCTTTCTTTGGGGAATTCACTGCCTTCTCTTCCAGAAATCTGAGCAAAGAGTCTTTTATTTCCCTCTGGTTCCATGGATCAGGTGATAGAGGTCCAGAGAAAATGGCGCGTTCCATAATTTTTCATGCTGGATGTTGGTGCTTATGGAAGGCCAAAAATAGAGTGATATTTGAGGGAATCCACTCCTCAACAAGAGTTATCATCTCTAGAGTTAGAAACCTTTTTCTTGACCTTTCCAGGCTCTCTCAAAAATGGCATGATGCTCCATCCCTCCACCTGCTTTCTTCCAGCATCCAAGCCTCTCTCCCTGGTGGATATGACTTGAAAGGAAAATGGATCTGATGGATTCCTCCCCCTATAGGCCTAAATCTCAATACAGATGGGTCCTAAATCTTGGGAGTTATGAAAGGTGGAGGGGTTGTCTGTGACACCAGAGGCTCGGTTATCTTGGGATTCACTACTCACTTTGGCTACGACTCTTCTCTACAGGCAGAGGCTCACGCCCTCCTCACTGGTCTTTCCCTCTACCACCAGGGGAACATGTACATTGTTGAAGTTGAAACTGATTCCCTCATCTTCCACAATTCCCTACAAGGCATCGGGTCTATTCCCCGGTCGATTTCCTATATCATCAGGAAATGTTGAGGCATGCTATCCACCAGCATTCAAATGGTTCACACATGGAGAGAGGGGAATAAAGTGGGGGATCACCTTTCCTCTCTAGTGGATCATAACCCCAGTGTGTCTTGATTCTATGACCTGAATGTTTTGGGCCCTGAGGGGGTTAACATCATTAGAGGGGATGCCCTTGGTTTGCATTACTTTTGCCCCTAGCTTCTGTTTTGTCTTCCCTTGTTTTTCCTTGTACTTTCCTTCTCCCAGTAAATAAATAACTGATGATATATATATATATATATAATAGAGTATGATTATAAGTTTAAATAATCTCATCCAATAAAATTTAGACAATTTTAGGTGATGTTTTCACCCTTATCTCTTAGTTTTAACATCCGCTAACCCTTTTAATGATTACCGTGATATAAAATGTTTTTACTCTTTAGGGGTCAAAAAAGTTACTATAAAAGGAAAATTGAATCATAAGTGGATATTTTTTGATATTATACTTGGTCAAAGATAATATTTTTATGAATTTTAAATCATTGAATAAAATATTATTTAACATAATATACCATTATATTCATTTTTGATACTATTCACATAGTTTGAATTTAATGAAATCAATAATTGAATTAGAATATAATCTTTTAAAACATCCCTAATATGTTATATTTATTGAAAAAATTGTGAGACACTATAACTAACCCCAAAAATATTACTTTTATAGTTTCTAAAATCATTTACCTAATTTTTCTACTACTTGTACAAGCACCGTGTCGATGTTGTATAAACATTTAAGATAATTATTTAATGAATAAAAATTAAAAATAAATTACCATGATAATTTTTTTATTAATATTTAAAATAAACAGTTATAACTAAGCATTACCTATTTTTATCACTATGAAAATATATTAGAGATATTAAAATAAAGAGAGTGACATTTTATTTTTATTCTTTATTTAAAATACTATTAAGGTCATTATAAAAGGAAATTAACAATAAATTTATACATTTTCAAACCTTTTATGGTTATGGTTAGACAAAATTATCCAATAAAATAAACACAAGTGTTAGGGAGATTTTTTAGGCCTCATTACATTATTTTTTAACCATAATTACTTGATTTACCCTTATCGATGTGTTAAATATTTATTATGATTTCTATATATAATGAAAAAAATAAAAAGGAATGTATTTACCAAATTTAAACCTCATGATTATAGATATGGAATAAATTTTTAATGATTCAATTTATATGAGTGCTATAAATTAATTTAAGATAAAAACACAAAATGCAACACAAAATAGTTTTCGAAAAAAATGTCCTCTTAAGTATAAAAATTATTTATACCAAAATAAAGAATGAAATTTATTAAAATAACCTTAATTTAATTATTAATAATATAAATAAAAAACTTTTATTTTCAAACCATTTTAAAAATGTAATGTTTTAGATTCTTGAAATAAAAAGAAAATTTTTAATAGAATTCAATATTTTTTACTATTCATTTGAAAAATCCAACTTTTCAGAAAATTCTCAAAAATTAATCCTAACATTATTTTTACATGAGGAATTAAAAACTTTTATCATATTTTTAAAATTATAATTATAAAATTTATATATTATATTTTTAAATAAAACCATATAATGCATGAAACCCAATTTGGTTAGAAATAAAACTTTTTCCCTTTTGCCTGAAAAATTATCTAATATTATTATAATGTATACAACTATATAAAATCTAATTAATTAATATTAATAATATATTAAAATTATTTATTTTAACATTTCCTAGTTTTTCACAATTGACGTATTTAAATTGAAAATATTTAATTTTTTTTTAAAATAACTTTAATAGTATTTTATGTTAAATAATATATTATTAAAAGATTTAAAAAACATAAAAATATTTAAAGAGGAAAATGGGATGAGATAAGGTTTAAAATTTCATACATTGACAATTTTTGAGCCAATTTTTACCTTAGAAGTAAATTTATAATCCTTTAGTATTGAAAATGTTGTTACCACAATTAAGGTTAAAATTGGTTAATAAAGGGGTTAAACAAAATTATAAGGTTTAAAATGCCACATAAACCTATCAAAATTATATTGGTTGATTATATTTAAACCTTAAACAATATTGTCTTTTAAAATTTTTCCACTTGGTTCCACTATCACATGAAAGATATTTTATTATATTTAAATCTTTTAAGTAATTTCAAGTATGTCCTTTTCTTTCACTATAAAAGGACATCATCTCTCCTCTATTATTCACACAACCATGAGACCGTTAGCTAAAAAAACATACCAAAAAATATTTTAAAAATACTTATAATTGTTTTGAGGTTATTCTCTTCTTAAAAGACCATCCCTAGGGTTCTTGAGAAGAGATCCAAAGTTGGGTTCTCAAAGAGTAGGTGATCATATTAATCAAAATCATTCATTTTACTTCTTATTTTACCTCTTTAAATTTTATCATAAACATTAAAATATAATAAAATAAATATATCCCATATACTAGGGTATTTTTTTATTTAATAACATTTATCCATCTCATTTCCACCAAGTGTCAAATGAAAGTATTTCTCATGCGTACGTGCCATCTACCTCCTCCACAAAGCGATATAATTCATTTTCCATTTACATATTTCATAGTTGATTATAATTATTTATTTAATTTTTATATATGATATTTATTAAATAATTATAATATATTATTTACCTCCCTACCTTTCCATTCGTAGAAAATTGATAACGCCACTCGTGCGTACATACACACTACGACCTCCACGAAGCGATGTGATTTGTTTTTCATTTCCTATTTACAAGGATGGTAATAAGGATATATTTAATGAATATATATTACATTTATGATATAATAATTATTATTTAAATTAAAATTATTATTTACCTTACTTTCATTACATCCATCAAAAAGTGGAAACATCACTTGTGTGTACGTACAAACTACCATCTCCACAAAGTGATGAAATTTATTTTTCATCACTAATTTATATAAATGGTTATAAAAGTGTATATAATGATTACATATGATACTTATAACATTATTAAAACTATAGAGATTATTGAACCATGATCAAAGTATAAGGACCATAATTTCTGAATTGAAACTTTATTTAAAAAAGAAACAATTATCTCTCCGGATAGTAATTTTAATAAAGAATTATTAATAAATGGGTGATAAAATTTTATAAGTAAATTATATATTGTATTATATGAATATTTTTATATATTATATTTATAATTAATCATTATTTATATTATATTTGGGTTTAACATGTAATAATCAAGACAAGACTTGAGGCGAGGGTTCTTTATATCAATATTATTTTGATGAGATATGTTTGATGCTATATATCTATTTATATTTATGAGGTGTATTTACTACTCATTTGAAATGTTATATAATGTATCCTTATTAATTAATGGTATTTAATGTTAAAATTCAAATTATTTCATCAAAGGGGTTTCAATTTGAATGTTACAAAAGTAGTAAGGTTTTCTCATCTCACTTTTGTTTCAATAAGACATATGCCATATTCACCACTTATTTATTTCATTTGGTGTATATAATGAACATTTGATATGATATATAATGAATATAATTATATTCATGGTATTTAAATTTTCATTTTAATTTATTTATTTCATGGTTATTATGATTCAATGTTTATAAAAGAGGTAATGGGTTTATGTTACAGTCTCATTTATTTCCAGGAGTATCTATGTTAAATTTACATTGAGGGATTTTATTTGGATATTATCCTTTAAACAACATATATTTTATTATCCTATAGTTATTCATGAAAATTTTATATATTATTACCATTTACCTCTCTTTGGTTCTTAAAATGACCAAGAAAATATTAATAAAGAAAAACCGACCTTGTTTCCTCTTTGGTTGATAATATTTTCCTTCCATGTACATACTCTTAAATTAATTTTTAGTTTTTTAAAAAGTGTAAAATGAATGTTTTATTTTAATTTATATGACATGAATTTATTTTCACACCATCAGGACTATTCTTTTCTTTGAATATTACTTTACAAATTTCTTTGGTTATTTTCAAAGAAATGTGTTTTCTCAATATTCTAGGAATTTTTAGTTAAAATGTTATAAAAAGAAAAGGATATTTTATCATGTTTTTAAAGAAAGGTTTGAATGTGATTTTAATGATATTTTTCATCTATTCCAATATCCTTTAAGGATTATTATGATTCATCGGGGATATGATCTTATGATATCATCCAATTTATTTATTTGGATGGATTATGATGATCATGATTTAATGATGAATTTATGAAACCTGTTTCTTTACTATAGGTTAATTATGTTATGATGAAATGTTTATAAAACACATTTAGTTTAAATGGGTTATGATATGCTTATATGATGAATGATTTATGATCTTATGGCACACATATGTATGGTTTTCATTATTTGATTTATGGACTTGTAATTATATATCCCTCCAATGTATTGGGTAAATATGGATCACTCATGAGATAATTATGTTATGCATGAACCTAATTTCGTGTTCCTAGATTTATGTATGGATCTAGTTTCATTTATATAATTTTAAGTGTGGACCTGATTTTATTTTCATAACTTTATGTGAGGACCTCATTTCACATCCTTAACTTAATAAGTAAACCTGTTACTATTTATACATGTTCGTGATGTCATAAGATTATTATTGTAACAAAATCCTATTTTTACGATATTCTTTTATGTCTTATGTTTGATTATTGATTATTCCACATTATTTTGACTATTTCTATTTTTATGACGAAGTATTATACCATGAATCTTGATTTATTTATATGAATTGATTGGGTATGACTTTCTTATGTTATGATCATGTTCTTGTAACCTTATTATTATGATTATTGATTGACATATCCCTTGTTTAAAAGTATTGATCATCTAAGATCACCCATTCTTATGTTTTAATTTTTCTTGAAGTTATGAATAAGGGTACTAAGTATGATGGGTCTTAAAGGGTACCTCATATAAGAAATGTGTTATAGATAATAAATATTGTACTCAAATAAGATGTTTATGTATTTAGTATCCAATTAAACTAAAACTTTAAAGTTATTAGGAATTTTTATTTGAGAGATATGTGGAATATTCATAAAAATTATGTAATATATTTGTATGTTATACTCAGGTAGCTATAATTGGTATCAGATCAGAGTTTAGTTATTTTTATAGATTATGATTAGAGAAATTTGGTAAAAACCCTAGGGATAAGTCTTAGTATAGGATAAAATTATGAAGCTTTGTTAAAGTAGATATTGTGTGGTTTTCCTAGAAAATAAATCCCTATTTAGATATTGGTAAGTGGATGCATCTCTGATACAGATGAGCCTAGGGGTAATAACTCTGAAAGGGGTGTTTTGGGTATTAACTTGATCATCACTGGTGCATAATTATTGGGCTGAAGACCACGCACATTTCTAGACACTCCCAATGGATATGATTAGGTTAATTAAAATTTTATTTCTGATCCATTATAATGTATTTGAAAAGATAATGATTGTGGATGAACTAGTTTAAACCTAAGGTGTCATAGATTGAAAAGGAGGTGTCAGGGTTTTGAAATCCTATGATTTTTTTTATGATTATATGATTTATCACTATGATTATTTTTTTCTCACACTATGATTTTTGGTTTTAGTAAATGGATGGAAAAAATAGGAATCATGTTAATGCTAATTTTTTTTTGTACAATGGAATGGCTGTCTTTATGAGAAACCAAATGAAACAGGAGATGGAATGTGAAACCTTGTGATTATGCCTGATAAACTATCTTGTTATATGATTAACAACCTTAAATTGGGTGTGTTTCCTAACAAATTAATAACATAAAAATGAAGTTTCATTGGAGTTCAATTAATGAAGACTATAGAGGGAAGAAGACTCATCTTCATACATGTCAAGTATGTGAGAAGAAGAAACTAAGGAAATGTATCACAGGAACGAGAATATGATTTATGTACAGAAAATAAATGGTATAGAGAATGTAATTTAACAATAAAAATAAAGAGTTTGATGGGGTAAAATGGAGTTCATCCCAAGTTACCATTTATAGTTCAACGTATTGTGTGTGGGGAACTTGGGAATTATCTGATTCAATGCCCTAATATATGAGATAATTCCTATACAAATGAAGGGACAACGTTATTCCAATCTTAAGTGAAATAATTGAAGTTTTTATTTATTAATATTCATTAATTATTTTATAAAAGTGCCTTTTCAATTATATTCTGGTTATAAGGATCACGAAACATCTAAGGTTTGTTTTTTAGTAGTCTTTATTTAAGGATTTGAAAGCATATATTGAATGGTACCAATAAACTAGATCAGTGATTTAGTGGTAAGGTGATATTTTTGGAAAACACCTGATTGAGGGATAGATAACCATTAATATGAGACTAATTTTGTGATAATAATATTTATCTAGAATAAATAGATAATTAATATTGATAAGGTAAATTGGACAGTTTTTGCAGAATTAATTTTTGGAAGTATATATGACTCTATTATGGCATTATAGTGATTCAGGATATTTCAAAAAATGATTAGTATATTTTGGGCGGTATATGATTAGGTTATATACGTTTTTATATGACCTTATAATCAATTGATATTATTTAGAGATAATTGTTAAGTTAATCATGGAAGAATATGCGATCAAATCATTCTAATATTTGGGTTTTAATTTTGGTTTGGCATATTATGAAGTCTTAAAGTTAGTTTTTTATGGAATGATTTAAGTTGAATTTTTTTGTGTTATTATAGAGATTTTATATATGAATATTTATTCACAATGGATAAATTATTCCAACTATTTTTATTTTGGTAAATATCTAGATACAAAAGGAATGAAAATTCATTCTTTTTTGGATATTGTAATATGTTAAAAGTTAATTTTAGTGCTTCATACATAAAAAAAGTCAACATGGTTATTTATCATATATAATATGAGATTAATTTGGGATGTAAAACAACTTGAATCACAATGAAAGGATGAAATTATGCTTATGGTATGAAAATAATTTGTGTAAGTATGTTATCTAATATTCTCTACCTTGATAGTAAATTATTTCCTCACCTCAAGTAAGAGGAAGATAAATTTATTGAGTATTATGTGAAACTATCATTCAACTATCAAGGTATATTTTTGGAAAATCATGATTCTTATAATGATATATACTTGGTCATAGAAATACTTAATTAGGAAATACTAAGTTTCTTAGTAGTTGAATAGAAATTAGTTATTATGATAAAATATATAACAAATTTTATTACTATTTCATGATACACTAATTCTAGTAAATGATAATTAAAATTATAATAGTTAAATTTATTTAAGGGGGTGATAATGTAAAATCCTAATATTATAGAATTTATTTCTCTTTAAATAATTTATAAGTGTTCGATAGCATTCTTGACATGAAACTCTGAGACAAAAATGAACTCCAATATATTATAACCTAGGTGTTAAATTGATGGGTATGAATAAGAGTAACCACATTATTAAATATATATTTAAATGTTTTAAATAATTAAAATTTATTTATTAATTAAAAATAAATAAGTACCCAATTTTTAGTAATGTGATTTTATGAGTAGTTGGGGTTTGGCTTAGTGGTAAGCACACCGTAATCCTACATGAAAAATGGGGGTTCAAAACCCATTGGGCGCAAGTTACTATAACAGTAATATAGCGGTACTGTAATAGTGGTGACACTGTAGATCGGTGGGTACTGTAGTGGCGACAGGGCATTGTAGCGGCGGGAGTACTGTGCGGTTGCTGTAGCAGGTGAGTTACTATTCACAAAATGGGCATTAGGCAAAAAATTTGGGCCTACGGGCTATGTAATGGGATACGAGCCCACTAGGCCTTCGAGCTATATAATAGGTCTCCCTCTACCTAGTTAAAAGAGGTCTTTGATTTGAATTAATAGTAAAATGAAGCTTCAGACCCAACCTTTTTTTAAAAAAAAGTAATGTGATTTTATGATTTAAAAATATGTTTTCTTGAAAAATGTGTTTATGGCATTTTGTGTGCAAAAATTATAAATATTTTCTTACATTTTCATAAATTGTATTTAAATAAATGAATATAATTTTTTAAATCATAATTTTAATATTATATTAGGGTTATTGTTTTAGAATTTTTTTTAAATTTTTTATTTTTTAGTGAATAGTGAAAAATACCGATTTTTATAAAACTGTCATTTTTTCTTTAAATCAAGTAATTTTAAAGTCACACACCATTTTTTATTTAATTTTAAAGTAACATAAGATAAATTTTATTAAACATAATCTAAATAATTCCATATTAATTAACTTTATATTTTATTTTGTTATAAGTTCATTTTTATGTTTAAAAACACAATTTTCTAAAAACTAATTTTCTTTGCGTTTTAACCATTTTTAATAAAATTGATTTATTCCAATTATATTAATTGAACCTTGAAAAATTGTTTCCATATTTTGAATTTGGAATTTTTTTTAAATAGTTTGATTTTATTTTTAAGCATTATGAATAGTTACTATGGTAAAATTTATCACTTTAGTATTGGATAACATGGGAAAAACAAGGCTAAAGCTATAGAATAAGGCTTCAAAATAGTCTATACACTTTCCTATATTTAATTTTATGAGTTTAATTAGACCAAAACCTCCATATATTATAAAATATGGCATTTTAGTGGCATTTGTCTTTGATAAATAACTTTATATTATTTTAAGTGAAAGAAAATTCTAAAATGTCACCATCTTTATTTTAATTTCACTTATATATTCAAGCAGGGATAAGAAGATGTTACAAAATAATATAAATTTTATTTTGAACATAGTGAATTTATTTTTAATATAGTTTTTTTAAAATTTTTAGTGATGGTATAATTACCATAAATGCTTACACAATGCTAATAGAGTGTTTGTGCAAGCAATAGAAATTCAAAGTTAACGATTTTAAAAAGATAATAAGTTATATTTCTTGGATTAATTATGGTTTTATATGAATTTTATAGATAATTATAAATTATAATTTATGTTTAAATAGGTTATATTCTAATTCCATACATGTATTTATGGCTTTAACGCCAAAATATGTGAATAGTTTTTAAAATGAATTTAATAGTATTTTTATTAAATAATATATTATTAAATAATTTAAAAATAATAAAAAATATTTAAATAAGAAAAGGGTTATGGTATATGTTCTAAAATGTCACCCCTTTGCCATTTTGGATCCAATTTTTACCTTATAAGTAAATTTATAACCATTTAGTATTGAAAAAGTTGTTACCATGTTTAAGGTTAAAATTGGTTAACGAAGGGATTATAAAAAAATAAAAAGTTTAAAATGATACATAAAAAAATAAAAATATTATTGGTTTAAGGTATTTCAACCTTATCCTATATTATCTTCAAAATTTAACCACTTGGTTACACTTTGACATGAAAAATAATTTATTATAATTAAATATTTTATGTAATTTCAACTGTGCCTTTTTCTTCACTATAAAAGGAAACCACACCTCCTCTATTCTTCACAAAAAACTGATACACTTATCTCAGAAAAACTAAAAAACTATTCTAAACATCCTTGTAAATTTTTTGAGGTGATGGTCTCCTCAAAAGAATATTCCTAGTGTCCTTGAGAACTGATCCAAAGAAGGTTTCTTGAAGAGGAGGTAATTGTATTAACCAACCTCTTTTATTTTACTTATTTTACCTCCTTAAATTATATCCTAACTATTCAAATATAATAAAATAAGTATCTAAAATATACTAGTATGTTATTAAATTGTTTCCATAACCTTTATCCTTCTCATTTCCATCAAGTGGAAATGAAATTATTGCTCGTCCGTACGTGCAGACAACCACCTCGAAGAAGCGATACAATTTATTTTCCATCAACATATTTCATGGTTGATTTCAATGATAGATTTAATATTTATATATAATATTTATGAAATAATTATTCTTATTTAGTTATAAGTTATTATTTATCCACTTACCTTTCCATTCATTGGAAAATGATAACGTCACTCGTACCTACGTGTGGACTACCACCTACATGAAGAGATGTGATTTGTTTTTCATTTACACTTTACATGGATGGTAATAAGGATATATTTAATGAATATATATTCTATTTATAATATAATAATGATTCTTTAAATTCAAATTTTTATTTACCTTTCTTTCATTCCATAAAAAAGCAGAAACATCACTCGTGTGTACGTACGGACTACCGTATCTATGAAGTGATGCAATTCATTTTTAATAAATGCTTTATATAAATGGTTATGAATGTTTATATAATGATTAAACATGATAATTATTATATTATTAAAATTATAGATATTATAGAACCATGATCAAAGTACAATCACCAAAACTGCCAAACTGGAACGTGAATGAAAAATGAAACAATTATCTCCTGGAATAGTGATTTTAATAATGAATTGTTAATAAATGGATGATATGATGTTACAAGTAAATGATACATATAATTATATGAATATGGTTCTGAATTATATTTATAATAAATATATATTTACTATATAGGAGTTTTGAACGCGTACAAAGAAAGACGAGACTTGAGGTAAGGGTTCTTCATGTCATGATTATTTCATCGAGACAAGTTTGATATTATGAACCTATTTATTTTTATGTGGTGTATTTAATACTAATTTGACATGTTATATCATGGATAATTATTAATACATGATATTAAAATTTAAAATTCAAATTATTTCTTCCAATGGGTTTCAATTTGAAAGGTACTAAAGTGGTAAGTGTTTCTCATCTCACTTTTGTTTCTATGAGACATATGCCATATCCACCACTTATTTATTTCATGTGGTGTATATAATAAAAATTTCATATTATATATCATAAATATATTCATATTAATGTTATTTTCTTTTGAATTTATTTATTTTATGGGGATTATGATTCAAAATTTACCACAGTGGTATGGGGTTTATGTTACAATATCATATCTTTTCAAGATTATCTTCCGTTGAGAGAAATTATATAGATATTATCCTTTAAAATATCTATATATTTTCTTTTACTCTGTTTATTACTAGAATTTTTATTTATTAGTACCATTTTCCTCTCTTACTTAAAATCATTAAGAAAATCATTTTAATGAAAATCCTACCTTATTTCATCTTTAGCCGAAACTTTTTTTCATCCATGTCTATTCTTTTAAAAATTGTTTTATGAAAGTTATTACATATAAATTAAATGTTTTAAAAATTTCATTTTCACTATCCTTGATTTTATTTTTAATGGTTTAAACACTAATCATTCTAAAAGTTTTCAAAATAAGTCATTTTGACTCTTTACAAAAGTGTGAAAGGAATGTTTTCTTTTAATGAATATGAAATAAACATATTTTATCACCATCATAGCCATAATTTACATGAATATTAAATTAATTTTTTTCTTTCTTAATTTAAAATAAATGTATTTTCTCAATATTCTAGGATTTTTTTGTTAAAATTTTATAAAAATAAAAGGATATTTTTCATGTTTTCAAAGAAGGTTCAAATGATATTTTAATGGTATTTTTAATCCATGTTAATATAATTTAAGGATTGTTATGCTTCATTGGGGATATGATATTATGATATCATCTAATTTATATTTCTAGATGTCTTATGATGATGAAAATTTAAGGATTATTCTATGAAACCTATTTTTCCCATGGGTTAATTAAGTTATAATGAAATGTTTATAAATCATATTTCTTTTCCATGGGTATTGATATGATGATATGATTAATGTTTTATGATCTTGCGGAAAACATATGTATGGTTTTCTTTATGCGATGAGTGGTCCCAAAATCTTATTTCCCTCTAATTAATTGAGTAAAATTCATGAACCTGATTTCATGTTCATAACTTTATGTGTGGTCCTAGTTTCATGTACATAAGTTTATGCGTAGACCTAGTTTCATGTACATAACTTTATGTGAGGACCTAATTTTATGTACTTAACTTAATAAGTGAACCTATTACTATTTATAAATTTTCACAATTTTATAATCTTATGCTTGTGACACATTCCAATTTTTATGATATGCTTCCATATCTCATGTTTTGTTATGGACAATTATGTACTCTTATGAATTTTGTCTTTTTTTTATGACAACTACTTATACCATGAATCATGATTTATGACTTATGAATTGATTTGGAATGAATTTATTATATTATGATCACATTCTCATACCCTTATGGTTACTTATAATAATTTATTGATATCTACTTTGTTTAACCTTAATGAGAATATGAGCTCAACCCTTCTTATGTTTTGTTTTTTCCCCAGGTTATGAAGTGGGGTACTAAGTATGATGAGTCTATAAGGGTACATATTACAATAAAAATGTTAGAGATGATGAAAATTATACTTAAATAAGATGTTTATGTATATATTTTCCAATTACACTAAACCTTTACGGTTCTAGGGTATGTTTGTTTGGGAGATATATAGAATGTCCCTAAAAAATATGTAATATATCTGTATATTATGCTTGGGTTGCTATAGTTTTCATCTTTTTTTGGAGTGGTTCCACCTTGATTCTAGTGTCATTCACTACTTTTGGGTTTTTAGTATTATTATTTATACTCTTCTTCTATTACTCTAATGCCGATCATTTATTTATTTATTATTTTTGGGTTTTTTCATGCATCATTTATAGAGATTCCTTTGGTTTTATTTATTTCTACTTTGTCGTGTGAAGGTTGTGTGTGTGAGTTAAAAAGGATAAATCAATACCCCCAAAATAGTTGGGGCCCTACCCTAGTTTTTAAGGCTATATTCTAACCCTACATCAACTAAGGTTCAATCCTTGGTAGCCTCAGTATTTTGGGATTTATGGGGCTTATGGTGATGTGTGATGGGGGGGGGGGGGTTCTAACAGTCGGGTGATTCCAGTGGGGGTAGTATCCGTCGACTCAATGGGTCTCTAAGGTGGAAGGCTTAAGAGATCACCAGTAGGAATAGGGTGCATAATAGCCAGGTTCAGTGCTTCAACGAAGGTTGGGGAGACGGTGTGATGGTGACCCCAATGTCTGACATGGTGAGTGGCACTTCACAAGTTAAAGGTGGGAGGTTATCCTGAGGATGTGATGATGTCTAATAGTGGATGTTGGTGATGGTTTGGTGGTGGGACTCCTCAAATTAGTGATGCCGGTGGCTGACATAGGATGATGATGTTGGGGCGGTTTGACATATTGACAGATTTGAAGGGAAATCAGGGTCATATATTCAGATGTGGTCCTAGATAAGGTTATAGCAAGTTAAAGCACCACCAACAATGCAATAAGACTTGGTTAGATGAGAGGGTATGCATTTTACATTGGTACTAGGCCCCACACAGTCCTTCATGGGGATTTCTTGCTTATTGAATTGTAGGTCGGAGCTTTGGAAAAAAATTAAGAATCGGCTGGGTGGGATTTCTGTTGGGTGTCTGGTCTTAGGGCCTAAAATGGTTATGTATTAAGACCTTTTGTCTCTAGGTATATGGATATTGTAATAAGGTTACCCCTCAACCTTTAAAAAAAGGGGGTTATCCAAAAATAAATAAAAAATAATAATCCTTCAGGCATTCATAAAATCCCACCTTGTATCTATGTGTTTAAACCATTGGATTTTATTTCCAGGATTTGGTGCCTATGGATGTCACCTAATGTTATTAGCACTCTGACCTAACCTAATACAATGGGTTGGGTGGGTATGTTACAACTTTTTTTTCGTAGTTACACAACATTAATATCACATTTTAATGCCACATATATACATGGATTAAAACTGTTTATATTGGCCTCTAAGGATCCCATATGTTTATAAAATGTTTAGTCTATTGATAAAATATTTAATAAAAATTTATAATGCTACAAATATTTTAAACCCTCTATCTAATTCCTCTTATTGATTTTTTAACATTTAAAAAATTAGTTGCCATTCAAACTTCTTTAAATATCATTAAATGGTATTCTAAGCAGAGCATGATAACTTAGGTGTAGGATTAATAAAAAAATATGAATTATCATAAAATTCATGCACTTTATGATGGGTTTATATGGATTAGTACTTAATCAACATAATAGAAACAAAACTAACCCCAAATCCCTAGACCTACATTTCTTGAAACCAAAACTATGTATAAACTTTAAGGAATAACATTGTATACTTTTAACTGATCAAGCCTTTCCTACCATTTTCATCACAATGGTTTGATAAAGATACCTTAAAGGAATTAGAATTAATCCCTCCACCATGTTGTATCCACAAGTTTTACTGAGTCACCCAATAACTTGGGTAGGATTCTCACATCATGATGGATAAGGGAAGAAGAGAAATAGAGATTAGAAGGGAAGATAGATTCAACTAAGGACTGAGAAAGCTCGCATGATCACCATCTCAAAGTGATTACCTCCTTTTATAATTTATATGGAATTATTCTCATGTATTCATGAATTTAATCATACATTACAAGTAAGTGAATTTAGTTATAATAGTTTCAAACATTAACCAATAAAACTTTGATGCATTCCGTTAAATGGAGCATTCAATAAATTTTAGTCAACTAGGAGGAGATTTGAATGTTATCATTTAGAATTCCACTACCATACCAAGGTAGTGGCTATTATATCTTAATATCATAACCATATATATGCCAAAAATCAATGTATAAAATATTCTCACATATCTTACAGTATGATACGAGGTCTTTAGGGCATATCTCCTTCAATATCATACTCACACTAAATCCTCATAGATTTTTGTGTCGTTTCACCTCATATTATATCATATACAACAACTTGTGAAAGCATAATTTTTTTTTGATTTCTTCCAAAAATATTTTGGAAAGTTATCCTTAACTTCACTTTTTATCACATAATATGAAATACCATGTGAATATCTATCCAAAAATCCATTTGTATCAACTCTAAAACATTTTTATGGCATTTATCTTAGTAAAAATCAATCCTCATTTAGTCAACCATAAAGCGTGACCCTATAGACTTTTGTACCTTTGAAAAATAATATTAACTATCAAATTCATAAATTTAATGAAATTTTAGCATCTAGAAAATAATTAGTGAAACTCAAACTACAAAGGGGTCAAATATGATCTCCATCAAACACATGTATCTCTATACTCATGTCCACCAACTACATCATATGAAAGCATACATTTTAATATGATCGATTTATCTAATGCATCAAGTAAATATGAGACATAAACTATGTCAATCCTATATAGATACTCATACACTCTTTATTATCTGAGTATAAGCTGTCCAGGTTGATGAATAAATCGCATGCCATTCACCTTTATGGGTGAGCACATCACATTTCACTCACCTGATAAAAAAGAACATCATATGTATTATCTAGTTATGATAATACACTTTCTTAGTTTATCTCAATTGAGTGACCATATTCCATAATTTTC
This sequence comes from Viscum album, assembly GCA_963277665.1. Taxonomy (NCBI): domain Eukaryota; kingdom Viridiplantae; phylum Streptophyta; class Magnoliopsida; order Santalales; family Viscaceae; genus Viscum; species Viscum album. The sequence continues at coordinate 1,628,190,925 of OY728156.1, read as the reverse complement.
ATATGAGAGGGAAAAACACATCTTGGTTATGCTTTGACCAATGAAATGATCAACAACATACCCAACTACCCCTGATTAGCTTATCCTTAAGGTTTGTATAAGAAAGGTACAAAAGTATGAAGGTTATAATGAATGTAATCTTTCCAACCATAGGTATTATGGAAATAAAAATATAAACCATGAACCCCTAGTATACCAAATGTAGAATCTGGACGTAGCGGAAGCATGGCAGTTGGGAGGGCCCGACTTTGCTTTTGCCGTAATCGATGACCAATCCTGGATTAATACGACGATGAACACTAGTATCCATAGATTAAAATAAAAAAAATAGAAAAAGAGAATAAAAAATATGGATCCTAGAAAGAGGATCATGCACATCATTTTTATAAATAATTTATTAATTTCTGAAGAAATTAAATACCTGGGTTTTTGGTACTTTCTTTATTGATGATTATTGATCATCCATAATGACCCTTCTGGCTTTCCTTCATTGTGCTCACAAGGATCCAAAGTATAATACCTCTATTGGTGATCCAAATGTTCTCCAATTGTCTCTGAACAACTCCACTCGTTCTTCAAGTGCTCGCACAACAAAGTGAATTTCTTTCATTGATCGTTCTTGATCGCTTGTTATTTAGTCTTGAAGAACTTCTCTCATTCTTAATAGGGAGAGATGAGAGGAGTCGATAGAGAAAATGTTTGGATCAACAATTCTCAATTCACCGGGGTATGGCACAATAGACATACCTAGCTATTAATCAACATGGGGTTTCAGTTAAAATATTTAATTGAGAAACAATAATTAAATGAAATTATAACTATTAACAAAAAATCATGCCACATAATAACAATAAGAACACCATTATTTTTGGTGCACCAACTTTCAAAAAACAGAACCATAAATTAATTCTCATTCCACATAATAGAAAAAATATTATTATTATTTCTTGTGCCAACTAGATAAACATTATTTACTGACTTGTAAATAATTAATTTATCAGTGGAAATTGTCTTGGTCAGTTCGAAATCTTCTTCCATTTATTGAAAACCAGAATAAAATATTTTATTCTCTTAAATAAATATTTTTATTTACAAACTAGTAAATAAAAATTTATTAAATTTTCAATAAAATAAATAAATAAATCTTATTCACAATTCGGTGAATGAATATTTATTTAATTTATGTGATCATTTTAACATGAATAAAATTATTCCTTGGTCTTGAGAACAATATTTATTACATTAATTAAATTCAAATATAATTTAATTGAGACTACCCGAAACACTTAGTGTGTGACCCTATTGAATTCTTTCTAGTTTTCATTAGGTGGGATTTCTTAAAGTCCAAGATTACTATCTAGAAATGGGTCAAGGAACCTAATATAAAGAACATAAAGTCACAATGATGATATCCACATATAAACGCTCACTGTGTAATATAATCCCTGTAACACCCCGAGATTTTATGAAAAATATTCTTTTTAATTTCACTAATGTCTTGTGTTGTACGCTACACCAAAAGGAGCTTGCACAACACGCATCCTTGATTTGCCTTGCATTACACGCAATCACGACCTTCCTCGATAGCGTGTGTAGTACGCAATAACGAGTTTCACTAAACAACAATACGCTATTAAAATATTATTAAAACTAGCTGTTATGAATAGTAATAACCACTTTTTGAAATTTTTTATATTTTATTTTTCAGAATGGAATTCATTTTTGGATTCTTAATATCGAAATTAGCTTAGGGTGAAATTTTGGTACTTTTCGGATAACTTTCATTTTCTAATGAATAGTGAAAATTACTAAATTTTAATTAAAAACAACTTTTTTAATCGAAATAATTAATAGTGATAAATTATTAATTTGAGTGGTTTTAATGTATATTTAGAATATATTTTTACAATTTAATACGATGTTGGTCATTGGATGTAATTTCACATTTAAACTAGACATAAACAAGTGTCAATCTTTTGATAGATATTGTTTCTTAAAAACATGCTATTTGTTTTAACAGCGAGATTTAATTATAAAATTAATTAATGCAACTTCTATGATATGAATTTGTTAAAATAGACTTTATTTTTGAATTCAGAATATGAAATATAACTTAGGATGAAATTTTGGCATTGTTCTGAAAAGCATCAATTTTTGATGAATAGTAAAACTACTAAGTGGTAGGTTAAAAACTGAATTTTGCATAAAACTTAATTTTACCGCTTCTGTGAATGGAATTTCGAAAATCCGACAGACACGGTTGATATCAGTAAGTAAAATGTGGTTCAATGAGATAAAAATAATTTTTTGGTGAATAGTAACTTTTTACTTTTTTTTATCGCGGTTAATAGTAAATAGGGTAACTAAGGGTAAATATGATATTACTATTACCCTAACACATGTCCTAATTCTATTGGATAAGTTTAATTCGACCAAAAACAACCTTATGAATATAATATGACCACTTAGGTCCACTTGGATTAGATTATGACATTTAATATTATTTTATTTAATGAATAGTTAAAATAGTTAAAATCAAAGTTTAATAACAAAAACATTTTTAATATGGGTTTATACATAAGATAAATTCGATTATAAATATTCATTAGAAAGCTAACAAGATTTCCTATATAATGATATTTTATTTATAATTTTTAGACTGTAAATAAATTAATTTATTTATGACACAACGATGATGCAGTAATTACCCTTTTAAGGAAATGTTAACATAATTGATGTTATAAATGCCCAAATAAATGTAATTTGAGACTTTTTATGAATCCCACTAATTTTCTAGGTTACTATGATATATTAGTGTTGATTTAATCAACTTGGTTTGAACATATAATTCTGTTATGACTTTCACAAAAATCATATATCAAATAGTGTCAAAATTGACACAAAATAGTTTTTAAATCAAATATTATATTATTAATTGTTATTTTATTCCTAAAAATCTAAGGTTCGGCCAAATGACTTAGATAAGGATATATATATTAATAATAAACAATTTGGGGTTTTTTTGGCATGTTATAGTAAGTGTATTAACCATATAGTGTAAGAAAACAAAAAGACACGGTAAAAGTTAAATTATTTAACTTAGAGTTAAATCTAATTGATAAGGTTAAAATAATAACCTAAACTTGTATAAATCCTATTGGTTGATAGTATTTAGACCCATCCCCACTTTAGCTTCGAAATAAGACCCTTTGGAACCATTATAAACCGATTTTGACTTTAATATAAAATAATATTTTGAGATATTCCTAAGGTGCCCCTCTCCTCCCTTATAAAAGGGCACCTCCTTCCCCTCCTCCTCACACCAATTTGAGCACTCAAGCTTAGCCAAACCCTGAAAAAATCCCTTCTCCACTTCCCTAGAATAATCCTAGAGGTCCTGGTCTTCTTCAAAGACCAATCTTAGTTCCCTAAGTGGAGGATTCAAAGAGGCGTTTCAAAGAAGAGGTAATATCCATTACCGATCTTTTTCAATTTCTTTCTTCTTCAACTTCTTCTTCTTTAGTTGTTTCATGATAAAGTAATAAAATAAGTATTTATTATATACTGATATGTTATTATAAATATGAAACAACTATAATTAACCTTCTATCCATCCTACGGAAAAAGGAAATCACCGCGTGTGCGTACGTACAGAATACCGTCTCCATGCCGTGGTGTAATCTATTTTCCGCCACCACCTTAATTGGATGGGTATAATGGTGTAAGGAGTAACTATATATGATTATTATAGAGTGATATTGATACTGAAATAGTATACATACACTTAAACACAATTCCACGACCATGGGAACGATATCATCGCTCGTGCGTACGTACGGACTACCGTCTCCACGACGCGATGAGATTCATTCTCAATGATTAACCATTCATGAATGATTATAAAGTATATATAATAAGTACTAATGAAATATATGACATAATAATGATACTGGATTTATGTATATTTATATGTATGTCATCTACTTAATTCCATTCAATTCAATAAGGAAATGAAAACAACGTTCATGCGTACGTACGGACTACCGTCTCCATGAACGGTGTATTTCATTCCATTTATCGATATATTATATATATATGTATTCTGAATATATATTATATATAAATCATATTTTACATTCTGTATATAAGTAATCATGATCCAAGTAATCATATTAATAATTACAAGTTAAAAACACGAACGACAAATGAGACGATTTTACCCAAAACGCTACTTTAACATGAATTTACAAAAGAAAGGGTAATATAAAGTCATAAGTGGACCATATATGATATAATAACAGTGAATATGATTCTGAAATAAGTCAATAACATGATTTAATTAATTATACAGGAGGTTGGGACACTTACAAAGCAAGTCAGACCTAAGGTATGGGAAATATCACAATCTCATTTTTATCCGAGATTGTTTATACTTTGAAATTTACTGGGGTGTATTTTATCATCCACATCCATGGTTCCTCAATATGTAATGTTATTTCCATCCACCTACAATTTTATAAATCCAATTTTACCCTTCGGTGAATTTTTATTAAAAGATAAGAAAGGAATCTTTTGTCGTTTTTCGTACGAGGTACTTTTTGACTTTTCCGAAAAAAGTACAAAGAAAGTTTTTTTAACTTATACGGCATGAATGAATTTTTAAAAAATTATTTCCAAGAAGCTTACTTTTCAATTTTTCAAGTTTATTTTTAATCAACTTCTTTTAGTTTAGAATTTTATGACATTTTAAGAAAGGAAAATTGTTTTTGAAGTAGAAAGGATATTTTCCTCAAGAATGGAGTTCAAGTGTTTTATCAAAATTATTTTCCATCTAAGATAATAAAGGGTTCTGTTTTTATCCCTATTATTACATTGATTTGATTATGTTGTGAGGGAATTATTTTTATGAAGTCATTTACCTTATATGATTTTTTTATGATGTCATGATGTTTCAAGAATCCCATTTTTGTTACATGTGTTATGCAAAGATGTATGATTTATGATTATGTGGCACACATAAGAAAGGATTCATTATAAGATGGGTGGGACCTATATCTACCTCCAATGCATTGGGTAAAGATTTTATATCTCATCAGATAGATATGGCTGGAATGGTAGGTTATACTGGTTCAGTGAAACAGGAATGAAACGAGGGTGACTCGGTTCAGAAAGGGACTTTGTCCACTAAGATAGTCTTGACAATGAGTCTTGACTAACAAGAAATGATTCTCTATGATTATGTGTGTATGCCACAAAGTTTCATGTTTTATGTTATGATTATTGGGATTTCATTTCACTACTATGATTTATCCCATGTTATGAAATTATGCTCTCTCTCTTTTGCAGGATAAGATTTCCAAAAGTTATGTTCTTATGAATATGATGTGATTGATTTTTCTTTTGTTTACCCTTACTGAGAATTTGAGCTCACCCTTTTATGTTTTCTTTTCCCCAGGATATAAAGAAAGGTTTTAGGTAAAAAAAAGGAAGATCTTTATGGGAGATATTGGAGATCTATCACCACGATTAGAAGATTATGTTCCGAGTTTCCAAAGACACTAAACTATTAAGATCCTTGTGTGTGTGTTTTTGTTATGTACTAAGTATTCCGTAAAAGTAATGAAATGTTCATGTACGATAAGCTTCGGGTCTCTACAGTTGGTATCAGAGGAAAGGTTTAGTCAACCTTTGGAAACTAGGATGCGAAAATGTTAGTGAGATCCCTAGAGATATTTCTAAGGTATGTCTAGGGATGTCCTTAAGGTTAAGTATACGTATAGGTTATAGTACTAGAACTACGCTAATGATCATAGAATTAAACCTAAGATGTTAGATATTGAAGGTACTCCCCCTTTATTATGTTGTTTTCCCTAGCATTATTTTTGCCTCTCACACTATTCTTTTTGGGTTTTAGACGATGGCTGGAACCCGAAGGAACCGTGTTGATCAATGCAATGGAAAATGCAATGATTGTCCTCCTGAACAAACAAATGTTATGGGAGATGGAGTGCAAAATCTTATTGCTATACTTACACAAGATATGAATCATTCTGGACTTCCAAATGAGAAGAGAAGGGAACAATATTCTATTGAGTCCTTCATGAGGAAACGTCCACCTTCTTTTAGTGGGTCTTCCGATCCACTTGTTGCTGAACAATGGATCAGTACTACTGAAAAGATATTTTCAGTTCTTAAATGTTCTGAACATGATAAAGTCATCTTAGCAGTATATCGTTTGGAAGGTGAAGCTGATCAATGGTGGAATCTTATCAAGAATACGAGGCCAAGAAATGAAATTGAGTCCATGGAATGGGACGAGTTAAAGAACGTATTTTTAAATAAGTACTTCCCTCGTATTCTTCGAACATATATAGGGAAGGAGTTTCTTGAACTAAAGCAAAAGGATGATGAATCTGTTGGTATATACGAAGAAAATTTTACAAGACTTGCAAGGTATGCATCTGGCATTATCATCCAACCTGAAAGTAAAGTTGATCGATTTTTCAATGGCTTAAAACCAAGTCTTCGAAGGGAATTAGCTATAAGAGACTTCAGTAGCTATGAAGAAATTGTGCGTTGTGCTATCAAGGTAGAAATGGAAGTTGGTGTTACATATCCATCTCATGGTTTTGACAAGAAACAAAAGATGGAGTTCAAGGAGAAATCTCAGAATAATGGTGAAAAGAAGATGAATGTTTCCTTATGCACAAAGTGTGGAAAGAAGCATGGTGGAGGTTGTCTTAAAGGGACTAGAAAATGTTTTAAGTGTGGAAAAGAAGGTCATCGAGCAGCTGAGTGTCGAAGTAATGGAAAAAGGGATTCTAATGATGTGAATAAAGCAAACACTGCAGAGAACACACCACCAACACTTCAATGCTTCAAGTGTAAGGAAATGGGGCATTATGCTAATAAATGCCCTAATCCAAGGGTTAGTGATGATCAACATGAGCAACCACTGAAGGCAAAGGACAAAGGGAAGTCACATGCGATCACTATTGGCGATGTTGAATATGACAACTATGTGGTGGAATGATTAAGTGTTTATGTAATGGGATTCCAAAATAATGTTGTATCACGGAGTATTGGAATATTTATGTATTGGTCTAATGTGGTATTCAAAGTGATTGAGATATTATGCGCATAATGAAGGGAAAACGAGAAAATGAAATGTTTAACAGTATTCATGAGCTCATGATTGATATAAGGACTAAGTGATATCATGGTTTGAGTATATAGAATTTTGAGGATTTTGGTATGTGGAAGGTGTTAACTTTTAACTGCATTCATGTTTTCACTAAGGTATTCAAGAGAATACATGATTAAGGAATTTGAATGTTTGGAATGGGACCAACAAAACATATCTTATGATATATGGGGATCGACGATGGTATTAAATCTCTGGTAATCGTTTTCACTATGTTATGAGAGTGGACTGCAGTATTATGGATAAGCCTAAAGATTGGAATGGATTATGTTGGACATAAGTTAGTATTGTTTAAGGATATATTTTTTTTCTATATTATTGATGGGATGTTATAGTAATATATTTTTATAAAAAGGACAACCTGCAGGACGGGCGACAGCCCATCGCGTCGGACAAGGCTGTGGAAATCGAACCAACAACCGAAGTGCGACTGGCCTTTATCGCCTACCACTGGCCTACAGGAAGTCCCTGTTTAGTAGAAACTAGTTTTATTATATTAAGCTGTATGATATATGATGTATAAGTCCATTTTAGGAACCATATATGATTAATCTCACTATAGATCGACTTATGTATATAATTTTTGCTAACCTTTTGTTTGAGACTGATGGAATGACCCTTCATTCTATCACATGATCTGCTAACACTTCACGAATAACAAATTCAACTTCATTTACTTAAGAGATGAAGTGGAAATTGTTCAAGGCATAAACAACAGTGAGATTGTACCAAAATAAAGTAAGTATTTATTCTAATTCAAATTTTCAACTTTAGGGAAATGATCTTGAAAACCAAAAATGTTGTCCTAGTGATCTTATATCTGAGGAATCAGATGGCACCTTAGATCGTCACAAATTTATGGCTTTGTGATTGTTGGCTTTTCCATAGCCATGTTCTCTACCACTCCCCATCAGAACATGATGGTTAGATTTCTCTTCCATATCCATATTTTCACCTATGTGGAAACACAGTGATTAGTTTATTTGGCTAACCGTTAAGTTTCATACTTTTGTTTTTAAAGATTGGTTTTGGTATTCCTTTTTACGATGTGGGTTTCTATTAAAGAAACTTTAAAATAGTAAACCATTTATAACCCCGACGAATTTCGAGGGCGAAATTCATTTTAAGGGGGGTAGAATGTAACACCCCGAGATTTTATGAAAAATATTCTTTTTAATTTCACTAATGTCTTGTGTTGTACGCTACACAAAAAGGAGTTTTCACAACACGCATCCTTGATTTGCCTTGCATTACATGAAATCACGACCTTCCTCGATAGCGTGTGTAGTACGCAATAACGAGTTTCACTAAACAACAATATGCTATTAAAATATTATTAAAACTAGCCGTTATGAATAGTAATAACCACTTTTTGAAATTTTGTATATTTTATTTTTCAGAATGGAATTCATTTTTGGATTCGTTATATTGAAATTAGCTTAGGGTGAAATTTTGGTACTTTTCGGATAACTTTCATTTTCTGATGAGTAGTGAAAATTACTAAATTTTAATTAAAAAAAACTTTTTTAATCGAAATAATTAATAGTGATAAATTATTAATTTGAGTGGTTTTAATGTATATTTAGAATATATTTTTACAATTTAATACAATGTTGGTCATTGGATGTAATTTCACATTTAAACTAGACATAAACAAGTGTCAATCTTTTGATAGATATTGTTTCTTAAAAACATGCTATTTGTTTTAACAGCGGGATTTAATTATAAAATTAATTAATGAAACTTCTATGATATGAATTTGTTAAAATAGACTTCATTTTTGAATTCGGAATATGAAATATAGCTTAAGATGAAATTTTGGCATTGTTCTGAAAAACATCAATTTTTGATGAATAGTAAAACTACTAAGTGGTAGGTTAAAAACTGAATTTTGCATAAAACTTAATTTTACCGCTTCTGTGAATGGAATTTCGAAAATCCGACAGACACGGTTGATATCAGTAAGTAAAATGTGGTTCAATGAGATAAAAATAATTTTTTGGTGAATAGTAACTTTTTACTTTTTTTTACCGCGGTTAATAGTAAATAGGGTAACTAAGGGTAAATATGATATTACTATTACCCTAACACATGTCCTAATTCTATTGGATAAGTGTAATTTGACCACAAACAACCTTATGAATATAATATGACCATTTAGGTCCACTTGGATTAGATTATGACATTTAATATTATTTTATTTAATGAATAGTTAAAATAGTTAAAATCAATGTTTACTAACAAAAACATTTTTAATATGGGTTTATACATAAGATAAATTCAATTATAAATATTCATTAGAAATCTAACAAGATTTCCTATATAATGATATTTTATTTATAATTTTTAGACTTTAAATAAATTAATTTATTTATGACACAACGATGATGCAGTAATTACCCTTTTAAGGAAATGTTAACATAATTGATGTTATAAATGCCCAAATAAATGTAATTTGAGACTTTTTATGAATCCCACTAATTTTCTAGGTTACTATGATATATTAGTGTTGATTTAATCAACTTGGTTCGAACATATAATTCTGTTATGACTTTCACAAAAATCATATATCAAATAGTTTCAAAATTGACACAAAATAGTTTTTAAATCAAATATTATATTATTAATTGTTATTTTATTCCTAAAAATCTACGGTTCGGCCAAATGACTTAGATAAAGATATATATATTAATAATAAACAATTTGGGGTTCTTTTGGCATGTTATAGTAAGTGTATTAACCATATAGTGTAAGAAAACAAAAAGACACGGTAAAAGTTAAATTATTTAACTTAGAGTTAAATCTAATTGATAAGGTTAAAATAATAACCTAAACTTGTCTAAATCCTATTTGTTGATAGGATTTCGACCCATCCCCACTTTAGCTTCGAAATAAGACCCTTTGGAACGATTATAAACCGATTTTGACTTTAATATAAAATAATATTTTGAGATATTCCTAAGGTGCCCCTCTCCTCCCTTATAAAAGGGCACCTCCTTCCCCTCCTCCTCACACCAATTTGAGCACTCAAGCTCAACCAAACCCTGCCAAAATCCCTTCTCCACTTCCCTAGAATAATCCTAGAGGTCCTGGTCTTCTTCAAAGACCAATCTTAGTTCCCTAAGTGGAGGATTCAAAGAGGCGTTTCAAAGAAGAGGTAATATCCATTACCGATCTTTTTCAATTTTTTTCATCTTCAACTTCTTCTTATTTAGTTGTTTCATGATAAAGTAATAACATAAGTATTTCTTATATACTTATATGTTATTATCAATATGAAACAACTATAATTAACCTTCTATCCATCCTACGGAAAAAGGAAATCACCGCGTGTGCGTACGTACGGAATACCGTCTCCATGCCGTGGTGTAATCTATTTTCCGCCACCAACTTAATTTGATGGGTATAATGGTGTAAGGAGTAACTATATATGATTATTATAGAGTGATATTGATACTTAAATAGTATACATACACTTCAACACAATTCCACGACCATGGGAACGATATCATCGCTCGTGCGTACGTACGGACTACCGTCTCCACGACGCGATGAGATTCATTCTCAATGATTAACCATTCATGAATGATTATAAAGTATATATAATAAGTACTAATGAAATATATGACATAATAATGATACTGGATTTATGTATATTTATATGTATGTCATCTACTTAATTCCATTCAATTCAATAAGGAAACGAAAACAACGTTTATGCGTACGTACGGACTACCGTATCCATGAACGGTGTATTTCATTCCATTTATCGATATATTATATATATATGTATTCTGAATATATATTATATATAAATCATGTTTTACATTCTGGATAAAAGTATTCATGATCCAAGTAATCATATTAATAATTACAAGTTAAAAACACGAACGACAAATGAGACGATTTTACCCAAAACGCTACTTTAACATGAATTTACAAAAGAACGGGTAATATAAAGTCATAAGTGGACCATATATGATATAATAAAAGTTAATATGATTCTGAAATAATTCAATAACATGATTTAAATCATTATACAGGAGGTTGGGACACTTACAAAGCAAGTCAGACCTAAGGTAAGGGAAATATCACAATCTCATTTTTATCCGAGATTGTTTATACTTTGAAATTTACTGGGGTGTATTTTATCATCCACATCCATGGTTCCTCAATATGTAATGTTATTTCCATACACCTACAATTTTCTAAATCCAATTTTACCCTTCGGTGAATTTTTATTAAAAGATAAGAAAGGAATCTTTTGTCATTTTTCGTACGAGGTACTTTTTGACTTTTTCGACAAAAGTACGAAGAATGTTTTTTTTAACTTATACGGCATGAATGGATTTTTAAAAAATTATTTCCAAGAAGATTACTTTACAAGTTTTCAAGTTTATTTTTAATCAAATTCTTTTTAGTTTAGAATTTTATGACATTTTAAGAAAGGAAAATTGTTTTTGAAGTAGAAAGGATATTTTCCTCAAGAATGGAGTTCAAGTGTTTTATCAAAATTATTTTCCATCTAAGATAATAAAGGGTTCTGTTTTTATCCCTATTATTACATTGATTTGATTATTTTGTGAGGGAATTATTTTTATGAAGTCATTTACCTTATATGATTTGTTTTATGATGTCATGATGTTTCAAGAATCCCATTTTTGTTACATGTGTTATGCAAATATGTATGATTTATGATTATGTGGCAAACATAAGAAAGGATTCATTATAAGATGGGTGGGACATATATCTCCCTCCAATGCATTGGGTAAAGATTTTATATCTCATGAGATAGATATGGCTGGAATGGTAGGTTATACCGGTTCAGTGAAACAGGACTGAAACGAGGGTGACTCGGTTCAGAAAGGGACTTTGTCCACTAAGATAGTCTTGACAATGAGTCTTGACTAACAATAAATGATTCTCTATGATTATGTGTGTATGCCACAAATTTTCATGTTTTATGTTATGATTATTGGGATTTCATTTCACTACTATGATTTATCCCATGTTATGAAATTATGCTCTCTCTCTTTTGCAGGATAAGATTTCCAAAAGGTATGTTCTTATGAATATGATGTGATTGATTTTTCTTTTGTTTACTCTTACTGAGCATTTGAGCTCACCCTTTTATGTTTTCTTTTCCCCAGAATATAAAGAAAGGTTTTAGGTAAAAAAAAGGAAGATCTTTATGGGAGATATTGGAGATCTCTCACCACGATTAGAAGATTATATTCCGAGTTTCCAAAGACACTAAACTATTACGATCCTTGTGTGTGTGTTTTTGTTATGTACTAAGTATTCCGCAAAAGTAATGAAATTTTCATGTACGATAAGCTTCGGGTCTCTACAATCCCTTTGTCACAATATCTCATCAAGCAGGTTTCATGATAGTGTCATCAACCTATATTTTTGATACATCATTCTTTTAATACCTAAAATAAAATCATCGTTACACCATGAACATGGAATTTAGGGTGAAAGTTATATTTCAATCAAAGGGCCGAGATATCAACTTCCATAAATGGAAGGGATAAATCCTTCACCGACATATCCATTAATAACATGTCATTCATGATGTACCCAAAATACATACTTTCCGACAACATATGGTGTGATAGTTTTTTCCCAGTAAATCAAAATGCATGAGTCGTGACATGTATTAATGATAATATTAAAGTCTAAGGACCATTACACATGTTCAAAGACAGAAATATTTGATGACACCAAAACATGTGGAATTCCTACTGGTGGGTCTATTCTCATAATCTCCCATCTTGGAGATTACCAAGTGAGAACTTAATGAGAAGAAGTATCATTTGCTTACGAGTACTCGCAGTTGATGGTATGTATACTATGTGTCCCATCATAGTATGTCATCAAACCATAAAACTATATTTAAGAATATTGTCATATCAATTCAAGGTCCTCATCATAGCAGGGAACTACTATGACCTTATTAATGAGAAAAATACCCCAGGACACTATTACATTATAGTCATATAGAATAATGAAGAATATGTAATAAGATGTTTAATATTTAAATACATTAAATATTCATGTAATAAAAGTACAAATAGTTGGTTCTAGGACACAAACTCCAAAAAACCACCACTTGGACTAGAGCCAACTACCAACGACCTTCAGTTTGCTAGACCTCACATGATGACCATGTTTCTGCTGTGTCAAGGATTTATTCAATGGGTCTACCACATTTTCATCCATGGAAATACTAATCACTGTAACTTCACCTCTCTAAGAAAAATCCCTCAAGATATGATACTTTAGAAGTACGTGCATCGTCCGCTGATGTAACCTTGGATCTTTTGAGAGAGCCACTGATGTATTATTATCACAATAGAGTGTGATGAGATCTTTACTTCTAGAAAACACATCTATCTCTTGAATGAAGCTCTGTATCCAAAATTATTCTTTAGCTGCCTCAGAATTTGTGATATACTCGAACTATGCTGTAGAATCTATGGAAACACCTTTATTTGAGATCTTCTAGCTCACATCACCCCCATTAAATGTGAATATGTATTCCATTTGCGACATCATGTCATCTTGATCAGTATGGAAACTAGAATCTTCATGTCCTTTAATGAATAGCTCCTCATCAAACTTGGAAGATATCCTCATTATGACTTAGATACTTAATTATAGTCCTAACTTCCATCCAATGGCAGTCACCTAGATCATCTTGATATCTTCCTAGCACACTCAATGCGTAGGTTAAATCTATCCTAGTACATATCATAACATAAATGACTGACCCAATCACTAATGTGTATGGAATCCTTTCCATTATATTTCTTTCCTCATGTGTCTAAGGACACATTTTCTTGGAAAGATGAATGCCATGTGACACTAGCAACAATCCCCTCTTGGATTGTTCTATACTGAATCTCTTCAGTATCTTGTCAATGTATGTACTTTGACTTAGGACCAATAATCTATTGGATCTATCATGATGGATCTTGATCTTAAGAACATATTCTGCCTCTACCAAGTCCTTCATATAGAAGCATTTATTCAACTATTCCTTAACAGACTGTAATAATGGTATTTCATTTCAAATAAGTAATATGTTATCAACACATACTATTTGGAAAAAAACCACTCTCCAACTAAACGTTTTGTAGACATAAGGCTCACATTTGATCATTATAAAAAAATATATTATGGATTCATCAAAACAAATGTTTCATAACCTATATGATTACTTTAATCCATAAATGAATTTTTGAAACTTTCATATCTTATGGGAATCCTTTAGAATCACAAACCTTTAGGTTGTGTCATATAGAGATCTTATTCAAGTTTCTCATTAAGAAAGGATGTTTTGACATCCATTTTCCAAATCTCATAGTCATGGTAAGCGGTAATGACCAGTAGAATTCTAATGGATTTCAACATTGAAACTGAAGAAAATGTTTCATCATAGTCAATGCCTTGACACTATTTAAACTATTTTGCAACCAATTGTTCCTTTTAGGTATTTACTTGTCCTTCCATGTCCAGTTTCTTCTTTAATACCCATTTTCAACTGAAAGGATTTACATATATTGGAGGATCTACCAAAATCAAAAATATGTTTTGGTACATGGAATCTATTTTAGAATTCATGGCTTCTTGCCACTTGGAAACATTTGTTCCACTTACTTCTTCCTTGTAGGTTAGAGGATCATTATTATCAACTAATAATGAGTCACCATCCTTGGTAACTATAAAACCATACCATTCCAGTTCTCTAAAATCTTATTTTCTCCTACACAATACTTGTGTCTTTGGAAAAAATCTTTCTTCCATGGGGCTTTGTGGAATCTGCTCCTATAAAACCTATTGTCTACCTTCAGCCTCGACTTTATCAAAGTTTATCTTACTCCCACTATCTCTTTTGGTGATGTGATCCCTCTTGATTAATATGGAATGTCTTAACACTATAAAATTTTTGTCTGATTGGTCGTACAAGTAATATCTCCTTGTTTCTTTGGGGTATCCTATAAAGGTACACTTTGTACCTCGGGGTGCGAGTTTGTTACCTGAAGAGGCCTTAACAAACACTTCACTTCCACACACATGTAAATTTAATAACAAGGATTTTCTTCCACTATAAAGATCGTATGTAATAGAATTTATTAATTTAGTTGGTACTTGGTTTAGTATGTGTGCTTCTATTTGTAACAAATATCCCCAAAAGGATAATAGAAGAGTTGCATGACTCATCATTGATCTCACCATGTCGAATAAGGTGCGGTTCCTCCTTTCGCTTACACCATTCCATTGGGGTGTTTAAGGAGGAGTGAGTTGGGATAGGATCCTAAAATACTGTAAGTAATCAAATGAAGTCTTGATTAAGATTTTCTTGATCTCAGTTTGAGAGGTGTTTCTTGATTTTCGTACCAATTTGGTTCTCAACTTCATTCTTTTATTCCTTGAACTTATCATAAGAATATAACTTAAACCTAATTAAGTAGATATATCCATATATACTACAATCATCAGTAAAAGTTATAAATTATGAGTAACAACCCCTTGATTCATTAGATTGGTGCAGTTTTCTTCCAATGGACCTTCTTGCACATGCGAAACAAACAGTTTCATGTTCCCTTCCCTCCCCCATTATCTTCCTTTTCTTGGAAGGGCATAAAGAAGATTTGGGATTAAATCTCTTCACCTTACCTTTCCTATTATTCACCATAAGGACAGAAGTATTTTCACACATCATGTATTTGTCCACTTAGAAAAGGAGGATAAGAATATTTGGAAGCTACTTCTCAATGTTGTTCATATTGAAATTCAGAAAAAAACTAGAGAAGTTATGAGGGAGTGATGTGATAATGAGATTGGTACCCAGTTCTTTAGAGAGTTTAAACCCTAGAACATTCAGGAACTCAATGTAGCCAATGATATTTACTACTTGAGACCCATCTGGGTAACCCTCTCCAAGCTTACTATGAAAGAGTGCCTTGGAGATATCAAATTGTTCCTATCTTTCCCTCTCTTAGAAAAGACCACAGAGGTTCTCAATCATGATATAGTCATCCATGTTTTCATGAGACTTCATGAGTTCACCAAACATTAATGATAACATCAAATATTGAACATCGACCACATAGTTCATATATTTCTAATAGGATGGGAACTCTTCATCACTCACCTCTTGGGAAGGAATATCAGGTAATGAGTATTCCATCATGTAATATTTCCATTCATGGTGTAGAATAAACAGAAGGCATCTAAACCATTCCTGGAAGTTACTACCAGTAAAGATATTGTCTTTATATAGTATTGGTCATAGGGATAGTGTGGTTGATGAGCTTGTAATTTTTATTCTATAATTAAAATAGTATATAATTAATACTTTCTTGATTACATTTTACAAGAAAAAATAAATTAATTTTATTAAGTCTACCACTATTTTATCAAGTCCCAATAGCCCTAACTATTGAACCCAAAATGTCTTGATTCTAGGAAATTATAGTGGAAAGGATCTATATTCCACTTAATATAACCCCAAAAGGGTTGGTCAAGCTATTTGAAGGTATTTAGGTAGGAAAGTATTTGCCAACTGCAGGCTTACAACTCCTTGTTTCATTGAGTGGACTCCCCAATCCTAAAATCCTTACTTGGATTTCCTCAACACTTGCCTCCAAATTTACACCAAGTATAGCAAGGGATACTCCTCTTGATGTGAAATGGTTAAGTCAACCTGAAAATTTCATAATAGATTCATGTATAATAGTAAGTATCTCAATAAGGGTTGGTCAAACACATAGTTTTATTGAGTCTTTCCCTTAATCAAGTAATGGAAGGCTTAGTCTCACTTAATATTGTATTGAAGGTTTTTTATATCTTATGCATAAATTGAATAATTATCTTTATCACTTAATTTTTAATATTAATTGGAAGTTACTTAAGTGATTAACCATGTATTGATAATATTTATGCATAATCATTTTTTATTTTAGTTCCATCTTGCATGCTTGTTAATTCATTAATTTTGTAGTCGCAACAAAGCATCCATAATGAAAAACCATGAAACTGACAGAAATAAAATAAAGGGAATGATCATGATCTATTCTAATGGTTAGTTTATCTAGAGGTTGATAAAATAACCATTGACCTAGGGGAGAAACACATTTAACCATTTATGATTCATCTCTATAACTTTTCACCTATCCACCTTTATATTTCCTTGGATTGGTTTTTCCTCAGCTCCTTACTTGAACCGACTCCATAAGATTGGGAGATCCATCCATTACATATGTTTTTTAACTTACACATAGGTTAGGGGTAAAAATGGGGTTTACATAATAGAAACCATTGGAATGTAGTCCCTACATATTAATGAGGAGAGATGACATACATGCCAAAAATTTAATTTAAAATAAATTAAAATGAAACCAATCATATACAAAGGTTTGGTATAACTCCTGACTATCCACATACATGAAACAAATTATGCATTTAATTAAACTATAATTAAATTAATTAATCATTATTATTAATATAAATCACAATTGAATTGTTTAATTATTATCTTTAATTAATCAATACTTTTATTTTAATACATTTTTTGAATTTCATTGAGATTCTCATCCATTTAATTTTAAACAAAATAAATTCATTTAAAATGAATATTGTACTTAAATGTACCTTGGAGGTAACATGGTGAACACCTATTCGAATATACCCAACATGTATTATATTCATATACTATTTTACTCTTGTGACATATGGCATACACGATTTAATGCCTACTATAACAACGTGTACTTTATGGATGATTACACGGATCACATGATTTTTTAGGCCATGTGTTATGCTCCAATGCACAAAGTAACAACCTACATTATGATTTATACATGATATGTAGTTCTAAATATTACACAAATATTAAAGTTTTAATTCTATGTAATTTGGTAAAGTACATGGTGTGTAGTTTTGACTATACGACATGTACTACCTTCACCATCTTATCCAAAGTACACACATATGGACTTAGCGTATGAGGCGTACTTCTGAAATCATGGAGTACACGACATGTCCAGTGGGCTACACACCATGTTGTATCCTGGTTACATGGTTACCGATCGGCTTAGCTGTGTATGGGATACATGGTTTGGCTCCTAACTCGAAGGGAATACATGCCATGTTTAGTGGGGCACACGATGTGTAATACGATAACCGTGTGCCTATCTATCTTGCTCAACACGCATTGTAATAATTAACTACACTATGTGTAATAAATGCACACGACTTGAGTAATTACTGAATTACTCCCGATTCACTGAACAAAAATACATGGTGTGTAATCTGGATTACACAGCATGTATGGAAGATTACACAGTGTGTAATTCTGAATACATGGTGTGTACTATCATGCTAAGTAGACAGAATAATAAATTACTCATAATGAGATCCTCAATTTAATTTTAATCAAAAAATTCTTCATTTCTGTTATATTTGAAATAAATGAAAAGAGGAAGAATAGATCTCAAAATTTATATTACAAGAATGATTAAACATGAATTGACAAACTAAATTATGAAAGCGTAAATCATCAATGAATTATTTAAATAATTATAAATGATGATGATCCCACTATGATACCACTTGTAGGATCCAGACGCAGTGGAAGCCTATTAGTTAGGAGGGCCCAAATTTTCTTTTTCCATAATCGATGACCAATCCGGGATCAATATAACGATGAATGCCAATATCCATGGATTAAAATCAAATATTTATACAAAGAGAAGAAAAATTATAGATCCAAGAAATAGGATCCTGCACATCATGTTTATAAATAATTTATTAATTTTTGAAGAAATTAAATACCTGATTCTTTGGTACTTTGTTTGTTGACGATCATTGATCATCCAGAATGACCCTTACAGATTTCCTTCATTGCGCTCATGTGGATCCAAAGTATAATCCCTCTAGTTGTGATCCACATGTGCTTAAATGGACTCCAAACAATGCCAATCATTCTCTGAGTCCTAACATGGTGAAGCGAATGTCTAGCGTTGATCATTCTGGATCACTCATTCTTCAATCTTGAAGAACTTATCTCATTATTGAGAGGGAGAGATGAGAGGAGTCAAGAGAGAAAATTATTGGCTCAAAAATTCTCAATTAACCGGGGTTTGACACAATAGAAGTACATTCCTATTAATCGAAATGGGGTTTCAGTTACAATATTTAATTGAAAAACAATGATTAAATTCAATTATAACTATTAGAGAAAATCTATGACACATAATAATAATAAAAGCACCATTATTTTTGGTGCTCCAACTTGCACAAAATAGAACCATAAATAAAATACCATTCCACATAATGATAAAGATATTATTATTATTTCTTGCTCCAACTGGATAAACAATTTTTACCAACTTGTAAATAAATAATTTATCATCCGACATGGTCTTGGTCCATTCGAACTCCTCTTCCATTTATTGAACACAAAAATAAAATAATTTATTCTCTTAAATAAATATTTTTATTTACAAACTAGTAAATAAATATTTATCAAATGTTCAATAAAATAAATAAAGACATTTTATTCACAATCCAGTGAATAAATATTTATTTAATTTATGTGATCATTTTAACTTGAATAAAATTATTTCTCAGTCTTGAGAATAATATTTATTCCATTAATTAAATTCAAATAGAATTTAATTGAGACTACCATAAACACTAAGTGCGTGATGCTCTAGGATTATTTCTCATTGGTATTAGGAAGAATTGCTTAAAGTCCAAGATTACTGTCTAGTAATGGGTCAGGGTACCCAAGAGAAAGAACTTAAATTCACAACAACGACATCCACATATGAATTCTCATTGTGTAATATAATCCCTTTGTCACAATATCTCATCAAGTAGGTTTCAGGATAGTTTCATCAACCTATATGCTTGATACTCTATTCTTTGACTACCTGAAATAAACTCATCGTTACATCATGGCCATGGAATTTAGGATTATGGTTCTATTTAAATCAAAGGGATGAGATATAAACAACCATAAATGGAAGGGACAAATCCTTCCTCAAATTATACATTATTAACATGTCATTCAGGACACACCCAACGTAACCTACTTCCCGCCAACATATAGTATGATTATTTTTGTCGGTAAATCAAAATTTGTGAGTCGTGACACGTATTAATGATAATTGTAAAGTCTAAGGACCATTACAAATGCTTGAAGATAGGAATATATGATGACACCAAAACACGTGGAATTCTTATTGGAGTTTCTATTCTCATAATCTCCCATATTGGAGATTACCAAGTGAAAAATTTATGAGAAGAAGTCGCATCTGCTAAAAAGTACTCACACCTGACGGTCTATATACTATATGTACCATCATTTTATTTCATCCAACCACAGAACTATATTTAAAAACATTTTCATAGAACTTCAAGGTTCTCATCATAGCGGGGAACTTCTATGACCTTATTAATGTGACAAATACTCTATGACATTATGAAATTATAGTCATGAAAAAAAATGAACAATATGTAATAATATGTTTAATATTTGAATCCATTAAAAATTCATGCAATAAAAGTACAAACAATTGGTTCTTGGACACCAACTCCAACACCAAATACATAGTGTATGGCACTCCTCATGGTATACCTTATGGGTCATTTATTTCACCAAACTCATTTTCTACTTTATGATCATATTTAATATACTGATACAGGAATCATACTAACTTTACCTTAATATTCCATCACAACCTATAATAATTAATGAAAAACATCATTTAGGGATAACTCAAAGTCATAGTTTGAGGGGTCAATTATCATTTCACTTTACAAAATATATATACATCAAATGTGAAATAATGATAAAGTGGTGATTTTATTTTGTATAACATGTTTCATTTTATATTATTAAACTCCTTTAATAAATTTACCAAAACCATACATTAGTGAATTCTGAATAGTATCCCATATGGTATACCACCATATTGGCATTATGTCTACTTCACTTTTATACTTTTGTTAAACTCATTACATATCTATATTATTCCTACCATATCTCTATGGGACTATCTAATTAAAACCTCTCACTGAATTCCTTTAGTGAGTAACATCTATGAAGTAAAGTAGTTTGAATAATGGTGAAATTTTGGAATTATATTCCTAATATTCAACTATTTGAACATAGTATTAAAACTATTTCACTTAAAAACATAAATGTTACAATGTTAATAACTTTTTATCTACTTAGAACTCTTTCTAACTTCTTCATAATAATCATTATTGGAATATTTTCCATCAAACATTTCCCTTGAAATATTTTGGTAAATAATGTAACAATTTTAATTAATCTTTTACCAATATATCTTATACTTCTTTAGGATATAAAGTGATATTAACTTTGATATGGTAACTAAATATAACTCTTTACATTTATCTTTGTTTATATAACCTAAACTATTTTAGGATATTAGGTTATATTAACTTTAACTAGTATAATAATTTATTAAATTATTATTTTTACTATCATAACCTACCATTTGTTTTGATTAAACTTATTTAAGTCTAAACATACAAAAAATATCCTATTAGAAACTATATTATTTTTAGAATATCATGATGAGATACAAAAAAATATTTTTTTTAAAAAATAACACTTATTCCCTCAATGGTAATATTTAATAAGAAAGCTATTTTTTCCATATGAAACATGGTATTCTATGTTTTTAGAGTATGAAATTCCCAATAAGAGTGATACAGACACCTGGGGGGGGGGGGGTTGAATCAGGTGTTGACAATTTTTTATAATTCAAAATTATTCTTTGATTCTTTTACCCTTTGTAATTTAACCAATGTTTTTAGTTGGTGAAATTGGATATATTTCATATTTTACCAAGAAACTATCTACCACATGCATGTAAGTAAAGTATATAAAAGAAACCAATATTTTTATAAGGTTTAGTACAAAGAAATAATCCTTACCTTGATTTTTTCTCTACAATCATGAATTCTCTTCTATAATCAATGAGACTAGTATGGGTGGTGTTTCTCAAACCTATAATTCTAGAGTACCACTTTACTTACAACTACCTTCCTTTCATAGGGATTCTTCCAAAAAAATTAACCTATATTCACTAAGGAACATTATTGATTGCTCATTCTTAAATCTTTAAGAACTTCTCTCATTCTTAAGAGGGAGAGATTAGAGGATTCGAGAGAGAAAATGATTGGCTCAAAAATTCACAATTCATCGGGGTTTGGCACAATAGACGTACCTTCCTATTAATCAAAATGGGGGTTCAGTTACAATATTTAATTGCGAAACAATGATTAAATGCAATTATAACTATTAGAGAAAATCCATGCCACATAATAATAATAACAACACCATTATTTGTGGTGTGACAACTTGCACAAAACATAACCATAAATGAAATACCATTCCACATAATGATAACGATATTATTATTATATCTTATTCCAATTGGATAAAAATTATTTAATGACTTGTAAATAATTAATTTATCATCGGACATGGTCTTGGTCTATTCAAACTCCTATTCAATTTTTTGAACACCAAAATAAAATATTTTATTCCCTTAAATAAATATTTTTATTTATAAACTAGTAAATAAATATTTATCAAATGTTCAATAAAATAAATAAATACATTTTATTCATGATCCTGTGAATAAATATTTATTTAATTTATACAATCATTTTAACTTGAATAAAATTATTCCTTAGTCTTGAGAATAATATTTATTCCATTAATTAAATTCAAATAGAATTTAATTGAGACTACCAGAAACAATAAGTGTGTGATGATCTAGGATTATTTCTAGTTGGTATCAGGAAGGCTTGCTTAAAGACCAAGATTACTATCTAGCAATGGGTCAAGGAACCCAAGATAAAAAAATTAAAGTCACAACAATGAAATCCACATATGAATTATCATTGTGTAATATAATCCTTTTTTTCACAATATCTCATCAAGTAGGTTTCGTGATAGTGTCATCAACCTATATGCTTGATACTCCATTATTTGACTACCTCAAATAAAATCGTCATTATATCATGGCCATGGAATTTATGGTGATGGTTCTATTTCAATCATAGGGATGAGATATAAAAATCCATAAATAGAAGGAAAAAATCCTTCCTCAAATTATACATTAATAACATGTCATTCAGGACACACCCAACGTACCCTACTTCCTTCCAACATATGGCGTAGCGATTTTTGTCAGTAAATCAAAATATGTGAGTCATGACATGTATCAATGATAATAATAAATTCTAAGGACCATTACATATTCTTGTAGATAGGAATATCTGATGACACCAAAACATGTGGAATTCCTATTGGCGTGTCTGTTATCATAATCTCCCGTCTTGGAGATTAGTGAGTGAAAAATGCATGAGAAGAAGCCTCATCTGCTTAAGAGTAATCACACCTGATGGTCTATATACTATGTGTCCCATAATTATATGTCATCCAACCACAAAACTATATTTATGAATATTTTCATAGAACTTCAAGGTTCTCATCATAGTGTGGAACTTCTATGACCTTATTAATGCGAAAAATACTCTATGAAATTATTACATTATAGTCATGAAAAAATAAAAATATGTAATAAGATATTTAATATTTGAAAACATTAAATATTCATGCAGTATAAGTACAAACAATTGGTTTTAGGACACCAACTCAAACACCAAATACATAGTGTATGACACTCCACGTGGTATACCTTATGGGACATTTAGTTCACCAAACTCATTTTTTTTCTTCATGATCATATTTAATATACTGATACAAGAATAATACTCATTTTACCTTAACATTTCATCACAAACCATAATAATCCATGACAAACATCATTTAGGGATAACTCAAAGTCATAGTTTGAGGGGTCAATTATCAATTTACTTTACATAATATATATACATCCAATCTGAAAGAATGATAATGTGGTGATTTTATTTTGTATGAAATGATGCATTTTATATTATTAAACTCCTTTAATAAAATTAACAAAACAATATATAAGTGAATTCCTAATAGTATCCCATATGGTATACCACCATATTGGCATTATGTATACTTCACTTTTATACATTTTTTAAACTCATTATACATCTATATAACTCTTACCATATCTCTATGGGATTATCTAATTAAAACCTCTCACTGAATTCCTTTAGTGAGTAACATCTATGAAGTAACATAGTTTGAATGATGGTGAAAATTTGGAATTATATTCCTAATATTCAACTGTTTTAACATAGTATTAAAACTCTTTCACTCCACAACATCAATGTTACAATTTTAATAACTTTTTTATCTACTTATAACCTATTTTAACTTCTTCATCCATATCATTCTTGGAATATTTTCCATCAAACATTTCCCTCAAAATATTTTGGTAAATAATGTAACTATTTTGATTAATCTTTTACCAATATATCTTATAATCCATTAGGATATAAAGTGATATTCACTTTTCTATGGTAACCAAATATAAATGTTTACATTTATCTTTGTTGATATTACCTAAAATATTTTAGGATATTAGGTTATATTAACTTTAACTAGTATAATACTTTATTAAATTCTTATTTTTACTAGCACAATCTTCTATTTGTTCTGATTAAACTTCTTTAAGTCTAAAAATACACAAAATCTTTTATTAGAAACTATATTATTTTTAAAATATCATGATGAGATACAATTTTTTTAAAAATAACACTTATTATCTCAGTGGTAATATTTAACAAGAAAGCTATTTTTTTTTCCATATTAAATATGGTATTCTATGTTTTTAGAGTACGAAATTCCCAATAGGAGTGATGCAGTCAACCTGGGGGGAGAGGAGGTGGTGAATAAGGTGTTGAATTTTTTTTCCAATTCCAAATTCTTATTTGATTATTTTCCCCCATTAGAATTCAACCTATGTTTTTAGTTGGTGAAATTAGATATATTTCATATTTTACCAAGAAACTATCTACCACATGAATGAAAGTAAAGTATATAAAATGAAACAATATTTTTATAAGGTTCAGTACAAAGACATACAATTTACTTTGATTTGTTTTTCTCCAAAATTAAGGATTATCCTCTATAATCAATAAGACTAGTATGGGTGGTGTTTCTCAAACCTATAATTCTATAGTATCACTTGACTTACAAATTCCTTCTTTTCATAGGGATTATTCCAAAAAATGTAACCTATATTCACCAAGGAACATGGTGATCTACCTAAAAACCCTAATACCCATAAGTTATATGGCTTCACACCATATATATGTAATTGTTTATTTGAGGTTCCTCCTTGGAAGTAGGTAATAATATACACATAGGATGCTTCTAAATCAATAATATTGATGTCATGACCCATCCTAGAGGGGCCCATGATGTGAATCCCCAATCCTGCCTCCAATAGTTCAGGATATGGTGTCTAGCACTGAGTAGGCATATCACTAACATGGGAGGAATTTCCTAAGTAACTGTACACACACACACACATCTCCAAGCCCACAAAATGATAAAATGTAAATATAACTCAATAACCAATGCATGAATATATATATATCCCATAACAAAAGTACAATAGGAAGTAAATAAAGTAAATAGGGACAAATGAAATCCCACCACAAAGAGTCTATATCACAAGTACAAACTAAAAGAGAAGGGACTGCTGTTTGAAAACTGTAGGAACACACCTCGGTATGTCTTGTCTCATTGAGAACCATCTGGTCATGGTCTACCTAGGATTCTATCAAAAGGTCGTTCATCTGCATAAGACAAAACACATGTAAGAAAAGAATATGTAGGGGTGAGTATAACAATACTTAGTAGGAAACCCCAAAACCATAAATCACATAACAAAGGAAATATAGTCATCTCTACATAGGTATATGTTTAAAACACATATAAAAATAATATCTAGATATACTAAACAAATACACATAGTTTAAGGGTAATCCACAACCATAGTATGTCAGCCTAGGATTCCAACTCGAAGAATCCATGAAGCACTCATTCGAGAGAACACACTCCTAAGTCTGATAGAACTGATGATGTTCATTCGAGAGGAACTAATCATCAGGTCCCATTATGGTAATGATACAGTGATAGTCTGAAGCAAATATGATACAACATATGAGGATCATAGCCAAGGCCATGGGGTGATACCAACAACTCCATCTAGATTAACCCTATAATTAGAGGATTGGTGCCTGCATAGTTTTGGTCACATAGATACCTAGAACTCCACATAGGGAATGAAGATGAATATAGGATCCCACTCTGGGCCTCTCAGGGGGATTACAACAACTCTATATTGGAAGTCCTACTGAAGAGATCGTAGTACTAGGAGTAAGAAATTATACTATACCTACCTTCAGGGAACAAATAAGGGGAATGAAACCTAACAAAACTTATCAAAGATACAGAGAATAAAGAATCTAAGCCATATAGCAAAGATTATACAGCGTATATAGGGGTAACACATCATGTACCTTGACCCCAGGTTCTTCCCATATAAATGGCCCACTTCATCAAACTATGTTCGTGTAAAATAATGCTACATGATGTGTAGAGGGGTGACATGCCTTGTCCCTATATCTGGGGTCCTGTTTGTGTACTTCAACCATGTACCAGTACACGACATCAAACTGTGTACCCATACCCATGTACCAGTACACGGGGTATCCCGTGTACATGGTCTAGACCATGTCATGCGGGGAAGTGCACACCATGTAGGCAAGATGTGTAGTACACCCCATGTTTGTGTACTTCCCAAGTACATGCTGAAGTCACCCAGGTGGGACCAAATTCCATGTGATACCTTATTCTTACCTGAAAGCCTAACCACCACTAAGGGGGCCCCACATGCCGTGTAATCCTTGATTATATGCTGTGTTCTATGGTAATATCCAAAAAATATTATTATTTCTTTACATGTCCTAGTTGATGCTCTGGTCTTCAATCCGTCAATCTCCTTGCCGCAAAAATGAAGATCCAAAATCATCGAGTCATGCCATTTCCTAATCAACACATTTCACCTTCCTATTTGATTGAAAAATAGTTCAAATCATCCTTATTCGTTATGCATTGAAGAATGAAAAAATGAAAAATTGGGTATCATCCATTGTATGATTCACTCCATCTTGGTCGTCACACCTCATTTGTGACATTCTAATCCAAAATACATGATGTCAGATTGTTTCACCAAGAATCAAGTGCATAATGATTGATTGATTGAGATGTGTCGAGTCGTGGGCCAAACAAAGAACGCCTGTGATGAATGATGAACGTGGGAAGAAAAGAACAAGAACTGATCTAGAGGGATGATCCTAGATCGATGTTCATTTCAATCTTGATCCGTTTCCATTATAATTAAAACCGAATAAACAAATAATCATAAAGATTAATCTCTCATCAAAACCCCAAAAATATAATTTCATCCCGTAATACGCACGATCTAAGAATCAATTCATACAACGATTTATTCACCTTCACCATAGAAATAATGAATAGGGAAGAAATCCAAATAAAACACATGCCCTAATTAGATTTATATCACTTGCTGATGAAGAACGATTGCTGTGTCATAGTCGTTGGAAGGATTTATTGAAATTGATGTGTGTCGATCTTCGATTTACAATTCCATCATCGTTATCCTAAGAGGATTATTGAAGGTCCTCTCCAACAATCCTCCAAAAGTTCCTGGGTTATGAAGCTAACCTTAGGTTTCTAAAAAAATCTATTTAAATATCCACTCATAGCTGCGTCAATGATCTAAAATAAAATAATTTATTCTAATTATTTTATTCATTTCTATGCTTGCGATGAATTTTTCACAAATGGACCACACTGACTAATTTTTAGTCATGTATAGGGTACAAACTCTATTATGAACTCAACAGTTCCCTCATATTTTTTATCTGAGCACTCATTTAGAAGTTATTCCATGTTTTTAGGTAAACTCCACGCGCATTCTATTTAATATATTTAATATATTTCAAACATTTATTTTGGGCACATTGGGCCTCATAATTTCACTCCGTCTCTATTAGTAGTCTAGAAATTGATCCATATAATATCCAAAAATAATACATGGAAACTATTATATATTACATTCTCCCCACCTTGGGGATTTACATCCTTGAAAATCTAAAATAAGGACTTCTCAAAAAGATGTGGGTACTGAGAACAAATCTGAGCCTCCCACTCCCATGTGCTTTCTTAGAGATTCACGTGATACCACTTAACATGCACTAAAGTAATCAATCACACATGAAGGATCATATCCTAAAAATCCTCAATATCCATGGGATAATTAACAAAGGTTTCTCCATCCTCAATTTCTATCTTTCCCTAGTCGATAACATGCGATGGGTTATGCATATACTACCTCAACTGCAACACAAGGAAGACATTGTGTACTTGGTCTAACTACAAAGGTTGAGCTAAAAGGTATTCCACCTCGAAAAATCTATATAGTATCTAGAATGGTCCAATGAACCTTAGAGATATCTTGTAATCCAAACCAAATCTTTATAATCCACATCGAGGTGATACCTATAGGAACACATAAAATCTACAATTAAACTAAAAAGGACTCCCTCACCTATCAGCATATGAATTCTGATAGATCTATGCAGTATTCATCCACTCTTGGATGATCTGTACCTTCTCTTTTGTAACTCACACGAACTCTGAGCCCATGAGTGCCGACTCGCCTGGATCATTCCAATAAAGTGGTGACCTATAGGGTTGCCCATACAAATCCTCAAATAGTGTCATACCGATGGTGGAATTGTAGTTATTGTTGTATGAAAAATCCACCAGTGGTAGGTGATCCTCCCAAATATGACAAAATTCTAACATGAAAGCTCACAACATGTTCTCCAGAACCTGAATGGTCCACTCAGTCTGGATGTCAGATTGTGGGTGGAACACTGTGCTCATGCATAACCGAGTCCTAAATTCCTCTTGTAATCCCTTATACAACTGGGATGTGAATCAAGCATCATGATAAGAAATAATCTTTGATGTAACCTTATGGAGTCGGACTATATCCTGAACATAGATGTGCCCCAATATCTCTACTGAACTCTGCTCTTGAATAGCTAGGAAGTGGGCCGACTTGGCGAGTTGGTCTATAATCACTCAGATAACATCATGTACCCTATAAATACATGGTAATACTGTAACTAATTCTATAGATATCCCATACCACTTCCATTTTGGAACCTTAAGGTGTTAAGCTAAACCCGCTAGAACTTGGTGTTTAGCCTTCACTTGCTGATAAGTAAGGAATCAAGAGATGAACTCTACAAATTGTTTCTTTATCCCTATCCACCAAAACTGAAATAAGTGGTATTGGTACAAATTTTCATCACCAGGATGTACCTTCAAAGTTATAATATTAAAATATCTTAGAAACTCCTCACACAATGTCATTGGTACCATCGTGAATCATCTGAAAAGAACAACATGCTCCCCACATTTAGAAAACCCATCAGGAGTATTCCCTATGGATATATGAGCATGTAGGGTCTCATAGTAGGTATCCCAAAGTTGTTCCTCCCTAACTCTCTACAATATTATAGGGGTTATTACCATATATTGGAGGTAATATGCTCCATATCCATCCACAAAGGTTAACTATAATGAGGCCAACTTCTCTGATGCCTCATTCAAAAATAGTGAAGAAGATATCATGCTAAGAGAATATGATACCACATTCCCCTTCCCAAGAGTATATAAAATCTCAAAGTCATAATCCTATAGAAACTATATCCATCACCTTAGTCTCAAGTTAAGGTCATTTTGAGATAATATATACTTGAGACTCTTGTGATCAGAGTAGATGATAAACCGCTCACCCATCAGGTAGTGTCGCCACATCTTCACGGGGTAGACTACCACTACTAAATCAAGATCATGGGTTGAATATTTCTACTAATGTGGTCTCAATTGGAATGAACCATAGGCAATCACATCTTGACTATACATTAGTACACAACTAAGTCCAGTTCATGATGCATCATAGAACACTACATACTCAACACCTTCCTCCAACAATCTCAAGATTGGAGCGTTTGTAAAACTATGCCTCACCAACTGAAAAGCATGTTTTCACTTCTCTTTCCACATAAAAGGATTACCATTTGAA
Source organism: Viscum album (assembly GCA_963277665.1). Classification (NCBI taxonomy): domain Eukaryota; kingdom Viridiplantae; phylum Streptophyta; class Magnoliopsida; order Santalales; family Viscaceae; genus Viscum; species Viscum album. Next base: position 1,628,160,526 of record OY728156.1, on the reverse strand, counting down.
TTCAAAACTATCATGGGTGATGATTTCCTAGATAAATAAGAAACTAATATATAGTAATAACCTACCAACCTAAGGAAGTTCCGCACCTCCACCACACTTTCATGTGACTCACAAGCTAACACTGCCTCAACCTTGGCCATGTCCACTTCTAATCTATTTTCCGAGATAATGTGTCCCAAAAAGTGGAACTATTAAATCTATAATAGGCACTTTGAGATATTTTTATAAATATGGTACTCTTAGAGTACGTCTAGAACAATTCTCAAGGGTATCACATGCTCCTCCTCAGATGCTGAGTACAAAAGGATATCATTAATGAAAACTACCATGAACTTGTCTAAGAAAGGCCATAAGATCTGGTTCATGAGTCCCATGAATATAGATATGGTGTTTATCATGCTAATGGGAATCACCAAGTACTCATAGTAACTGTAGAGACACCTGAATGATGTCTTCAGTAGACCCTCATCCCATACTTGCAACTAGTGATAACTTGATCTGAGGTCAACCTTAGAGAACCATCACGACCATATCAACTAATAAAAGAGGTCATAGATCCTTGGTAGTGAATAATTATTATTAACATTCACCTAGTTCAAGTAATGATAGTCCAGAAACAAACTCAAGCTACCGTATGCCATTTTGGAAAACAAAACTGGGGTTACCTAGGGTGAAAACACTGGTTCGAACAGATCCCTTCCTCTAAATTTCCTCAAACTGCACCTTTAACTCTCGAACCTCTATGAGATCCATATGATATGATGGTGCATATATCAGTGCCTTCTTGGGGTGTAGATAAATGCAGAATTATATTTCTCAGTGGGGAGGTAAACCTATAAAATCTTCATGAAATACGTCCTCATACTCTACCACTATATAAGGAAACTGAAAACTTATAACATCTACTACACTAAGGGTTAGGCTATCTGACTGATGAGTAATCAACTTCACCCCCCTATGTATAAGTCCATCCTACACTACATAAGTTTTCTTTCTTCTGACAAAGGAGAACCTAGCTCCATCATTGCGGAAACACTGAACCCTTCACCTAAAACAATCAATCTGGGTATGAACTATAGATAAACAATTCATACCAATAATGATGTCATAAGTCCTCAACTCTATAACCATGAGATCCCAACCAAAACCCTTGCCTCCAAGAGTTAATTCACACTGTTAGAAAAAGTGTGTGATTACTTATTTTTGTACAGTATAATTATCTAAGCACAAAGGTTGAGCCAAGGGAAAAAATAGAATCTGTAAGTCTAGAACAAGATATGTGGCGAGAAAGGAATGAATAGAACCTATTTAAATTAGTACTACAGCTAAGGTAGAAAAGATACATATATTACCTTGAATCATTCATGAATCCTATGGTTCATAAGCCTCGACCACCTGAAGCTTTCCTCACCTCTATCCTCCACCCCCCTGAGCTTGGTGTGGACCATCTGGGGATGGTGGTGGTAACATTTTGAAACATTGACAACCTCCTACTTCTCTCCCATCTTCTTTTCCATGTCCTCCACCCAGCGTACCTACCTTTTAACAACCAATGGTTGTATATTCTCATCCAAGAAACTCTCAACCACCAAAGCTCTCTCTATTACCCCAGCATGGTTAGGAATGCATAGAGGCATATCACTAGCTTGTATGTCTCTATGAATATATTTCTCAAAGGTACAATCCCAAAAGAACTGATCTCTAACCATATCCATCGAGTACCTGGAGAGGTTGGTAAGCCACAATGAATACTCATTCACTATTGTGTTTCCCTACTAGAGCTGCAGAATCTCATAGATTCACACACTCTTAGCATAGCTGGTGAGAAATATTTTTGAAAAAGATGCTTTAAATTTTTCCATGAAATAGTTAGATCATTATAAGGTAGGGTAACTAAACCCCACCGTCACCCTACTAAGCCATCGATAAGGCTCTCTTCCAGAACCACCATTTGATCCACCATTGTCTTGACTAGATAGAAAACTAGGGTCACCACCTCAAGCCAGTACTCATATTCCGGTGGGTAAGTATATCCTTGAAACATGAGGGGTATATGTCACTAAAACTTATGAAGCATGCTCAGAATTCACACCTTATTCACTGTTACTGTGGGTACCATGTGATACTCTATTGGTGGAGGTATAGATGGTGCACCAATTGGAGGTAACATCTTAGGAATTAGTCCCCGTATCGATTCCTCATCACTGAGGGGATCATCCTCACGATCGTCCTTCCAAATCCTATATGGTATACGTCATAGTGGCATACTTAAAGTAAACAATATATACCACAATCAATGAGTATATCTGAAGTGTTGACTCAAGAAAGACATAAAACCACAACCCATTCCTATATGATGCATAAACCATTATTTTCCCTACAACCAATTTTATCATGTAGTGAGTCAAAAATAAGGTGATCAGAGTCTTGGTGTATGGATATGTTGACCGTCACACCAATAATGGAGTCCCTGGCCTAAAAGAAGAGATCAAAACACTTAACACAATTTCCCCAAACTAATCTCACAGAATATTGGTCCTAAAGTAGAACCAAACTATATGATACCGCTCTGTTATGACCCATCCTCAAGGATCCCATGCCATGACTCCCTAATCCTGCCTCCAATAGTCCAGGGGCTGGTGACTAGCACTGAGTATACATATCACTAACATGGGAGGCATTGACTAAGTACCTATACACACACATACATCTCAAAGCCCAAAAAATGATGAAATGTAAAAACAAATGAACAACCAATGCATTCACACATCTATATCCCATTACCAGATTAAAACATAAAGTAAAAAAAATAAACAGGGCCAAATAAAATCTTACCATAAAGAGTCTGTAACATAAGTCCAAACGAAAAGAAAAGGGACTACTCTCTGAAAGCCACAAAAACAAACCTCAGTATTTTTAGTCTCACTCAACACCATCTGGTCTTGGTACTCCTAGGAATCTATCAAAAGTTCGATCATCTACACAAGACACGACACATATGGGAAAAACCTATATAGGGGTGAGTATAAAAATACTCATCAAGACACCTCAAAACCACAAAGCATATAATAAAGGAAATACTATCATCTCTAAAAAGATATATTTTTTAAAAAATATAATAAGAATATCTAGATATACTCAATAGAGACACATAGTATTGGGGTAAGCCACAACTATAGTATGTCAACCCAGGATTCCAGCTCGAAGATTCCATGAAGCACTCATCCTAGAGAACACACTCTTAAGTACAATAGAACTGATTACATCTATCCAAGAGGTACTTCTCATCAGGTCCCATCATGAGAAAGATACGCTGGTAGTATGAAGAGAATAAAATACAATAGATGAGGATCATAGTCAGGGCCATGGGGTGATACCAAAAACTCCATCTGGATTAACTCGCTAATTAGAGGATTGACGCCTACAAAACTTTGGTCACGTCAATACTAAGAACTCTCCCTAGGGAAAAAATATGAATAGAGGATCCCACTCTTGGCCTATTGAGGGTATTACAACAACTCTATCCAGGAATTCCTACTAAAGGGATCATAATCCCAGGAGTAGGAAACAATACTATACCTACCTTTAGGGACCTGATAAGGGGAAAAACCTAATGAAACTTATACAGGATATACAGAACAAGGAATATAATCCATGTAGGAAAGAGTATAGGACATGTAGAGGGGTTACACACTGTATCCTTTGACCCCAGGTTTTACCTGTGTAAACGGCCCGTGTCATCAAACTGTGTCCATGTAAAATAATGGTACATGGCATGTAGAGGGGTTATATGTCGTGTCCCTATATCTGGGGTCTTGCCTATGTAATTAAATTATGTTCCAGTATACGGTGTCAGACCATGTACCCATGACCATGTACCATTACACAGGTTAGCCCATGTACATGGTCCAGACCATGTCATGTGGGGGAGTACACACCTTGTAGGCTGGTAGTGTAGTCCACCCCATGTATGTGTACTGTCTAAGTTCACGTTTAAGTCACCTGGGTGAGACCACATACCGTGTAGGCATAGCCACACATCATGTGATACCTTATTCTTACATGGAACCCTAGATACTAAAAAGGGGTCCCCACACACCAGGTAATCCCAGGTTACATTCCGTGTTTTGGGGGAATTTACAAAAATACCATTCTTCCTCCGCCCATCCTGGCTGATGATCCGAACTTCAATCCGGAAGTCACCTTACTATGAAACTGAAGATCCAATATCATTGAGTTATGCCATCACCAAATATATGCATTTAATATACAGATGTTCTCAAAAAATGAATCAAATATTAATTCTTTATTGCACACCAAAGAACATTGAAAAACACAAAATAGAGTATAATCCATTGTCTGATTCACTCAATCTCTATCATCGCACCTATACCATTCCATTTTGATCCCATATATATGATACTGGATCTTTGTACCTAGAATAGGGTGAAAATTGATTAATTGATTAGGATGAGTCGATTCATGGGCCAAGCGAAGAATTCCCACGATGAACGATGAATGAGGGGTGAAAAGTACAAGAATAGATATGGTGGGATGGACCTCAATCGATGTTTGTGTCGATCTAAATCCATCTCCATTAGATCGACAATCTAATAAATAAATAATCACATAGATTAATCTTCTGTCAAAACCCTGCAAATACAATCCCATCCTATAATATGCATGATCCGAGAATCAATCCGTTTGTCGATTAATTCATGTTGATAATTGAAATAAATAATGGGGAAGAAATACAATTAAAACATACTCCCTACCTTGATTTGGATTACTTATTGATGAAGAAATATTTCCACATCTTTTTCATAGGAAAGCTCTATTAAAATCAATGCGCGTCGATCTTCGATCCACAATTCCGTCATCGTTCATCTAAGAGGATTCTCCAAGGCTCTCTCCTACGATCCTATAGAGGTTTTGGGGTTGTGAGGCTAACCCTGGGTTTTTGACAAAAATATATATTTAAATATCCACCCATCGCTGAATCAATGATTTGAAATAAAATAATTTATTCTAATTATTTTATTCAGTTATGAACCCATGATGAATCTTTCAAAAACGGCCCATGTCGACTAATGTTAATTTATGCCTAGGGTAAAAATACCATCCCAAAATCAACAGTGACCTCATATTTTTGATTCAGGAACTCTTTTATATGATATCCCACTTTTTCCGAGAAACTATGCCAATCTTCTATTTAATATATTTAAAATATTTTAAAAATTTATTTTGGGCATACCAGGCCTCCAAATTGCACGTCGTCTCAACACCTGGTCTCAAAATTAATCCATATAATATCCAAAAATAACACACATAAAATCTGAGACATTACAATTTATCTCCTTCTTCTCAACATAGGATCTTTTAATACCTTAATTTCTTCAATACAAATGCATGAAACTCTGATCCTAGTCATAAATTTTCTCTATAGATCTTCAAAAACTACTCAACTAGATTTATCACTACTCAACCACTGAAAAGATAAACACATAATGTAAAAAAATTCAAATCAGCCTTTCCTCTATTTTTATTCTTTTCTAACTTTTTTAATCATGGATGACATAATAACCTCTTATTATTATTTTTCTTTGATACCCATAAAATATTTAGCTTCAACATCAACTTAGATTTTTCTTATTCTTATTAGATATAGGTTGTAGTGTCTCCTGGTTCTTCTTTGAGAGTTCTTTTAATGTCAACTAGTAGCACAACTCTCAGATTCTCCAATTTTACAAACTATTATTCTATCATCATATTTTTCTTTTTATATTTAGGTCACCCGAAAATATGATTAACCATTTAGAAAAAAATAATATACCTCACAATAATTTCGGTTCCCACAATCCTCATTTAATTTTTTAGCTTTATTGTATGAGGGATCATCCCATAATATCACCACCATTTTTATACATGGGGGTATACCCATGATCTTCATATTCTTATTTCCTCAAAAAAATTTCTCTTGTATAATGATAGGAGTTCCGTTATTATTTTACTTATCATTTCTCTCAACCATCAATAACAATTATAGATTCTTCAAATAACCTCAAGATATCATTCATTTATTCCTTAATTTATCCTTCTCATTTTTTAGCTTGACTAAATATATATTTAGATTAAATCATCATTAATCCTGACCTCTTCATCCTCAACATATATCCACTCAAATTCTCACCTTTCATTTTCCAAAACTGTATAAATTATATAGAAAATAGATCTTGTAGTGTGGACCTCATTACATTTAGGATTGAGAGATTCAGTGAAATCTTGTATAGATTCTAGTTGGATCCATGCACTCCTATAGTAGCTTATACCTTATTCAATCCCACTAAAATAGTATTGGATCATGGATTTAATAAGAATCATTATATTCATAACTCTAATGCACAACACAAGCATCTTATAAATAAATTTCTCATTTAATCTAGATTTTTTCAAACAAATTCAGTAATATAAATCACTCAAGAACTTATTCTAAACTTTTATTTTATTCTCTAATATTTTGAAATCTGAAAACTCTATTTTTAAAGCTTGAATCACAAAACCTTCTTAGTGTTTGTGATGTTTGAGTCTTTTAAAAATATCTCAATATCATCAAAAATGAATTTCTCCATCAGAATATAAATTAAGGAAATATGCATAATTTCACCCTATACATATAAAAAATTCCCTTACATGAATCCCAGTGTGGAATTCACATATGTGGATATTGGGTACATGGGGATATTCTTACCCCACACATCACATATTAGAATTTGGATATTTGGTGATACTTAGTAAATTAAACTAAAAGGTCTAAATTTGTATATGTTGGTCAGCTACGTAGTATTTTTACATGTCACTAGATTAAACTATGTATAAATTTAGTTGAGTACGTAGTTATTAATTTTTATACACAACATAATTTAGACACATGATTAAAATATGTGAGTCATTTGGAAATATTGATGAAATCATGTAATCAAATAATCATGTATGAAAATATTGTAATATGGGGTGACTTTAGATAGATGGATTTGTTTATAAAAACCTAGACTTAGAAGAATTTTTATGTCTCCTTCATTTTAAACCAAGGATCCTTCGGTTCATCTTTATCCATTTTAAACCAGTTGTAAATACTTTAAAACACCATTAAGTTTTTTTGAAACTTTCCCAACCACTTAAATATGATTCCCTATCACTTTGTAGAAAATAAAAACTCTTCTCTTGGAGATCTACAATATCGCACACTACAATTATGATTTCATTCAAACTGAAACTTCATCCAAGTGTGTTGAAACACTATTTATTAGTAGACTTCATTAATAGGTACATATGGATGAATTTATATCAGTTTCTTAGGTCTTAAAAGTTTCCAATTAATTGGTCTATACTCCAAAATTTGAACCTATTTAGTACTTTTTATTCACTAAAATCGATGTTTTCTAGTACAGGGGAAATAACTAGCTCATACTTATTAAATACCATCTTCATAAACTATTACATATAGTACTAGAACTCTTTCCTCAACACTTATCAAGTTCTACCATGAAGTTTATATCATTAAATCATATGATATATAGGGATTTTAGGAATCTTAACATCTAGGTATTTCAAGAAGAAAATCTTTTTTTCCTAATATATGGGAAATCTATTCTTCATACATTGGGTAATTAATTAAATCCACCACCAAACCATATCTTCAATAATTACATTGAAAAACAAAATTAACAAAAAATATAACCAAACACCTTTGGGGAATTTAATCTCCCCCTTTGTGTTTGTTTTTAATTTCAAGGAATTTCAAATAGTCTTCATGGGTTAATGTAATTCCTCTCCCCATAATTGAAAAAAAGTGAAAAGGGGAAAAATTATTCTCCTCTTTATTGAAATCATAGGTTAGGTTCATTATTTTTATTTCTTATCCCTAATCATTATTTGATAACACTTTTGATTGATACCATTTGAGATATGATACTAATGAAATATGATACCACTTGATATTCTAATTGATAACAATTGAAATACATAAGGAGTATCTTATTTAAATTCCCCTCTCTCTTATTATTTATATCTAAGAGGATTTTACCAATATCTTATCTCTTAATCAATCATAAAATGTTCCACTTAAGAAAAGGGTAAAATTTTCAGATACCAATTAAAAATTTTTAAGTATGATACTGTTTTTAAATAAAACAAACTTCACACAACATGGTATACCGTCACTTAGTTTTCCAAAATATCTATAAATTCAATGAGAGAAGGAATTCATCTTGTGTCAAAACATAGAAGTTGTACTTGACTATTAAAAATGAAGATAAAAATTTTATATTTTAAATTTTTATAGCCTCACATTTTCCTTTGAAGTGCACCTTCAACTAACCAACTCAAAATCTACATGGGTTAACTGAGTGTGGAAAACATGAGTGATTAATTTAGATGACAAAGCTATCTAGAACCACTCAATATGTGATACAAACTCAATGTTTCAATTATTTAGGGCTTTATAAATATTTTTTTAAACTGATTCAAGAACCTGCACTTCACTTGAAAAAACACATAAAAAACATTCAAGTGAAAGTTATTTCTTCCCTAGTTGATTAGATAATCACCCCCTTAAAAATAAAACCAATATAAATGGATAATATGGTTATGAGAGTAAAAATAATACCTAAGCCTTATTTTTATTCAATTTTTTTCCAAAATTCTAGATTAAGTATAAATAAATAAATATATATATCTAATAGATTGGATTCATTTAGTAGCTCCCCCTCAAGGTATACTTACCATATATCTTCAACTTCAACCCACTAATATTAAAGCACCTTAATATTGATTAGGGAATAATGTAGATATATGAATAGATCATGTAAGATCCCAAACCTAACCCATTGGTGTGGGAAGAGAAAAGGTGATACTAACATTAGGTTACATTTTCCGAAACCCAAATTATAGGAATAAATGTTGAGGTTTTAAACCCAAAATGGGGGAATACTTTACCCTTTTACACACACACATGTAAACCACACACATATAACACAATAATAAACAATAATATATATAACTATACATATGATAAATCAAATAAAAATCAACAGCCCAAGTATGAATAGAAAACAAAAAAGGTAACAATAAAACAATATAAAATAGGAAGATAATGATTCCCAACCAATAATTACCTAAGTTACCAAGGTGGTACTGCTCTATACTCTAAGACCCAACCAAATACAAATCTCAAACTCCTGACATCCATGAACACATACTCATAAAGCTCCACTAGAGAAATAAAAAAACTTATGCTTTATTATATCATAGAAAACATCATCTAAATATACACCAAAGTGAATATGTAGATGGAGAGTAATCATACCCAGTAGAAAAAACCCAATACTTCGCATAGATTCCACTAAAATAAGAATCAGATTGGCTTAAAAACAGAAGGAAGTATATAAAAAAAATTTATAAAAAATATAGTTTTTATAAAACAACAACCACAAATACTTTAAACTAACATGGATTCCATATTTAAAGTTCTATCACAAACACACACACACACACACCCATTTATGTTGAATAAAAATACCTATACTCATGAGTGATGATCCATCCTTCACCAATTTGTCACTTGGCGATATATCCTCCCATGCTATTATTATGACACTAAGAACCAAGTCCATACCAATAAGGATCCATACAATGAAAATATGAACACATGATATATCCATGATTTTTCTAAGTTCTCACACCCAAAAAACCATATTTTCTAAAAGGAAGACCAAAAAATTGTTTTTCAAAAAATGTTGTGGGCATTAGCCATAACCAAAGTTTTCAAGATCTATTAGAAAGAGTAATTTTTATCATATATTCAGAATGATTTTTTCATTCCAAATTAGAAGGTATTTATTTATAAAAATGATAGAAATCTAAATTTAGAGAATGTAGAAAATGGGATAATCTACTTACCTAAAATGTGTTCAACATGAAGAATTATCTCAATGACCAATGCATAATTGGGTTTCTCCTTCCAATCCTTCAATAAATTATAAAGAATATCTGTCATCAAAAGTCATAAATACTAAATTTGGGGATATTCCCAAGGGGAAAATATAAAAACTAGAACGAGAAGAAGAACCAAGAGACTGACCTTTAATTACTAGGTCCAACAAAATAGATCGAAATAAATCATCCTCCGAATCAATGAGAACTCCCAAAATCACCAAGAAGGAGCCTAGAAATTGAGAAGGAAGAAAGGAGATGAATGCGGACCAACAGATACTGATATCATTAAATTGGGATGAATTTGGAAACATTTAAATTGGGAAATAAGGGTTTACACCATGAATATTTGGAATAAAACCATACTCTAAAATTTAAAGCACCTCAAACTTAAAATCCAAAAAACTAATCATGGTGTGAATAATGTTTCACACCATGAACAAATTCACTTCATATTTTCATATAATCTTACCCAAAATCATTCACACTGTGAATACTATTTCATGCCATGAATGCATCCTGTAACTAGATTCTAGCACAAGATCAACTTCCTCCTTCCAATCATCTTTTGAACACTTTTCAAAAACAACCAAACATACCTGAACTTAAAAATAGAAGTTAAAATAGGAAAGTACCTCAAAATAAGTGTTAAATTCTCCCCACCAATGGTATTTCTTTCCCTAGAAAGTATAAGGTTGGTGGTGTCTTGGAAAAATTCTATCCATTTCTCCAACATAAATTTCATTCATTTAAAAGTTTCCTATTATAATTGACCATGCTACCATAATACTCATACCAAAGAAATATGACTCCCTAATAAGGTCTTTTACTATCTATATATAATTTTAATTGGTTTATGGATGAATGTCACATATCGATCAAGAGTAACATGTTAACAACTAATCACATGACTGGGGTCTAGATGATACCTCTTTATTTGAGATTTATAGAAAACATTAAGGTCATCACAAAATATTGGTGGTAAATATAACTGATAAAAAACATCACCAATGTATTCCAGAATATCAAATGGTCCCATATATTGAGAATCCAATTTTACTTGCTTCATAAAATGGTGGTGACCCAATCTCAGTGGCACTTTTAAGAAAAAATGGTCACCAATACCAAAAGATAATGTCTAAGTATGATGATATTCAAATTATTACTATAATATCTAGGATATATTTATCCACTTTATGATCATCTAAATATTTTATATAGTATCCTAAAAAAGGATATTTCTAATTAGGGAAGTTTCTCCCATTTCTAACCAACAAAGAGGAGTTCAAAAAGTATTTACATAAAATGAGTTGATAGATCCATATATATCATGTCCTATCAAGTTTTATTATATAAGAACTCCACTAAAGGTATATGATCTTCTCATAATCCACCAAAATACATGAAACGTTCTCTAAACATATATTCCGTTGTCTGAATTATATGTTCTGTCTGACCATCCATCTGAGGATGATATATCGTTCTCCTAGTCAACTGGGTTCCAAGATCCTATTTTAAAGAGTTCAAAAACCAAGAAGTAAATCAAGGATCTATGTTATAGAAAATAGATGCCAATACTCCATGAAAATTAAACACTTCCAGAATATATAGATTTATTGGATCCTCTACCATCTTGGAATCTTGAATTGAGATAAAATGTGTTGACTTTATCAGTCAATAAACAATTACCAAAATAGCATCATGATTCTAAATCATATATGGTAAACCTTTGAAAAAATCCATGGAAATATGATCCCATTTCCAAATAGGTATAGACATTGATTTCAATATACAAACTATATGTTGATGTCCAAACTTTATTTATTGACAAGTGAGTCATTTCACGACATGATTCATAATATTTATTTTTATACCTAACCAAAAAAATGAGCTTTCATTTCCTCAAACATTTTCAAAGTATCTAGTTGAATATTACATTTTTAATGATGATATTTTAAAAATAATATATTACTGGAAAGACTGGTGTACCCTAATTTGATTATGAAGTCACCATGTTGATTTTTTATCCTCTATAAAATTTTCCATAGTCTCTCACAATTTAGTTTTGAACTAATGATGATAGAGTTAGGATATAATCACTAATCCAATTTAATTAAACCAATCAAGTCAAGGGAAAGAGTTATTGAAAAGAATATTGCATCCTCATTCTGTTCGGTATAGTCTAAATGCACACTAGAAATCATGCTCATACAATTCCATTAATCATGAGATTCTCTAGACACTTTGTTAGATGACTTTCAACTTAATGAATCCACTATATAGTTTCCTTTACTATTTTTATATATTAAGTAGATGTCAAACATCTAGATATATTCCATTCAATTTCATTGCCTGAAGTTCAGTTATCTTTGAGAGAAGATATGTTTCATGTTTTTATGATCATGGAAGACAGTGAAATTTTCTTCAAGGAGATAGTGGTGCAATGTTTTTAAGGAATGAAATACTATAACTAATTGAAGTTAATGTATTAGATAACTATTTTAATGTGTTTACAATGACCATGATCCATATTCCAAAACATGATCTTCCTATGTAATAATATAACCCAATCCCAATCCAGAATCATCAGAATATACCAGATAGCTTTGACCTAGTTTTTGTAAGAAAAAAATTGGTGCTGAAGTAATCAAATTTTCAAACTCCTAAAAGTACTTCTAGAAATATTTAGTTTGATGTAAAGGAATTATATTTCTCATTAACATAGTTATAGGAGAATAAAAACCTGATGAATCCTATAAAAATAAATGATAATACCTCGCTAATCCCAAAAAAATTATGTAATTCAAAGACATTATTGGGTGGTTTCTAAGAAATGACTTATTTGATCTTTTCATGGTCAACTAATATACTTTTATCATAAATGAAATGACCAAGGAAATATACTTCTTCTATCCAGAAGTTACAGTAATAAAATTTATCATAAAGTAAATGATCACGCAATATTCTCAATATAAACTCCAATTGCTTCTCATGGCTATGAATGTCACAATAATAAACCAAAATATCATAAAAAATACCTAAACCAAATAATCAAGGTTCTTGTTGAAAATACAGTTCATCAAGAGCATAAAAACTGTTGGTGAATTCGTTAGACCAAAGGGAATAAATAGGTATTTATAATGGTTGTATCAAATCTAAAAAGTTGTCATCGGGATATTATTTTTCTTGACTCTTAGCTGATGATACCCTAATCAAAGATCAATTTTAAAGAACCACTTGGCTCCATTCGATTGATAAAATAGACCATCGATTTGAGGATGTGGATAAAAATTCTTGATTGCAACTTGGTTAAAAATATGATAGTCAACACACAATCAAAGTTAAATATCTTACTTCATTATAAATAAAATCAATGTAACCCAAAGTGATGTTCTTGGTCTAATAAATCCTATACTTTCTAATTCTTCCAGTTGAAATTTTAATTCCTGTAACTATGTAGGTTCCATTCTATAATATGGAAGTAAAATAATACTTGTTCCCCAAAGTATATTGATAGAAAATTTGATTTATCACTCCGTTTTTATCCTAGAGAAATCTTTAGAAAATACATTTGGGTATTGGTCTACTATGGTGGGAAGACTCTTATTTCCAGTTTCATCAATAATTACTAAGGTCAATGCAACCAATAGACCAAATATGGTTCCATGTAGTGACATTAATGGTCCTGCCCTGCTATAATTCATATCCTAATCTCCTTTAAATACATTAACAATAACATCAGGGTATGTAAAGGTCACTTTCAAAGCATAACAGTTGATATAGTTTATGAATTCCACTAACTAGTCCATTCCAAAGATTACATAAAAAATATCCATTTTTAGGATAGTGACTTCCTATATAAATTATATTGTATAAATGGTAATGGAGGATGATGGGAACTTAAATCCTTGAAATTACTTCTACCCAAAAGGTTTCAATATGCTCATGACATGAGGTATCATTTCCATGTGAAATCCCAATTATTTAACCACACGAGAAGAAAGAAAATAATGTGATGTACTAGTATCAAACAATACATTTATAGGGTTTGACTTAAAAATAATGTCACCACACACCATAGAAGGACCTATTTTCTCATTTGATATAGTCTTCTCAGCTTTGTATAACTATCGATCAGTACTCTTAAATAACTCCTTTCTCACTTATTGTGGTGGTGTGAATTGGATAATCGAGGTGTTCCTAGAGGAATCTAGGTCCACACAATTATGAGGATGATAAATATTTTTATGAGATCATTTTTACTAAGTATAAGACACATGAGATTGATTTAAGACATCCCCCATTATTAATTTCATAGTTTGTGTACAATACCACTTAATATGTAGTATTCTTACATATTTATGATTGTCTCATGGTAGTGTTGTACAATCCTTCTTTTTTTTATGTCTAAATTAGACACACTAGAAGCTACCCTTATTGTTTCTATAATGAGGGGGTAAATAGACCAAGCTTTAAGATTTATTCTCTAGTTCCTTACTTCCCTGGGAGTAACTCTCCATTTTTAGAATTATTTTATGTACTAGAGTTCCTATTTGAACTTAGATGGATAAAGATGTCCCATACACCAGGATTCTTTAATATATATATATATATATATATATCAATAGCTCATTGTTCACCATTTCTGTATAGTTTGTAATAAAAAACATAACCACTTTAGAATAAATATCGAGTCATTTACCTGTCTTGAAGATGCACAATTTTAATTTTTCTGTAGCAACAACATCTAGTGCAAAGAGAACCAGATGAGTAAATTGAGTAGTGTATTTTTTTCACTAAAAGAATTCCTTTCTTTAGTTGAAAAAAATCTATCATATTTTTTTACGAGAATGTTTGTGGAATTTTTTTTTGAATAGATCCTTTAACACTTCCCATGAATAGCCTTGATCCATCTTCTCTTGAACAATTAAATCCCACCACTATAGTTCCAAGTCTTCAAGAATGTGTATCACTAGATTGAATTTTATCTTAGCTATAGTTTCAATGAATTTAAATATTCTATTAATTCTTCTCATCTATACTTATGAATTCTCAAGTCCTAAATTATCATAGAATGATGGTGGATTCTACATCTAGAATTTTGATGAGGAATTCACGTGATGAAGTTTCTCAACCCGAGGTCCCTTGTTGATGACCTAGAACACTTGCATAATACTTTGAACCAAATACTGTTTCACCCATAGTTCATATGGAACCACATTCTTAGTTGTGCCCTCTTACTGTTTTCTTATTCACTTAACCGATGTAATTCTCTTTCTACAACCATATAAATAAATACCATTTAATTATTTCATTTCTTCCTTATTAATGATTATATCATATATCTTATCCAATCAATAAAATCAGAAAAGAAAAGTACCTAAATCAAGTAATCATGATAATTCGGTCCTAGTGGGAAGTTTCTTTACTAATTCATAATAATTTACCATCATAAGATAAACCCATGACGATGAGGTGACAACAAATCTAGAAGAGTTTTAGAGCACCTTTTATACCTAGAATACCTTAGTAAATTGAATTTTTGAATAAAAAGGATATTTATTTATTTTTATGCTACACATTTCTAGTTATAACATGTCATATCTCCTTGACACCATCCCAACTAATGAACTAAAACAAACAGATACCAATTGTAACATCCCGACCATAACCCATTGACTTGAGAATACTTGAGGTCCTACTAACCTTAGGTGATATTACTTAGACACCAAAATGTTAGAAATTAATATTGAGGGTTAAACCCAAAATAAGTGAACTAATTAACCTTTTACACACATAAAATACAATAATAAATAATACCAGAGACAACTATTTATATAATACATGAAATAAAATTCAACACCCCAAGTATGAAAAGATAAAAATCAGAGTAGCATCAAAACAATATTAAAATATGAAGATAATAACTCCCAACCGAGCATGGATTATGGTAATAACTTGTAAACTGTTGGAGTTTGTTCCCTAGAACCAAATTATATGTACTTTATGATAACATATATTCATGGTTTTTTAATGTTAATAAACTTCATATCACATCATTATTATTCTTATGTGTAAAATTGTATGTGATAATGTCCCAAGAGTAACTGTCATACTAAAAAGTCATAGCAGTTTCCCAATATGATGAGAACCTGAAAGTGATATGGCACTTATTTGATATATATTTTTATGGCTGGATAATATCATTTGAGGGACACAAATGATATAGGATATCAAGGGTGGATACTCATAAGACTTTGAGGCACCTTCTCATATTGTACACCCTTGCTGATATCCAGTAGAATATTATGAGAACGAGACATGACAGTAAGAAATCCACATTTATAAGTTTAATTGTATGTTACTATCTTCAGATGTGTGTATTGGTCCTTAGACTTTAATAATATTATTAATAGATATTATGAGTCACGTACTTTGATGTAGTGATGAATATCGTGATGAAAGACATTCACGATGAGGTAGGATAGGTTGGGTGCGTCAAGAGTAATATTGCATTAATGAATAATGTGATAATGGATTTATCCCTTCTATTTACTAAAATAACTTAATACCTTAGGCCATTTTATGGAAATGATATATCCTAAATAAATATATGGCCACTGTGTTCTATAGGCAAGTTCTATTTCTGTAAATTCAATGAAAGAGATATCGAGCATATAGGTTGATGGCACTGGCATGAAACCTGCTCGATTAGAGATATTGTGCTGAAGGGATTATATTACACAGTAAATGTTCATATGAGGTGACATGTCATTGAAACATTAACTTCTTTCTCTATAGGTGACTTGGCATATTGCTAGACATTAACCTTGGACTTTAGGCCGATCCGCCTAATGCCACTGAGAAAGAGGCCTAGAGGGTCACACACTAAGTGTATCCATAATCTCAGTTAAATAATTTATTATTTAAAAAGTTGAATAAATATCAATCCCAATCATGGTTTAATAATTATTCATGTATTCTTGATCACATTTATTATGTCACTAGTTATTCGAGAGAATATATTATGGGTGGAACAATTAATAAATATTAAGAAATATTTGTGGACTGAGTATAAGGGTCTAGTAAGAAATAATAATATTGAATATTATTTGATTAAATAATATTTAATTATAACTGACAAGTTAAGCACATGTCAGAAAATAATAATATTGCTGTTATTATTTAACATGGGGGTTTCGTTAGGATTAATGTAATAATTAAAGAAACTCGTGAAAGTTAATTTATTATTACCCTAGTGAAATAAATGCCCAGTTATATTATTCTATCATTATAAAAGGGAAAGATAAGTGATGCCTATTGAGTTGTGTACAAAATTTTTGAGAAAACATCTCAATCCTAGAGAGTTATTTCCTATCTAAGAATGCTCTCAAGAAGAAGAGCGATCCTCCACCGGATCAAGGAGAATTCTTTGGAAGTAGTTCTAAAGGTGATCGAAAGTGGATGATGCAAGCACAAGGATCTTCCATGCTTGGACCAAGATACTCTTTAGGAGACATCCATATATTTGTAGAATACATGTGGATCACTACTAGAGGATATATACCCTTAATCTCTACAACGAAACGATGGTGCATTGAAGATATGAGGCTGAACACATCAATGGAGAAAGAATACACCTTGGAGGTAATTCTCATTTAATTAAATTAATTATAAATAATATATGTTGATCCTATCTCTTGGTTATGGGTTTCTATTCCTTTGTCTTATGTCTTTGATTCAATTTCTTGGATCATGATGTTCATCATCACATAGATCCTAGATTGTTCATTGAATATAGAAAAAATAAAAGTTGGGAACCATCCCTCCGACACTTACACTACAACCATAACCTAAAAAAACACTACAGACTATAAGACCCAACGAAATCCAAATATCCGACTCAAGGAATCCATAAAATCATTCTCAAGAAGTTCCACTGGAGAAATATAAAATCTCCCTCTTTTATATATCATGAAAACAATATTTTCATATGCACTAAAGTTCATATATAAAGGGTGAGTAATCATACCCAGTAAGAAAAACCCCAAGACATCCAATATATACCACTAAAACAAGAATCATGTTAGCTTACTATTTTATAAAACAGAAGGAATAATATTAAATAAGTTTATCAAAAATATAGTTTTTATAAAATAAAAACCATACATTTTCAAACACACCTGGAATCTATAGTTCAGGTTCTCTCTCTCTCTCTCTCTCAAACCCATATTAATTTAAAAACCAATATCAAGGAAATATATTCAATCAATCATTTCAATTTAAATTTTTTTTCAAGGGTTAAACAATTTGTTTCAAAATCCACTATTTTAGAGATTTTAATCAATTATCATGACATATGCAAGACATTATATAAATAACACAAATCATGTTTCAAAAATAATTTTAGAATCTAATTTAAAAACAATAAAGAAATAAATGGTTCAGTCAATAAGGACATCATATGAAACCAACTACCTAAACATCCAGATCATCAAAAACTGGAAGAGATCCATAGGTCATAAAATGAGGAAGCAAGAGAGAGTAAGGGAGGTCCATAAAACCACAAAACCATATCAATATACATGATTCAATAAATCTAAAACTATATCTTGGCCAATAAATAATAAAAAATAATAGGAGAAGAGATATCTAGGACAAAAAATAATTAAACTCACCTATTAGAAACCAACTTGATGAGAAATACTTCTGTTGGGGCCAAAATACGCGTGTCATGAGAGAGATCGAGGAAGGATTGGTTTGTTCAAATAAAATTCAAGAAAAAATGGATTAAAATATATATAAGGAACTAGTTTTGTGAAGGTATAAACCTCCTTTAATGGTCTCAGTTTTCAAAAGTTACTAGGCCATACGAAGATTAAGGTGGTAACCTCTACATATCCTAACTCCCATTCAAAAAAGTCATCTAGCCCTGAGGATCTTGAGGTAGTAAACTTTGAACAACATAACTCCAATTCATGGAAGTTTCTTGGCCACATGAAGATTTAGGTGCTAAAATCAATGAAACATAACTCCAATTAATAGAAGTCATCTGGACACATGGAACTTGAGGCAGTAAACTCCACGCAACATAACTCCAATTCATGAAAGTTTCCTAGTCACACAGCTCTTATGGTGGTAACCTATGTGAAGCATAACTCTTTTTCATGGAAGTCACATGACCAAGTGGAGCCTGTTGTGGTAACCTCTACACAACATAACACCAGTTCGTGGAACCCCATCACTTCACGAAGCTCATAATCTTCTGTGGAAGCCTCCATCTTTTGAAAAACTGATGCCTTTCCTCCAGTAGGCCCATAAAATCCTCCCCATATCTAAATTTTAAAAGGGATGTGAAAATTTATCTTCTGAGAAAATATTTTAATTTATGATACTTATAGGATTCCTGATCAAGAGAGGATATAGATTTCTAAAGGTATCCATCGTTTGTAAAAGTGCCTCCCATGGGTTTTTGAGAACCTAAACCCATGATGGAGATATCTTTCATGAAGGTTTATGGAATTAACATATGAAGAAATCCTTTTGCACCTATGGGGGTTTTGTGAGATAATTATTCTTCTTGAAACCAATCCCATGGGGACCAAGAGTTAAATTCAAGGTAGGGTCACCCTATTTCATGAACAATTCCCCTTTTCAAGACCCTTGGTCTTTGGGAAGACCCTAACTTTTGCGAAGCCCCAACTTTAGGAAAACACATCCTATAGGCCCCTCTATGGTGCCTCTTTTCATCCAATAACCTTTTTTCAAAGTCAATTGACCAATATCCCTATACCAATCTAGAATCGGTAAAACCACACACCAAATCTCCATGAAACTAGTAACAATAACCCTTGTGTCCTCCCTTTGATTTTAAAGCATGTCATGGACTATTACTCTACATTTTTCTCCCAAAAATAGGTACCCTAATGCCTCTTTCCCCTAAGAATAGGAATGGTAACATAATAACTCATAATTTACACTCCTCTATAGTAGTGTTTATTTCATTCCCCTCCTAATGGTGCCCAATCAGTAGACACTTAATCCCTAAAGGTGGAATCATTGGGGAAAAGCTTACCTTTCTTAGAAGAGAGATTTTTTTTGTATGTTCCTCTCACCATGACATAGTCCCCCTCAGGGTGTATCCCCAAATAAATATGATATTCATGATGTAATACTTCCTAGCACTACATCCTAGTCATATGATTCTAAACTACATGAAAACATCCTCAGTGTATGAAATTAAACTATAGCCTTGTCCCATGTGATGAGCACAAGAATACTCATGTATGATCAACATGAGATGAAAACCCCATGGACATATACTATGGGCCATATCTATTCACCCCAATGGACTCCTACTTTGGTGATATTTCACACATAATTCCCACAACATCCCTTGTTGAGAATCCTTTCGTGACATGATCATCCTTACCAAATGATATTAATCTACATGGACTAGTCCAATCACACGACCTTAAAACTAAAACATCAAAATACATGGGTTTTGATCCATATTTATTAATAGGCTACACAGGATACCTTCATGAGGTTCAATCCTGACATACCAACACATCTTGGGTACCTCCCTAAGGTTCAATCTCGATGCCCCAACACCAAACTAAATCCTTCAAGTGTGATCATCATCCCACCCGGGGACACACTTAACTAAACCCTTCAAGTTTGATCATCTCCCCCCTAGGGACACACTTAACCACCCATCTATCCCAGCAAGATGTTAAAACTACAACCAATCTATCCCCACAAGATGTTAAAACCATTACCAATATGTCCCCACAAGATGTTAAACCCATGACCCATATGTTTCCATAAGATATTAAACATATGACCCATCTATCAGCACAACATGTTAAACCTGAAACCCATATATCCCCATAAGATGTTAATACTATGACTAATCTATCCCTGAAATATGTTAAACCTATGACCCACCTATCCCGGTAAGTCATTAAACCTGTGATCCACCTCTCCTTTCAAGATTTTTAATATGTTACCCAACCATGAATCTATACCCCATACAATAAACATGAGATTCCTAATCTAAAAATAATCAGAAGACATATTCCCCCAATATCAACTACCTCATGGTTGATATGAGATGCCATAGGGTCTATGACTAAGATTCCTCACCTGAGATTCCTTTGAATTCAAAAGGTAAAGACTTCATAGGTTCCCAAAACACGAAACATATATAAATTCCTAAATGCACCCAAAATTACCATCTACTCTGATTGAAGGTTGCTACCTTGTCGAGATAGAAGTTTCATAATTAATCGACATCAACCTCGAGATGGAACCGAGAAAAAGTTTCATGAGCATGAATTAAGTCTTTGAGGGGGACTTGGACTATGAAATGAGCTCAAAGGAGGAATCCATGAAAGTAGGAAACAACATCCGATCATATAATTTTTATCAAGGAACCAACATCACTGATTAATGTGATAGAAATTACACACCTTTTGAAAGAGGAAATGTTGGGAAATAAGAAAAGTGAACCACTGCCCGATGGAAAGAAGACACACATCCCTAGGGGAAAATTTATGAAAAATAAATGGTGACCCTGATGTGAAACTATTCTCCTTCAACTATGGGGACTAGTAATATTAGGGATCCATTAGATTTACATGTCACCGAATCTAGATATTCAGTTTGAAGTCCCACTAAGAAAGTGGTAGGACCAACACAAAACTGTCCTACAACATTGTACAAATAAAATTTAGAATCCTCGGTCTATGAAATAATCATTGTGGAATCCTTATATTCTTTAGAAATAATGGATGATGTTGGAGAATTGGGTATCTATTTCACTGTATCTGTATCAACAACTGATTCCACAAAATTTATAGGACTCAATCTATAGGATATCGATGACCTAACACTAACTAATATAGGGTCAGAAGAAATGTTGGTGTGAAAATCCAACATCACTATATTCCTACCACGACACCCACCACATATTCAACTAATAGGCACTCATGACCCATCTCACTCTCTGAACTCATCTAGAGGAGGCTGATCGACTTCCTTATTCACCGATATAAGAAGGAATGGGTCATTCCCACTTGGGATATGGACCTCAAAGATCTTGAGGCATCAAAGTCTTGCAGAAAATGCCTCCCCCGAGGGATGTATAGGGGGAAACCACCACCGTTACAATGAAGAACCACTTTGGGAGTCTATCTTTAGTGTTCTATGATAGTTCAATCCCATATTTCGAGGAGGTAGGGGATGTTAGATATGTACCCATCGTGTACACCACTCGATAGCTTCCTAGGAGGGATATCACTAGGCCATGTTAGTGACAACAATAAATAGTCACATAGTTCAATGAGTAGATTGAATCCTTCCTCAATCTACTGACCCTAGTCTAGAACACCTGATGCCAATTTTGGGGGAAGAACCAAAACATTTCCTAAAAGGAGAAATATCCTAAAGCTCTAGAAGCCCCTTCCACTTTTAGTGTATCCCATCACATAGTCTTAATATGTGAATGGGGATTCATACTCTCCCACCTATAATAGAGAACCCAACCACCTATAAGGTAGGAAGAGTTCACTCTCTCAGTCACCAGTGCCACCATCAACCATTATGATCCATCTCGTAATAAGGAATACCAGTGTGGTGGTCCTCCCCGCACCGCTACCAACTATTTCATATGTACTCTCCATGCTGAAAAAATTCCCTACTATGAAGAACCATTATAGGGAATGAGGAAAACACTTGTTGTGGGGCTATCAACCATGACGCAAGCTACAATACTCATGGAAGGAACCTGAGGGTCTCTTAGCAACTCATGTTTGGAGAATTCCCATTCTTTCAGATGTAGGACCATGGGAAGTGTCATGTCACCATTGAACTCTCATAATTTGAAGCGATGAATGAATCAATGGGGGGACACTTACCCCCACTACTAAATATGGGAAAAAACCTATTGATCAAGGCTTAAAATATCAGAATCCAAATTAAAAAAGGACCCTAAATCCCTTCACAAATACTTGTAGGTGGAGGATGTTCTAGCCTCCTTCCAAGGATTCAAAATGAAATTATCTTTTTTCCCCCCAGTTTTCATCTTCTCCACCTCAATAATAAAAGGTAGAGAGATTTCAGGATCTAAGTTGATTCCACTAGGTGATGGTGATCACTCCACTGAGCCTCAAAGGGATGCTATTGAAATCAAACATGAGGAAATGGTAAACACCCCATCTTACATGGATATGATCTTGAAGCTAGCTCTGACTTAGAGATACACTCCTTTATATAGTGGATATTTGATTCATGTGGGACACATCTCCTAATAAATCAATCAAAAAGTAGAAATGTGTTAGTGACACCACTATTATCTCAGCCTGTGATAATTGGGCCTTGGGAAAACATGGATTAGAAAAACCCTTGGTAGTGAACAATAGGACTTGTGGGAACTTCTGGCTACCGAACGACTATTAGTGATGTTTTGGCCACCTTTAATTATATATTTTTTCATCCTAGAGTCCCCCATAAGGAAAAAGTAGTTTGTTTTCCCCAGAATAACTAGGTGATGTCTCACTACCTTCAAGACTATCAGTCAACCTACTCAAAGAGCCATGAGGAACTTGATTTCATTCACCGACAATGCAAGAGGGTTGAGATCACAACACTCTCATTAGATCAACATATTGAATTATATGAATTATGATATAATATTTAAAGAACCTATGTTAAGAGCCTCACAATGCTTCACTGAGTCATGAAAGAGCCATCTAAACACATACAGATTAGAGGCTAGGGGTTGTATACTGCCCTCCTTTTTATCCCTATCCTACAAAAAATGGGACCGTTAATCTGGACATCCTACTAATAGTGAAGGTTTCTCCTTTAATTCCACCACCATGAATGTTCTCACCATCTACCCTTTATAGGATAATATAAAAAAGATCTTCAGCATGAGGCTTGATAGGGAAACCCCACTTCAAGGCACAACACAACACCAAGAATACTCCCAATAGGTGCCTGTACTCATCAGAAGGGACAATAACTGGGCTTTTGGATTCCACCAAATGAGTTGTTTCCATCTTTAAATCAATATATTAACAAAGTAAATGGACATTTTGAGCCTACCAACCCATCTGTGGTTGCGCCAAAAGTTGAGTTAGACACCAAGATAACCGCGTTGCTTCAAGAGCTTGAGAAATATAAAAATATCATTATTGAGATTTTTATTGAGCATCTCACATAACATGAAAAAAATAAAAGAGACCCTTTCTCCCCTCCAGTGGGGTACTATGTCCTCCTCATCTAGGCACCCCAATTTGAACTTTGTGGCTCCATGAACCCTATTAGGGAAAAAGATTGGGGCTATGAAAAATGACTATGATATGAGTTTCCCATCCCACTTGAGTAGCATGATTATCCACCTCAGGATCAAGTATGTTCTGCTCCCCAAGTTGATAATACTATCAATGCATTGGTGGCCACAAATACTCACCAAGATGATGTGATAGTTCCTTTCATTGACAATATCGAGGATCTAGAAACACGATAGGTGGAAATTCCTCCTAAAGGAATGGAATACCCAGCATGGGTGGACCATGCTTGAACACCCCTAGAATTTGGTAATTTCATATTTACACCATTTAATGGGATGGATGATCCACTATAGCATTTTTCCCATTGTGACTCAAGGCACAATCCAACGTTGGGAACTATAGAATAATAGGATGTTGCCAAGATCTATTTCTTTGTTCTGATATTGGAAGGACATGTGTTCATATGCTATATTCAACTACCCAAAGGGTTCACTTCCAATTAGAAGTAATTTCGTAGATTGGTCCTCTACCAGTTCATATCCACCTCAACAAATACAATAATTTCCAACCCATTCAAATTCATAGAGAGGCACGATGATCTAGTCATCGACTTCATCGCCTGATTGAAGTGACTTATGTATTCTCTCAATATGATACTTTACTAGGAATAAATAATTATGATGTTCATGTATAATATCATAAATGAGATGGTCCATACCCTTATCTCCCTGAACTACCCAAGTATATTTTAAGAGTTCTCTAAAAAAGATCAGTATTTGGAAGAAGCCTTGTAGTAGGCCAAATAATAGTTGTTCACATTTCCCCTTCTAGATCTCATGAAAAGGACCATAAAAAGAAATATATATGTCACTATTCATGAATAGGTTCTTGATCTAGTACACCTACTAGACCCTTTATTGAATGAGAATCACCAGGAATAACATCACCTAGTGTAGCCCTACTAGGTGAAACCTCTCCAAGAATAGATGCCTCATTAAGAGAATGTGGCCCCATCCCCCCATAAAGGCTAGGATCACATGATTAATTTCACAAAAAGGAAAAATATGATCCACTCCTTCAAGGATGAATATATCCCAGGGTACTTCATCTACACCCAAGAAATGGGAATCCTAAAGTTTCCAAAATATAGGAGACCATAGGAGTCCGAACTCACTAGATTAATAGATCACTACCCATATCATAGAATCTCCAAACACACCATCAAAGAATGATTTTTCTTAAAATATTTTATTTAATACCAAGTATATTGAGTATGGTCAGATTGTGAAATGTCACGACACAAGTGAAACATGTCTCCACTAACCCCAATAGTTATAGAGAAGGCTCGAGTGAGTGGAAATAGGATCCCTACCATGATACACATAAGCACAATGGATATTTATCTCATAAGGTATTATATCTCACTCATGCTATCATATGTAACTACTTGAAGAATCAATAACCTCTTGTGGTTACCATGGATCCTATGACCAATTCCTCTACATGTGTGTTGTAGTCTCCCAAGTTTCACAAGAATATACATTGTCAATATAAGGGAAATTAGATTCCCACTAAAGTTCTAAAGATATCTCTCAAACATGGTGACTTAATGCCTCTTGGGTTGGAATATGCACCTAGGATACATCCAGTCCTAGAATATTCCACTAATGAGGAGAAAGAATACATCTTCATGAATGATGTTAAACTAGTGGATTGCTTCACACCACCTAACAATGAGGAATTCCATGAAAACCCCTTGGGAGACTCCGGTTGATTCCATAAAAGGAGAGTTAAGAGAAATTAAATCTAATAGAAAGCTCATTTAAATATTTAGAACTAGGATATTCATGCTACTGAAACCAAATATAAGGTCTCACATAAGGATCAGTAAGTGAATAAATACAAAGTTTATATATTAGTCATACCTCCACAACTGACTATATTGGTTGACCGTGTGGATCATCCATGAGCTAACCATGATAAAAAACATATAGCTATGGCCCCACATCATCCTATTAGTTACCAACCATCAATTGTTTAGAGCAGAATAGCTAACCAAAATAAAAAAATATCATCCGTACTATCTAGAACCCAGTACATTGGCCAGAGACATCTACTGCACCCCCTACTAAAGAACAACCCCCTTTAGGAAAAAATATTCCCATGGCATGGAAGTATGATGTGTTGAATTTCCTTTTCGGATTACCCACAAGACTCTAAATCCGTGAGGTTCACCTCTTGTCAATGGAAATGTGTGAGACCCATAGTGAAGCCTTGTAAATACCCCTTAAGTTTGAGGCTAAGGTATATGCCACTGAGTCCTATTACATAATGGAGGATGAACAAGAGGAATGTCAAGACACTACCTCAATTTCTAGAGAAGAAGAGGGTGTCACCATTCAGGGGCACATATATCCACTGTATATCATAGGTCAGTTCAATGGTGTATAAATGTGTTGCTCCTTAGTGGATACAAGCTTCTAGATCAAACTTATTCTAACCCAAATGCTCCATAAGATAGGACTTAAAAAAGCATATTCGAATCCCTATAAACTGAAAATTCAGGGGTATGATAAGAGTGATTACAATCCATGTATAAAAATTTAATTAAAGACTCAATTCCTTATTCTGATATCATGCACTGAATTTACAGTATACTCATAGGATAAATCCTACAATGAATTATTGGGATGGCCCTGAATTCATTTTCCTAAGTGATCCCATATTTGTACCACTAGTTCCTCAAAGACTCCCAGGATGGTCGAGGGTACTTTATGGTGATGTGTCCCCCTTTGACTCCTATGGGGTCCACTATCTGGATACTGGTTACTAAAAAGGGAAAGGAAAGTAGATCCAGACCGGTGGAGATGCGTACGTCAATGACCCTAATGATCTAACGACTACTGTAGATAATCCATGGTTATACTTGAATGACATATTTTCCTCCAAATTCATCAATTAGAGACTAGTATACTAAACATAGGTGGTTATTTTATCATATAAAAGAGAAAATAATGGTTTTTGATTATTTCATACTTCTACATCATATTGGCTCAGCTGATACCAGAATACCATACTCCTGTGAAGTACTGATAAGTTCACCACATGACCACCGATCCATGGAATTATTTAATGTTCTAAAAAGTAGGGTTGACTTAATAGAGTTTGAACCGTCACCATATCTTTTATATAAAGAGTGGACCTTGTATTCATAAACCAGACAAAATTGGATCAATATATTTGTTCTCCATGGTATCTGTGGAGCTAGAAACCCTTGTAGAGGATTCTAAATACACCAGAGTAAACAATAGTGCTCCACCTGGGTTAGCTAGACCAAAAGATTCACCACTTCCCTATGATACCCTTATCTCAGATAATGAAGAGGATTTGGAAGATACCCCTCCTGCATTTGAAGAGGGTGCCTTCACTATTTTTGATGAGCTAACCCAGGTGAACCTTGTTACCAAGGAAGATATAAGGTTGACACTAATTAGTGCATCCATATCTCTATAAGAACAACACAAATATGTGGAATTACTAAAATAGCACCATTATGTATTCTTTTGGAACTATGATGAGATTCTAGGGCTAGAACCTCAGATTACCATTCATCACCGTAGCCTCCTAGTGGGTCATCGTGGGTTTAAAAAAATTCCTATAAATATACACCCCTCTCATAGTGATATATTTGAGGATGAGTTTGACAAGATTATCACAGAAAACATTGTCAGTTATGTCCTATAGCCCAGGTGTCTGGACAACATTTTATCAGTCTGGAAGAAGAATAGCTAGATCAAAGTCTGCATCAACTTTCATAAAATCAATCACCATAGTTTAAAGGATGATTTTACCATTATGGTGATAAAGTTATTGATTGTTACTATGAATGGGTTCCCTAACCTCTATTACATGGATGGGTACTCTGAGTATAATAATATTTATATGGACCCTAAGGATGAGGATACCACCACCTTCAGGGAACCTTAAAGAACTTTCTACTACCAGGTGATTCCTTTTTTGTTAAAGAATGATGGATCCACTTACCAACGGGATATGAACCACACATTTAATATAATTCTTGGGATGTTTGTGGAGTGTTACATAGATTATATGGTGTTCAAATACTACCAGAATTAGAACCATCTTAATGATCTTGAGAAAGAGTTCAACTTCTTCTACTCGAGACACTTGAATATGAAACCCCTGAAGTACACATTTGGGTTTACCTCCAGAAAATATCTCAATTTTTTCATAAGATATAGAGGCATTGATATTGAAACAGAGAAAATCAAGGAAATCAAATGAATTCCTCCCCCAAGAAATCTCCAAGATTCATGAGACCACTAAGGTCACTTATCCAACATACACTAATTTATTACAAATATGGATAGAATGTGTAAGCCTGTTTTGAGGATCATGAAGAAAGGAATAATTTACCATTAGAATGAGGAATTATAGACTATCTTTGAGGATATTAAACATTACCTACTACCACATATACTTCTGATGCCACCCGTCTTAATAAATTCTCTGGTCCTTTACGTGATCACTCTGGAATGGTCCCTTAGTACCCTTATATCATAGAAAAACAATGAGAGAAGGGAAAAATACTATACTATACAAGTCACATGTTCCTCAGCATAGATACCAGATACTACCCATAAACAAGTGTTGCCTAATTCTAGTATTTATAGTGAAGAAGCTGAGATAATATATATATTACCATGAGATACAATTGGTGTCTCAAGTAGACCTGCTAAAGTAAATCCCCAATCTACCCATGCTGATGGGATGATTGGTCTGCTAGGCTATAATTATACACCAGTTCAACAATAGGTTTTTCCTAAAAAAGTATATCAAAGTCCAAGCACTATCATAATTTCTTTCCACATATCCATACCCTGAAGAACTTCCCCTGGATGTTGATTTTAGAGATGAATCTCTTCTCTAAGTGGACTAGGTTGTACCATGATGGAATATTCATTTCGATCATTACTCCTGAGGTCCAATCGGTATAGGACTCAACAATCCTAAGCTTAATAAGGTTGGATTATGGATCATCTTTATGACTCCTGCATAAGCTATCCTACCATACTCATTCCTATTGTCTAAAAAGTTTCACTAAAATTGAGGAAGGGTATCAATAACTCATTACTTGTCTTGATTTGTCTCTAGAAATTGATGTACCCTATTTACACATGAAGGGATACTCTAATTTATTCATAAAATAGGTCAAGGGTGACTAAATCATCAAAAACAAAGAGATTATGACCCTTCTATAATGAACCCATTAGCTAATGGACCAGTTCCCTTCCCAAATAAAGACAAACCTTGTTATTAAATCATAGAATAGTTGAGAATATGCTCTAGAAATTTTAGCTTAAGCCCTCACAAAACATGACCAGGATTTCCTTTTCATTCACGTGGCACACCATAAGGTCATCATCCTCGCCACCTCAGATGATAAAAACTAATAGGTATATTAGATAGCTACTGATAATTCTATGTTAGGGCCCCCAAATTCCTCTATAGTTGAGGGAACACCCAATTAGATGGATCCCTTTACTGAGTATCTCTATCATGAAATTTTCTACCGTACCAAGTTGAGTGTTACCTAATATTCCATTGTACAAAATTATTTTCCCTCCAAAGAGGGAATGACCTTGAGAAACTCTTCTACAGGAATAGGTTCAATGGAATTCACCTTAATTGCATCCCATAAGATGAGATACCTTAGGTATTGTTGGACATCCATGCTAGATCCTATGGCACCCACCAATCAGGACTGAATCTCTCCCACCAAATTCATAGGCTGGGCTAGTTTTTTCCCAGCATGTTTCATGACTATATTGAGTTTTACAATAGATTCATGCATGTTAAATCCATTATAAATGTATGCATTTAATTCCAAAGATACTCTACACTAAAAAATATTCATGGAACCTTATATAATGGGGATTAGATGTTGTGGGACCATAATTTATAGTAAAACATTGATAATGTAGGTTCATTTTGATCAAAACAAACTTTTTTTCAAAATTGACAGAATTGGTTCTCCTTAAGTAAGTAAAAAACCCATTATGTGATTGATTTTGTGAGATCACACATCATCCATTAGCTTGGGATGTATCACACTATTCTCATAGAAACTGAGACCAAATTTTGATCTTGAAAGATGAAGAAGCTATGAACTAAGTACAACATCCAGTAAAACCATACATCCCACCACCATGCATAGGAAAATGGGTAGATTGAGGAATTAAATAAGACACAATATAAAATCTTGCATAAAATGGTGGTCCATAACAATAAAATTTGGCCTGATAAGATCCCCAATTCTCCTTGGGAATATTGAAAGACGAATCAAAATTCCACCTAGGTGACCCCATGCTCCCTAGTGTATGGAACAAAGGTAGTATTAACATTTGAGGTTCAATTTACATCACTCCAAATAACTTTTTATGACCAAAGGATTCATATAATAATGGTATAAATCTATATAGATGAATTGGAGGCCATTAAGGAAAATAGGCTTCAAAACTTGCATAAATGAAAGAGGAACCAAAATATGATAGCGATAGAGTTCGACAAGAAGGTTATCCTCCACTCCTTCCTCCAGGGTGACATGGTGTTGGCTCTAAATAAATCGATGATAAGTAGAAAAAAGCCTCCGAAGTGGGATCCAAAATGGGAAGGACCTTACTTTATCTATAAGGTGTATTCCAATGAATCATATTATTTACTCACCATGGATGGAGAGTGTATCACACCTTCCACCAATTCCAAGTTTATAAAGTATCACTTTTAATGATAATTAGGGTTAAATATACATGACATTAAACTATAAAAACCAAGGTTAAAGACATGTGACCTTAAATTGCAGTAAACAAGGTCAAATCTGCATGACCTTAAACTGCAACAACTAGGTTCAAAGCTACAAAGCCTTAAAATACAGAAACTATGGTAAAAAATACACTAACTTAAGATACAATAATGAGGTTGTGAGATATACGAATTTAAACTAATAGCAACACCTTATAGTCCAATAATTATGAACTTAAACTATTTACTTCCCCTTTGGTCGAAGAATTAAGACCTCAAAGTACTTTCGGTCCCCATAGTTTGATTTGTATGACTTTAAACTATAGAGCCCACATTTCTCAGTGCATGACATTAATCGATAGTCTTACCCCATATGAAAAACATGTGATTCCTTATATACTAAGTGTGAGATCACAAAAAATAATGTCTCAAAAACATGATGTTAAACTATAGCCTTATCCCATATCAAACTGGGATTCCTCATATAAAAAATATGGGATGACCTTAAAAAAACAACAATTTCCTTATCACATGATGATAAATTTTAGCATTACCCCATGTCATAAACACATAATTCCCCATGGAAACCATGGGATTCCACAATTCCCTCTCCAGAGAGGATAACCCCCCACTTCTAGAATAAGTCTCCTACCATGCCACATTATAGAACTATGTGTATCTTGATAACCATTCCCATGGGATATAAAAGGATTAATATACCCCCTTTCTTTAGGAACAACCACCAATTCATCATAAAGACTTCCCTCCTGGAAGGGATTATGTTCACCACCCCACTTACGGTCCAATCATTACAACCTTAAACCCTTAAACTATGTGTAGTTTGTTTCAGGATATTTATGTGACACATGGACCTGAATCACCCAATTTTCACATTGATTTTACCTATTTTTTCCACACAAATATCCTTAAATAAAAAATTCCCCAATCCCAGCATCATGACTTAATATGTTTTCCAAATTCCAATAGTCCAAACCTTATGAACTCAAACTATATGCAACTGGTTTCATGATTTCTTTTTGTGGGGTAGGGTCTCTTTAGACCCTCATTCATGTTGGGTTTTAAATATAAGGTACTACTTGAAAATACTTGAATAACCCACTCTAGTTCTAAGCATTATGACCTTAAACTATGTGAATCCGACCCTTTATGGCCCCCTCATTCGCATGGTTTACTTCGTCCCTGGTGTTTCATCAAACCAATTCCCCAAATCTTTTTCCTTACATCCTCTCCAGATAGAAAATCACCCATACAACATTGGTACTCTACCACACCGAATTCTAGAACTGCATGTGTCTTGATTCCCATTCCCATGGGATACATAGTGATTCTTAGAACTCATGTCTTCAAGCCTATCCAAGAATTCATCAAAAAACCTATCATGAACCAGTCTAGATAACCTAGTACCCTGATACTTGAGTCATCCCTAACATAACCTGAAGGGAATTCCCAATTCCCATGGGTTGACAACTAGAACATGGAATCAAAAATGATCAAAGAGGGAACACATTTTCTATAAACAATGGAAGTTAAAAGAATAAAAGGCAGTATGATCAACACTCCAAAAGGATAAATTACCAGAAAAAATAGTTATAACAAAACCCAAAGTAGATAGATTAAAATCCCAAAGAAAAATACAATTTCAATAAGATAAAAGTATAAAAATATCCTATGTAACAAGTAGAAAACATCTCCACTGGTCACCACCAACACTCCATGGTCCAAAGGATCAAGAACATCTACCACCCCAGAGTGCATCTTTAACTTTGATCATACCTAGCATATGAAAGTATACATATTCCTAAAGCCAAAGGTAGGGTGTGAGATATAGAGCCCAGTAGGGTCTCACCAAGTGTTCCATAATAAATACCATAACAATTTACCATTTATTCTATCGGTTTAAATAAAATAATCCATGGAACTAAATTTTCATATTTTAATCCAAAACATGATTTTATTCAAATAGATAGAAGATATATCAAAATAAATTTTAAACATTATTAAACAAAAAATTTATATAAAATAGTTTATATAAATCATTTTTCATTAATAAAACAATGGAAAAAATCAATGGCATATATATGAAATCAAATAACTAATAACCCCATGGTCATATACCCTTCAGTACATTAATTAATGGATATAGGATCCTCAAATATTCTTATCAGTGATCAAAACTAATAAATAGTGTGAATACACAATCGAAACCCCAATAGAAGAACCCATTACATGAAATAAAACTACATCCTAATAGGGGAACCCATCACAAGATTCTTAAGATGACATGGTTTAGTTAGTGTTGTAATTGTAAATCCAGTGATAGGGGATAAAATCCTAATTTTCTTGTTCCAATTACTTACTAACTACTATGTTTCCCATGTCCTTAAATAAATAAATAAATAAATAAATCAGTCAAATTAGTAATCAGTTATTTCAATTTATTTCAAAATATAATCACCCAATTTTATTTTTCAACATGACTTCCCATTTCAAAATCAAATAATAGGATTTCATCATTTCATACCTTTTCAAATAATTTTTTAATTTAAGAAATTTTATCAAGATCAACATAAAATCATTTTATCAAAACTATTTCAAAATCAATCCATCATTTTTCATAATTTTTCCAACAATTTTGATTCCATTCAAATTGGTATTTTTATCAAATCACATGCCCATTTCAAATCAAACATCAAATATTCACATATCCTTGTTTTTAAATCATTTATTAAACAATTATAATTTAATCAATAAACTCATGGTTTTAATCATACGTTAAGGAATTATATAACCAACTACCTTTAATCAAAGATCCAAAAATAAACAAGTGTAATGGGACTCACAAACAAAGAATAAAGGAACATGAGATCTTGGAACACAACCCAGAATCAAGATCAAATAAATCAAAGTTTAGATACATAAATCACATGATGATCTATCAAAAACTATGTATGAGATAAATAGATATCGGAATAAACCATATGATAGGATATCCACTTACTTGGAGAAGATCAAACAAGATCAACACCGATTTGATCCACCGATAAAATGGGTTGGAGGAGCCAAAATTGCCTCTTGAGAGCCACTAAGGATGAAAAAATAGAGTTAGGGTTGAATGGTTTCAATAGAAATATTAAATGGGGGGGGGGGTTTAAATTTTAAAATAATATTTTTTGAGGAATTAAAAAACTAAATGCATGGTTTTTTGGGGAGGTCCACATGATTAAACAAACCAGGAATGCCCACTGGTCTTCTGTTTGGGCTGCACAGTTTGGATGAATGGTTAAACTAACTGTACACCAACTATGAATTACCAACTATCCAAGGGGTTTCAATATATTGAGGAGTGAATACACGATTTAGAAAAAATATTCACCCCCTTGCAATCGATCTTAACAGGTTGCATGGTTTGCTGGGCCAAAACACATGACTTTCTCTAACCGTGCATCAACTGCATACAACCCAAAGGGCTTCAAAAATTCTCCATATTTTACCCAAAACATCCTGAAACAATAAATAACCAAAATAATATTAAAAAAAATTTCAATTAATAACTTAAATAAGGAATAAAGATGTTACAACCTCCCCACCATAAAAACTTTTTGTCCCTGGAAAGAATATCAAGAAGTTTCCATCTCAAAGAGATGAGACCACTTGTGTATTATAGTGCCTCATACTCCCAAGTCTCCTTAAAATTAGAACCATGATACCATGTCACCTACAATAAAGGTATCATCCTTTCATGAAGTACCTTTGTCTTAGAATCAAATTTCCCGACTAGATGCTCAGTCATAGATAAATCGAACTCAACATCATGATCTTCCCAACTCAAAATATGAGAAGGGCCTAAAAGATACTTCTAAAGTTTCAATAAATGAAACACAATATGTATCAATATAAAATTTGGTGGAAGTTATAAATGGTAATCCACTTGGCCTACCTTCCCAACAACCTCAAAAGGACCCATAAACCATGGTGCAAGATTTCCCTATTTTCAAAGCCATCAATGACACAAATGAGACGAAACTCTCAAAAAAACCTAGTCACCAACCAAAAACTCAAAAGGTCTCCTATGATGGTTATAATAACATTTTCATCATCTTGGTGCTATCAAAATTATCTGATGAATCAACTGAATATTTGATTCTATCTCTTAGACAAAACTCGGTTCAATCAAATAATTTTCACCAATCTCCAAACAACCCAATAGAGATTTACACGACCTTCCAGACAATACCTAAAAGCGGGCCATTCAAATTGTAGGTTGCTAAATGTTATTATAAGAAAACTAAACTAGTCCCAAATGGACGTCCCAATATCCCCCAAAATCAAGGACATAGGCATGAATCATGTCCTCAAAAATCTATATATCCCTCTATGTCTGGGCATCTATATGCGGATGGTATGAAATACTCAAATGAACCTAAGTTCCCATCACTTCTTAAAGGCCTCTCAAAAAACCATAGGTAAAATAAAGATATTTATCAAAGACTATAGTAGATAGAACTCTGTGAAAAAGAATAATCTATTTCACATATATATTTCCCAACTCCTCAAATTTGGTTTTATCACGATTGGGTAAGAAGTGAGTCGATTTTATCATCCTATCGATTACAACACATATCACATTATTTCTTTGAGGGGTACATAGAAACCTAAAAAAATTAATAAATATTTGATCCCACTTCCAAGTTAGCACTAAAAGTGGCTAAAGTAAAAC
Organism: Viscum album; assembly: GCA_963277665.1. Classification (NCBI taxonomy): domain Eukaryota; kingdom Viridiplantae; phylum Streptophyta; class Magnoliopsida; order Santalales; family Viscaceae; genus Viscum; species Viscum album. Next base: position 1,628,124,676 of record OY728156.1, on the reverse strand, counting down.
TAAAGGTCTCTAGTGCCCAACCTTGACCTATTGAAAAGTATATCAACTCAAAACCAAATCAGGAATGTATTGTCTCATACCCAGCCACTAGAATAATCACTACATATCATAATACATATTTTTGGTTCTATGGTTCACTTTCAACCAAGAATTATGGTAACCCCCCCATCACATATTCTCCCACAGACAAAGGAATAATGAACCAAATTCGAAAGCACAAGACTCCCTGAAAAGAGAATGACCACTCACGAATGGTCTCCCTACCATACATATAGTCTCTAATTCCATAAAAATATTCATCAAGCTATAGTTTATAAAGAATAATCTTGAGAAGATTGGAGGTCAGCTGAACACTTTCCAATACAACTATGAACTCTTCTTCTCGGACTCCCAAATTGAACCTTGAAAAAAGATCTATTAAGTTCCACATTTATGATGATTCTTTCACACCATGGGTCATAAGTTTCCTACTCAAAGCATCAACGATAAAATTTCCCTTCCTTGTGGTGTATGCAATATCAAAATATAAATATTTCAGGTACTCCACCCAATGATTTTGTAGAAGGTTCAAATATTTATGAGAGAAGATATAACTCAAGTTCTTGTGGTCGAAAAACATGGTAAACCTTAATCTAAAAAGGTAATGTCACCAACTCTTAAGTAAATGCATCATGACAGAGAGTTTGAGGTCATGGGTAAGATAATTATTCTCATGTGGAATACATTTTCAAGAAGGATCGGATATCACATGATCACCCTACATAATAATTCATCCTAAACCCAAAATTGATGCATCACAAAAGAGCACATTTCCCTGCCTAACCTCGGGAAGAGAAAAATCCAACACAGAAGTCAAAATATATTTAAACTTGGAAAAAGAATACTAAGATTTATCATACCAAGAATACTTCATGTATCACTGTGACACCTGATAGCCTAGATCCAGTGTTGTTCTACTATTTTATTTTCATAAGATACAAGTATATCACTTCCCAAAGGACCAAAAAGTTTAGCAGTTTTGGTAAACTAGATTCATACAAAAGTATTTTATTATAAATTAATACACATTTACAACATAAATTTTCTCTAGGATAATAAATTTATTCCATATAGAGTATCCTTGTGTGTCTTTCTTAGTACACATCAGGGAATCCTGGATAAAGAAAACAAAATAAGGTTGAGCACGAATTCTCAAAAAGGATAAGTACAACAGAATCAATAATGAATCCATAAGAATAAACAATATGTAAATGTTCATAACTGAACACACATTCCATTTAAAAAAATTAGATAAGGCATAATCAATATGGTAAGAAAAACAACTGAAACACATGAAATTTAATTAATGAAATGAGAATTAAATGCATTCATAGATAATGTCAAAGAAAAAATATCATGGATAATAATAACTGAATCTACATTAAGTAAATGATTAATTAAAAGACTCTATGTTTCCTAGGTACATGGTACCTTTACCATAAATACATTTCATAATATAGTTTATCATATTACTATCAAGACCTTTCAAAAGACAATTTAAATCTATCTATAGAAACCCATCTATTCATCTTAGAAACAAACTTTAAGGGGTTTTTTCCAATTAATTTAATCTCCTGTGACTACTAATGCATCGAGGAGCTTAATTTAAAAGGTCTCCAACCTATGTATTTCATTTTCAAAACATTCATCATATATCGAATAATCGATTTAATTAATGAACAATGTGCCTTATCAAATATCTGTATTGAGTAAAGAATATTAATATATCAATAGATCCATATATAATAAAATAAACATCAAAGTAATTATTATATGTAAAAATGGTATACAGTTAGGAAATTAACATATCCATGATAAATGATATTTATAATTATGTTAAATTCAATGTTAAATGATCATAGAAAATTGAATATTTCAAGGGAACTAAAAATAATTAAGGTAGTGAATGTCAATACTCTCCATGGTTAAAGAAATCATAAACCATCTAGAGGAAGAATAAGGATCATAAAAATAAAACATTTCTTAATTAGAGTAAAACAATGGTTTTTTGTCATTGATGAATGGAAATAATATAAAAATATGTTTAAAAAACATTGTTGAGGAAAATATCCTTTTCATTTTCAAAATTTATTTGAAAATAATTTCTTTCAATATAAATTTAAAAAAATTATTTAAAAATTAAACATTTAAACATGAAAATAAATCTTCAAATAAATGATAGAGTTTAAATCCTTACATGCTGTACAAGGTAAAAAGAGGATTCCTTTTGCACAGTAAAATGGTTAGAAAGTTCCTTATTCGGAAAGAGACAGGAAAATTCCTTTGAATTTTTTTTTGAAATAAAAATATGAAAAAATGTATTTAATAAATCAATTTTCAAGGTTAAAAACATTTTTGAAAACATTTTTAGAAAATAGGGGTTTTAGAAGAAAACAAGTTCCCCAAGTAAATAGAGAAATGAAGTTGGGTTTTCTTAAAAACATTTTCCAAAGAACTTTGAGAACCAAAGAGTAAAAAAATGGTACTATTACTTGGAAAATGTCACGAATAAACATAGGAGAAGAAAATTAAAGTGTTTACTGAAAAATTATCATATAAATTCTTTTAAATTAATTTCAAGAACAAACAATATTGATTAGAATGAAATTGTGAAATAGACCCGTAAAATGATCATAACGCCGAAATGAGAATTAATAAATTAATATATTATATGTATCAACTATAAATATACATAAAAAAGTGTAAATACATAAATATATAGTGAAATTAATTATACACATAATTATATAATATTAATGAAAATGATAAAGTAATCTAACCCAATAAAAAGGAATTGAGATATAAAACCTCTTTATAACTTGCTAATTTTATGTTCAAATCCCCTTAGATGAAATAATTAAAATTGAAATTAAAAATAACAAAAATACTGAATTATTAATAATATTATATGTCAATGTGATAGTATGTACACTATATATAAGAAATTAGGTTCACTACAATAAAGTATGTCTCAAAAAATGGCAATTGAGACGAAGTCCCTTACAACTTGGTAACTTTTAAATCATAAGACCCTTGAAAGAAATAATTTCAAATGAAAATCTAAATAAAATAAAGAAAAATTTCCTCATGATATAAAATAAAATAATAAGTATATACCCCACACAAAATAAATAAGTAGTGAAAATGGTGTATGCCTCAGAGAAAGAAAAGTGAGACTAGAATCCCTTACCTTGCGTTTCCTTTCGGGTGAACATCCTTTAACATTATGTATAATGGTTTTAAACATTCCAATAAATTATTAAAAAACCATATTAATATTTATTATGTCATATATGATATACTTATAATATATTATTACAATTTTGTTAATAATGTTACATTATTTTCACTATTTCGGGTGTTAATTGCCTAGTTTTTTGAGTATGTTTTGACTACTTGTTTTTATTCTTATGTTGATCATGATTTAATCATATCAAGAAGATAAACCATGATTTTAATATTATATATATATATATATATTTATAATAATCTATAATATTTTTAGATATGAAATGAAATGCACCATTCATAGAGACGGTAGGCCGTATGTACGCATGAACGCTACTTCCATTTCATTGTCACATTTAAAAGAATGAATAGTTAATTATATAAATATGAATATTATTATTACAGTATCATATTTATGTCATATATAACACATAGGTTTATTAAAAATTTTCTTTTATACATTCCATGTATATCATTAATGAATCACATCGCTTTGAGGAGGTGGTAGCCCACACGTCCACAAACGATGTTATCGTGTCCCCACAATATGAAACACATAAAGGTATATGCTATTTAAGAATTAAAAAAAATCATAAATACATTTTAAATATTATATATATCATATATAAACTATAAATACAAAAATATTTTCAACCTTTAATGGTGGTAAATGGAAGAATGAACGACATCGGTTCGTGAGGCGGTAGTCCGCCGTACACCCGAACAATGATTGCATATCCCATTTTGATGGATGTTTGTGAAATTGTAGTTATAAATATTATAATAAAAAAATATAAGTATATTTAATATAATAAGGTTTTTATATAATAATTATATAAAAATAATTTAAGGATTGGAGAAGTAAATAATACAAAAGTGATCAGTGAAGAGAGTTACCTCTTATTCAGGTAACTACTTTTGGATTATACCAAAAGACTTGATTGGATTGATTTATTCCAAAATTGAGGATTCTAAGTTGATGGTAGGGAATTTGGGAGCTTATCTGAGAAGTTTTTTTATGGTCTAAAAGTATTTAATGGTGTGAATAAGTGGGAGGGGTGAGTTTCTTTTTATAGTGGAGGAGGAGTGGCATTCTTGTAAATTTTTGAAAAGAGAATTCGACCCACATTTTTCCCACATCAAGTAGCTCTAATAAGGGAAAAAATCTATAAAATGTATTATAGAGTCTAAATATGTCCATACAATGTATTTTTGACAATTTTATAAGTCATTTTGTTCCTTATGTTTAAGATTTAGTCCCTTGTTAAGATAATTCTTCTCTTAAGCAGTGTAATTAATTGTAATTACTTTCACAAATATTTTTGGTAAAAAATAAGTCGAAATTATTAAAAAATTATAAATTATTATTATTATGAATATTTAATAAAATTTTCCAAATTTGAATCATATAAGTGGTATAAATTCATTTAAAATTTCTCCTGCTGACGGGACGACAAAGCATATTTTTAAAGTTGAAAATTTCAAAAGTTTTCTATGTTTTTATATCTAATTTAAAATAGAAATTGATTCCAATGAACAAAATTGTATTAATTTATGTAAAATTTATCAAATTTAACTTTAAAGCCAATAAAATATATAATTTAACCTTATAAACAAATTAGACAAAAAATAAGTTTTGAATTAAAATTCAGTATTTTTCATTATTCGTCAAAAAATAAAATATTTCATAAAAATACCAAAAATCAACCCTAAGATAATTATTATGTTCCAATTTAAAAAATTAAGTTTATTTTTAAATATAAAATATATAAAATTTCCAAAAATAGGGTTTAAAATAGGTTCTCCATTAAAAGGTGATAAAAGAGACTTTATAAAAATATAGTTTTTATGCATAAAATTGAGTTTGTTCTCATCTTAAGCCAATAAAATCAATTGGATGAATATAAAAAATATTTTGTTGAATATATAACATATATATTTTCATAATTTAGTTAATATTATTCATACAACTAATTTAATGGATAGGTTATATCTAATTATATTAAATAATAATATTTAATAATATATTCCTATTCGGTAAAAATTGGTCTTGTGTGTAACATAAGATTTAAAATAAAATCATTATTGCATATGATGAAAGATAACTTAGTGTTTTGTTAATTGAAATATATATATAATATTAAAAATATTAATTATTCGATAAATTCTAAATAGGTTATATGCTATCAAATAAAAGTTACTCTTTTAGAATTTGTGGGGGGTTACATTCTCCCCCACCTTAAATAAATTGTGTCCTCACAATTTAAGCTCAATAATAGTAATAAATTGATTGATATTTACTATGTGGAAATCACATATCATGGTAAGGGTTCATAAAAAATCTTTTAGAAAAGGGATAATGGGACGTAAACAAGTTCACATGAACTAACATACAATTAGGTCTCTAAGTAGGGGAACATTAGTGGAAAGTGGAGCTATGGACTTAGAGGAAAATCATAAATATTTATAGCGGTGATTGAGGTCATATATCACAAACAAGTGAATGATAAATGAAATTTTGAGGGCCTAAAATCCATAAATCTATGATGATTTAAAAGACCATCAGTTCAACAAAAAATGAAGGTATTAGGATAACATTTTTTAGGATAATTTTACTAATATTGAGGAATTATTTTCTTGAACCATAATATAAGGAAATATAATTACTTGATAAATTTAAATTTCATATGAACAATTAAATATTTTGGTTGTTCTTCAATCAAATTATAATTTATCAATTACTTCAATAAATGGATATCCAAAAATTAACTTTGATTCACGAAGCACTAAAATACCCGTTTAACTGATCGTAAGGCCAATAAAAGAGTGAAAAGTCATTCCAATTGTCTCCAACTATTCTACAAAACCAATATAGTTAATAAATTAATCTCTAAACCTAAAAAGTAACACTACATGTTTATAATTAATCTTTATTTGTCAAATTATTTAACTAAAAACAATTACATATTAACTAGGGTATTTTGTAAGTTAGAGGTTGGAATTAAACCCTTATCGTCCTATAGTCATGGGTTCAAGCCCCCTTCCTTCTCAGACTGATGGGTTGTTACCCGACATGAGGGTTTTACTTTTTCTAAATTATATTAATATAATTTCCAATATAAATTTGATATACATACATGAAATTTAATCATTAAGTATCATTTTAACAATGGTTTTTAATACAACACCCATAAAAAAATAATTCATCCATTTATTTCCACATATTAACTTAATTTGTCTAGAGTTTAAACCTTAGAAGAGGTAATTGCCTCTAGTAATGACCATCTTCCCCACATTTAAGGAAAAAAACCATAAATGGATCCTTAGGATAAGATTTGTTTCCTTCCACAGTATCCTTTATTTCTCCTTAGAGATTCTTTACATTATGTCCTTTGTTACAAAACATAAAGCATTTCCCCTTTCTATTGAGACACTTTCCTGGTTTCCTCATTCCACAATTCTCCCATGATGTAAATCTATCCTTCTTTTCTCTATGGTTTCGGCCACCCGAGCTCTTATTAACCTCAATCCTTATAATCTTTGGTGAGTTCTGGATTTGGTTAAGGTATATTTTGTCAATCATGTTTTGGAAAAAATGATTATGCATAAACATGATATATTTAACTCTTATCAACACATCATTTTGTTTCTCATTTTCACCACCTTTTCCTTCATGTTCAATGTTAACATGACTAATTTAGGTTCCATCCATTGATTAAAACCAAAAAGTATAGTGTGAGTAACAATAGACATAGTGAGATAAATGTATAATCATTTATAGGATATCTGAATAGTGACACCTCATTTTCAATATAAAACACATTAGGTTTAACCTTGGTTATTCATTTTCATTATATATACAATTCCTTTATAATGGGTTGTAAAGAAAATATGAATTTACCCAAAGCATATCCCCTAGGAGTGTCAAACCAGTTGCACAGTAAGGACCGTTATCTTGTACTAGGTTATGCTTGAGTCATGAATGACACACCTTTTCAGAGTTGTTACCCTTTGGTACATCAGTTCTAGAATGATGTCCACATTTATTATCTAGATAGGTATGCATTACTAGAAAAAACACATAGTTTTTATCTAACTAAAACTCTAGGATGTTCTTATATACTTTCCCTCAAATTCTATATTAGGGCTTTGTTCTCTAATCTATGTTTTCATAAATCTAGTTCACAAGATTTATCCTAAACGTTCTATAATACCTACTATAGTGCCCTGACCCTAGATATCCCGAAGCCAGTGTCATGATACCATTACATTAACATAAGATAAAAGTAAACCACATGCCAAATGACAGAACATTTTTGTATTCTTGGATAATTAGATACATACACGAGTCTTGTATTACAAATCAATACAAAATTTACAACACATTTTTTTTAGGATAATAACATTATTTCATCTAGTGTATCCTTACATATCTTTATTAGTAATCTTCAGGGAATTCTGGGGAAAGGAAACAAAATAAGTGTGATCTCAAATGCTCAGTATGGGTAAGCACAATGGAATAAACAATGAATAAATAATAATAAATAATATGGAAAGGTAAATAAATGAACAAAAATTCCATTTAAACAAATTAGATAAGTCATAATAAATATGTAAAGACAAATAACTGAAACACACACCATTTAATCAATAAAATTAGAATAAAATGCATCCACATATAATTTCAAAGAAAAAATATCATGGATAATAATAACTAAATATAAATGAACTAAATGCCTAATTATTCGACACTATGTTTCCCAGGTACATGGTACATTTAACATCAATACCTTTCACTAGACGGTTTAGCATACTACTATAAAGACCTTTCATAAGATAGTTTAAATATGTGGGTAAAAACCCATCTATTATATTTTGAAACAAAATCAAAGGGTTTTTTATCCAACTAATGTCATCTCATGAGACTACCTATGCTTTAGGGGTAATACTTTAAAAGGTACCCAAATAGTGTCTTTCATTTCCAAAGCATTCCTCATATATTAAATAATCAATTTGTTTAATGAATAATGTGCCTTATAAAATATCCATATTGATTAAAGAATATGGATTTAACAATATTTTACCAGATAATATGATGACTATCAAATTAATTACCATATGTAAAAATGGTATATATTTTAGGAAATGAAGATATCCATGATAAATGATACATATAATTAGTGAAAATTAAATGTTTAATGATTATTATATTTTGAATATTTAAAATAGACAAAAAGGAATAAAGGTAGTGAATATAAATACTATCCCTATTCAAATAAATCATAAAACACCTTGTGGAAGAATAAGGATGGTACCAATACAATATAATCCAAGTGGAGTAAAATAAAATGTTGTTATTGTTGATGAATGAAAAAAATAATAAAATGATATTTTAAAAAAACATTATTAAGGAAAATATACTTTTAATTTTGAAAAATATTTTGAAAATACTTTTCTTTGAATATCAATTTTGAAAAATATTTTCTTTAAAAATTAAACTTTTAAAAATGAAAAGGAATCTTCAAAGAATTGATGGCGGGTAAATCCGTACATTCTGTACAAGGTAAAAATAACATTCATTTATAATGGTAAAAGGTTAGAAAGTACCTTGTTCGAAAAGATACCAGAGGATTACTTTTAAAACATTTTTAAAAGAAAAAATTGGAAAAATTTATTTAATAATTTTTTTAATAATGGTTAAAAACATATTTGGAAATATTTTTATAAAACAGGTTTTTTAGAAGAAAACAAGTTCTCCGACTAAAGAGAGAAATGAAGGTGGTTTTTTTAAAACAGTTTCTAAAACATTTTGAGTACCAAAGAGGGGGAAAATGGTTTTATTACATGTAAATGTTCATTAATAATAATATGAAAATAAAATTAAAGGGATTATTGAACAATTATCATATAAATTTCTTTAGAGGGATTTCAATAATAAACAATCTCGATTAGAATGAGATTCTGAAATATACCCTTAAAATGATCATATCGTAGAAACGAAAATTAATCAAAGAATAGTTAATGTGTATCAAAATTAAATACAAATAAAAGAAGTGTAAATACATATATATACATTAAAATTCATTATACACATAATTATAGAATATCAATGGAAACAAGGAAGTAATAAAACCCAATAAAAAGTAATTGAGTTATAAAATTTCATTACCACTTGGTAATTTTAAGTTCATATAACCTTAGATGAAATAGTTCAAATTGAAATTTAAAATACTATGAATAATGAATTATTAATGATATTATATGTAAAATTTTCAATATCTACACTATATATAAGAAATTAGGTGAACAAAAATAAATTATGCCTCAAAGAATGGAAATTGAGACGAAGTCCCTTACCACTTGGTAACTTTAAAATCATAATCCCCTTGAAAGAAATAACTTCTAATGAAACTATAAATAACATGAACATAAATTTATTCATTATATAAAATAAAATATGGGTAGTATATACACCACAAAAAAGAAATAATTGGTAAAAATGGTGCATGACTCATAATAAGAAAAGTGAGACAAGAATCCCTTACCCTGTGTTTCCTTTCAGGTGAACATCCTTTAACTTCTTGTATAATGGATTAAAAAATTTCAATATATTATTCCAGAAAAATATTAATATTATATCATATATGATATTCTTATAATATCATATTACCCGGTTGTTAATAATCTTTCATTATTTTCACTATTTAGAGTGTTAATTGCCTAGTTTCTCGAGTATGTTTTGACTCGTTACTTGTTCTTCTTATGTAGATCATGATTTAATCATCTCCAAAATGTAAAAAATTATTTAAATATAATATATATTCATTATATATGTATTTATAATAATAGATAATATTTGGATATAGGAAATGGAATGCACCACTCAAAATATTCCTTGGTCTATATCATATACTATCAGAAAATGCAAAGGCCTCATGAGTAGAAATATCAAGGTGGTTCACACTTGGCACAAGGGTAACAATGTGGATAATCATCTATCCTCCATTTCATCCCACAATTTAGTCTTTTTGGGCCCTAAGGGCAGGAATTCTCTCAAGGATGAGGGAGAGGAACTTTTTATAGGGGATGCCCTCGACTTACACTATTTCAGACCTCCTTGATTTGTTTTTCTTTTTTATTCTCTTACCGGATTTTTGTTTCTCCTTATTCCATAAATAAATACTATTGATATGAGGAAATGTAATGCACCATTCATAGAGATTGTAGGGCGTACGTATGCATGAACACTACTTCAATTTCTTTGTCGTATTTAAGAGAATAAAAAGTAAATGATATATATGTATATGTATATTATTATTATATTATCATATTTATTTCATATATTTTAAAAAGTTTTATTAAAACAATACTTTATACATTCAATTTATAGTATGAATGAATCACATCGCTTTGAGGAGGCGGTAGTCAACATGTCCACAAACGATGTTATCGTATCCTCGCAATATGGAACACATGATAGTATGTGTTATATAAGAATTAAAAAAGTATAAATAGATTATAAATATCATATATATAATATTTAAACAATAAATAAATAATTATTTTAAATATTTAAAGGTGGTAAATAGAAGAACAAACAACATCAGTTCGCGAGGCGGTAGTCCGCCGTACACCCGAATGATGATTGTGTATCCCATTTTGATGGACGTGTGTGAAAGCGTTGGTAAAACTAATATAAATAGGTTATTATATAATCATCACATAAAAATAATTTAAGGGGTGGAGAAGTAAATGAAACAAAAGTGATCATTCAAGTGAGTTACCTCTTATTAAGGAAACTCTTTTGGTTTATAACAAAAAACTTGCTTGATTTTCTTTATGACCAAAGTGAGACTTCAAGGTTTAGGGGAGGGAAATTGTGAGATTATTTGGGTATTTTTTATGAGTAAAAGGGATTTATAGGTGTTAATAATTTAGAGTAGTGAGTGTCTTTTTATAGTGGTGGGCGGAGTGACATTCTTGTAAATTTTTGAGAAGGGAATTCCACCCACGTTTTTCAATGTCAATTGGATAAAATAATGAAAAAAATATATCCAAGGGAGGATAGAGATGAAATATTTACATAAAATAGATTTCTTACATGTTTATAATTCATTTTGTCCCTTAAGTTTAATGTTTAGTCCATTTTAAGCTATTTTTTCTCTTAATCACTACAATTATTTTTAATTATTTTCACTTATAAATCTAGTAAAAATATAATTTTATATTATTAGAAATTATAAATTATGATTATTAAAAATATTAAATCATTTTTTTCACATTAAAATCACATAGTTGGGATAAATTAATTTAAAATTAATCTCGTAGACGAGACGACCAAACAAGTTTATAAAGTGAAAATGTTCAATAGTTTGCTATGTTTTTATATCTAATTTCAAAGTGGAATTGATTAAAATGACCTAAATTGGATTAATTTATGTAAAATTGATCTAATTTAACTTTTAAAAAATTAAAAATATAATTTAACTTCATAAAATAATTATGTGAGAAAGAAGTTTTGAAGTAAAATTCAACATTTTCACTATTCATCAAAAAAATAAAATATTTATGAAAATACCCAAAATTCACCCTAATATAATTATTGTGTTACAATTTCAAAAATGAATTAAAATTTGACATATAAAATTTATAAAAGTTCCAAAATTTGTATTTAAAATAGATTCAACACTAATATGCGATAAAAGTGCCTTTATAAAAATATAAGGTTTTTTTAAATAAAATTGTGTTTGTTCTCATATTATGCAAATAAAACCTATTGGAGGAATATTAAAAATATTTTATTGAATATATAAAATTAATATTCTAATAATCTAGTTAATCCTATTCATAACTGCTAATTTAATGACTAATTTATATCTTATTATATTAAATAATAATATTTCAATTATATATTCTTGTTTGGTAAAACTCGGTCTTGAGTGTAACATAATCTATAGAAGAAACTACTTGTTATGTGTGATGAAAGATAACTCAGTATTTGGTGCATTGTAATATATATAATATATTACAAATATTAATCATACCATAAATTCTTGAGAGTTTATACTCTATCAAATAAAATTCACTCTTTTAGAATTTTCGGGGTGTTACACTTCACCTCCTTCCAAGTGATATCGGTCACCAGAGAAGAAAACTTAGAGAAATCCTTTAAAAACTGGTGATAATACCCAACTACATCCAAGAATCTCCAAAAAAAAAATTCTGTGGAAGATCTAATGTCATAAAAACTTTAACCTTCTTAGGATCAACTAAAATACCATGTTTAGAGACCACATGTCCCAAGAAAATTACTTCTTGAATCCATAAATCCCATTTTGATTGCTTGGAATAGAGTTAGTGATTTCCCAAAATTTCCAAAACTTCTTTCAAATGAATCACATGATCCTCCTTAGAATAATAGAAAACTAGTATGTCATCCACAAACACCACCATGATCTTATCCGGATACTCATGGAAGATTCAGTTCATCAATTCCATAAAGGCTGTAGGATAATTGGATAGACCAAATGGTATGAAAAGATACCCATAATGGACATACCTATTCTAAATGGTCGTTTCTTGAATGTTTGGCTATTTTATTCTCAATTTGTGAAAACCATATTGAAGATAAATTTTTTAAAAAACACTTTTCCTATTTCAACTGGTCAAACAAATCATTAATACATGTTAATATGTAACTTTTCTTCACTATAACTCAATTGAATTTTTTTTAATCAACATAGAGGTGAAGTGTTTCATTAGCTTTCTTTGCAAAGATAATAGGATCCACCAAAGGTGAAAAACTCAGACATATAAATATTTTCTATAACATATCATCCAATTGAGTATTTAACTATTTCAACTATATTTATTCCATGTGGTAAGAAGGAATAAATATTGGTTGAGTATGAGGAACTGAATAAATAGAAAATTCTAACACAATTACCGGTGGAAAACCAGAGAAGTAAAAAGGAAACATGTTAGTATACTAGATGAAAACTGGAGAAAGATAATCAATAAAAAATTCCTACTCTAGATAAAAATAAAATAATGATATTATTTTCCATAACTTTGGATAATAAGGTCTAAATCTACTCAACCTCAGGTCTCATTCACCTTGAAATACATGACACAAACTATCAGGTGTAGTAAAGGAGAACCAAAAAAGGAAATAGTAAATTCAAGCCTTATTTTTTCAACAAATCCATCATGAGGATGAAATTAAGAGGTTTCATGTTGAGGGAAAAAAATTCTAGGTATGCTTACTTTTTGACAAAGAGAAAAAAGTAGGAAAATAGAAACCCAGTACTCTCTTCATTCTGAGGGGCACAATAATATCCATCATATAAGATAAAATCTATAATGACCCAATGTTTTATCAATGTAAATTCCCTTATTATAATTATGTCATATAATCACATTAAATCATAACCTAATGAACTACTAAGTACTATGTGACCTTTAAACAAAATATTATCACTTCTTTGATTTGAATTTCGAAAATATGACAGACACAGTTGTGATCAGTAAGATGTTTGGAGTCTGATAAGAAAAACATAATTTTTTGATGAATAGTAACCTACCCTTAAGAATAGTAACCTACCCTTATGAATAGTAATATGACCCTTATGAATAGTAAATCGTTTAAAATAATATTATCCTCACATATGAATGTATAAATAAAATTTAGGCATCTTATAAGTGATAACATGACCATAGTAAAAGTATAGGTATTTTTGTAAGTCATAAATAATTAATTAAATCTAATTAGTTAATTTAAAAGAAAATGTATTTTCTGAAATTTTTTTCATAAATAATTTTTTTTATGTCTTATGGTTTTAAGATAATTTTATAATACCTTATGTAATTTTTTAAAGCATTATAAAATCAGTTACAGTATTAAAATCTATAATTTTCAAGTAAATTAGGATTTTAATTAAAAATTAAATTAATCACATTTAGAAAATTATTTTTTGAAAAATGGATTTCATTTTTGGATTCTAAAAATTGAAAAATGGTTAAGTTATATTTTTGGATTTCTCTGAAATACTTGAATTTTTGGTGAATAGTTAAATATGATAATTTACGATAATTGAAAAATACATGAATTATGATGTCATCAGCTGATTTTTGGCTGATTTAAGGCCATTATCTTGTACTCAAATTTATTATTTACTATTTTTGGTCATGGAATCATCACTATTTCTGGTCTTTAAGGAAATTAATAAACTAAGGAATTAAATATTATGAAAACCCTCCTCTCCTCCACTATAAAACCACCCCTCCTTACATCTTCTCTTTACTTATATCAAGCCTTATTAATTACTTAAATTCTGCCTAAATCTCTCCTCAATCTCCTTACTCATGTACATCATACCTTTTTCTCCTTAAAATACCAAATCCTCTCCCTTTAATTGGCTCTAATGGAAGATCAACTCAAGAGGTAAATCCGTCTTTTCAATTCTTTTAGTTTCTATTCAAGTTCCTTTGTATTATTTTCTATCCTTAACTCTACTAATCCAAATGTTTTGAAAACTCCAGTACCTTATATATACTTTTATTTTTTTATTATAATTTTATAATTAATTATCTTATCTTCTTTACCCTCGTTTTATATTAATAGTAAAAATATCATCTGAGATGTGATAATTTACCACATTCAAGGATAATGGGTTTTCAATTTCTATTACCATATTCAATTCTGGTCATGAAACCATTTTTATGGTTAAAGAAGACTATAAAATTTGTATTTTATCTTATGTATTGTTCTGGAATCCTTTTTCACATATTATGTAAAATAATAATACAAAACAATTTAATTATGAGAAAAATCTCCAAACTAATTCAACCGTTTATCATTAATGTTTTATATAATGATTTAACTTCAATCCAAGTAACCAAATTAAATATTAAGACATGTAACCTTATTAATGTTAAATAATAAAATATAACTCCAATTTGGGACAACCATCCCCATTTTACATGATTCTCCTTTCTTGAAAAATAAGTAAACTAATCATTAAAACCAAGGAAGAAAACACACCCGGACAATAAAATTGAACCTAATAACCAATCAAAATGGTTATAAATAAACTTAAAAAGGTTATAATAAATATTTTACCTACATAATAGGTTCTATAATTATTAATTAACAAACCTAATTTTATTATCCAGGTCGTTAATATCAAGTGGAGAACCCCATCCGACTTAAGGTAAGGGATCCCCTATATTTCACTTTTATTCAAGAATGTACTCTATGTTATGCCATTTTATTTGTAATACATAATTATGGGGTATTATTTCATACCTAACCCATACCGACCTCAAGATTTATTAGTGATGAGAAAAAACCTTTCTCTCTTATTAATACCTCTTAAGTACACCCGATACCATGCCGATAATCCGTAAGGGATTCTAACCGAACCTCCCTTGCTCCTTCGGGTTGATTTATCTTCCTTTTACCAAAATGAGATTATATTATATTTTTATGTTCATCTTTTAAATTCTGTTTACATGTATAAAATTCATTTATCAATACCATTTCATTATTCTCTTTCGGATATATGCATGTTTTTAAGTGATTCCCTTCTCAATACATCTCGATAAGCAAACCTGTTTTTAAGAGAACTTATCGAATTCTTACCTGATTTCAAGTGCACTCTGTACTCTATTTTAAGCCACCATTTTATTTATAAAATCAGTATCTATATTATTAAAAAATTCTTGGTTCACTTCTAGTTTTATATAAAAGATGGTTCCTTTTCTATTTTAAACGTTCTATAGTATTTTTCTTAAAACCGCACAAAATGTTTGAATGATAAAATTTCTTAAATAATTTTCTTAAATGTTTCTAATTATACTTGAAATCACCTAAAATTATACATGACTATTATAGCTTATTAATTTCCATGTATCTTTTAGTTTCTTTATTTCATGGAAACTTTTGTGATACACACATTTGTTATGCTTTATGTCATGATTGTGGTACCCAGTTATTTCCATAGGAAACCATTATATTTATGTACAATTGACTATATATGATTATTTATGTGGAAAAAATATTCATGATATGTTAATATGGGTGATCCTAGATAGTGCTCTAATTCATTGGGTAAAGTTGAGTCTCATGAGACGTTATGTGCGACGGTCTTGGCGGTTAGCCTTGGGCTTGTGCTACCATGTGCAATGGTCTTGGAGGTTAGCCTTGGTTTGTGATACCATGTGAAACGATCTTGGATGTTATCCTTTAATCATGATAAAGTCATATTTTATCTTTCTTCCACATTATTATGACTACATGTTCATACAATTCCTTGTTTATATGTTATTATTATTTATGTTTCATGCCTTGTTATATCATCATGTCATGACTTCTATCCTATGTGCTAATGATTTGATCTTATGGTCATTCCATTACTAGGATATTTAGCTCATCCCTTTGTTCATGTGTTCCCCAAGGTACCATATGAAGATGTTTGAGAAAAATGGAAGTTAGGAGATCAATTTAAATATTAAATAATGAAATGTTTTATTTAGTTCCGTGTTTTCAGTTTTATGTACCTAGTCTTCCAAGACACTAGAATTTACAATCCATGGATTGTACTCTGATATATAATTATGCTTAAAATAATATAATGTTAAATTTAAAAGGATAGGGTTGGTATAGTTGGTATCATAGGATGGTCTAGTTATTTTTGGAGATTAAGAATAGAGAAATTTAGTAATAACCTTAAGGATGAGAATAAGTATAAGAAAATACCCCTAAATTTTGGTAAGTATAGAGTTGGTGGTTTATAAAGAAAATGCATCCCTATATAGATAAAAATATATAGAGGTGGATCTAGCACAAATATATCTAGGGGTAAAACCGAGAAACCCCTCTTTGAGATAGACTCAAATAAGAACTGCTGCACGACAACCGGACTTACTGTACTCTTAGTTTGACACTCCTGGGGGATATGATTTGTTAAATTCATGAGCTTAGTACAAACCATTATTATGGGAATAAAAAATATCCCATAAGAATATATGTTAATAAATAGATCAAAGATAACCTATATTGAAACGTAGGGAATCACAAGTTAGGATATACTTCTCCTTTAGAAGTTTATCCTCTTATGTTCAAAGCTTTCTTTTTATGCTCAACAGGTAAGTATTTGTAACGCCTCAGTTCTGGAAGCCACCCAAAGGTGCCCCGTACTCAGTTGGTCACACGACTTCAAGTGCATTTCCCCAAATGCCAGAGGCTTCCGACTAACATTGAGGGCCTTGGGTGTGATAGTGGGGAAACTATGCCCTCATTGGTAGAGTACACAATAGATGTAATCAACACATAAAATAGCATAAGAAATAAATTTCCAACAACAGTAAACAGGGGAAGACTAAAACAATAAACAACTGGAGCACACACATATATATGAAATGATTCATGATACATATGTCTTAGAAAGTAGTCAAACAAGTCACAATGCTGAATACAATACTAAACCAAAGTACAAAAGAAAAATAGATAAGCAACTCATCAGCATCACAAGCCTCGACTTGGTCCCGTGCTCTCCTGCTATAATGCAAGTCAAGTACCTAAAGTGGAAGGGCACTTGCCCTTATCTAGACCTGCTATAATATAATCTATTTGGGCCTAAAAGCATGACCCAAATAGGGTGTGAGACTAAATACCAGTAGGCAACCACCTGATGATCTGTGCCTAACAGTCAGTGAGTATATGGCAGGTAAAGTACATTAAACAGTAAACGGTAAGCAGTAAACAGGATAATACACATCCATAAACAACCCGCAGAACAAACAAACAATAATGAAGAAAACAACTAACCACAAATAGGAATCCCTCTGGGAATTACTCACTGCCATCCCCTCTCGTACTATCCAAGAAGTACCAACAACCCTCTGGGAAATACACTCAGCCTAACCTTTCTATTTTGGTCATACAAAAATTATAGACTCTTTAAGGAAGCACACTCAGTCAATTACTCTTATAGTCTAGGGTAGTCAGGGACACTCTGAGGAAGATCACACATTCAATTCTCCTTATAGACCCAAGGTCTAGAGACTCTCCGAGAAAGCTCACTCGGTCAATTCCTCTTATAGCCTCAGGTCGATCACAGACTCTCTGAGGAAGCTCACTCGGTCAATTCCTTCTATAGCCTGAAGTGGTTTAAGGAAATTCAAACAATCAAAAGACTCTCTGAGGAAGCTCAATCGGTCTATCCCCTTATATTATATAAATCTCAAGACTCTCTGAGGAATCTCACTCGGTCTATCCTCCTATAGCCTATAATATCTAAGACTCTCTAGGAATCTCACTCGGTCTATCCCCTCTAGTCCATAATGTCCAAGACTCTCTGAGGAAGCTCACTCAGTCTATCCCCTTATAGTATATAGCACCAGGTTCTCATGGCCCCAATCCAGTTAGTGCATAATAATTCTATATGCCAAAGTATCTTATAGAACTACTTGGCTAACCAGTCTACTCCAATATAATCATGTCAGGAAGCGACACTCCATCCTATGGTCACAAGGCATGGAAAATAGGTATAACGACCAAGGGATAAACAAGACCAAAAGGTCGTAAGTAGAACAAAGCATCGGAAAAACATCCAAGCATAGAAATTATCCTTATACATATCCAAATTACCTCTACACAAGCATTAAAGCAAGGAAGGAAAACAACAGGGGTAAAATAATAAACACGTAATACCCCGTTCAAGGGTATTGGTGGAATTTGCACATAAAACTCAACGAATTTGAATGAAAAGACACAAACCACCTACCTTGATTTTAGGAGATAAATATAATTGAACAACGAGGCCTGAATATCCTTATAATGTCGTAGATCTACAAAAAAGAAAAAAAATGTTCAACCCACGATAACATGAAAAAGAGGTGGAAAAGGGAAACAATGCTCTAGAAGAAAAAAGAGATTACTTCTGCGGTTCCAACACAATTGATGGAGGTCAATTCAAAGAAAAAACAGAGGCCCAGGGGCTCGGAGAAGTCTTAGAATCTTACGACTTCTCTCGGTTGAACAAGACCTAGATGAAGACGATTCTGGCTGTCAGACGTGAGCCCGGTCCGTTTAATGAAAAAAAAGAAAGTACATGGAGTGTAATTTTGGAGTACATGGTGTATACTAGGATTTTCCATACTCTTATTTAAGCGGCCTCCACATCACCCCAAACGGCTGTGTGTGTGGCCCAGACTTGGCCGACACACAGCCTCACGTGACAAGGGAGTACACGATGTGTATTCATAAAGTACACGACGTGAACTTCAAAAATTTCCAGAAATTCCTATTTTCTCAAAAACTCTAGAAAAAGGAAGAATATACCTGAAAATAAGATTTGGGTTCTTACAAACTTACCCCATTAAAGAAATTCAACCCTAAATTTCCCTAGCGAGGTGTAGAAGAAGAAACCCCGAACAGCTCCGGCCACTGCGATCGTACATCGGCCTCCCTCTCCCAAGTCTCGTACTGTACCTGCCCGTGCTGCCCTAGCACCCATACTAGAGGAACAGACTAGCCAAAGAGAACCTTCGTACTACGATCGAAAATATAGATAGGATTCTCCTCAAACGATGCATCTGATTCGAGCTCAACCTCCACAAGTTGAAAGACATGAGATAGGTATGAAAAGTAACATCGAAGCTGAGAAATGTGGAAGATGTCGTGCATAGCTTGGTACCTCTGAGGTAACTGCAACCGATAGGAAACTATCCAAACTCTCTCCAACACCTCAAATAGCCCAACGTATCTTGGTGAAAGCTTACCCTATCTCCGAATCCTCTTGTGTCCCAACCTCGGTGCGACATGCAGGAAAAACTGATCCCCAACCTCGAACTCCAGAGGTCATCTCCATTGATCAGCATAAGAATTCTGTCGAGACTGTGCCATAGCCATCCTCTTCCGAACCAACTCTATCTGCTCTAAGGTCTCTTGAACAGGACGAGGTCCCAACAAAGCTGCCTCTCCTGCCTCCAGCCAGCATAAAGGTGATCGGCATGGCCTACCATACAAAGCCTCATAAGGTGCCCTCTGAATAGTCACCTAAAAACTGTTGCTATAGGAAAAATCCACAAGAGGTATATACTTCTCCCAAGAATCACAAAAATATATAATGCATACTCGGATCATGTCCTCAAGCACCTGAATCGTACTCTCGGACTGACCATCTGTCTGGGGATGGTAAGCTGTACTCAAAAGTACTTGTGTACCCAAATCCTTCTAAAGCCCCTTACAGAACTGAGAAGTAAAACGTGCATTCCTATCTGAAATAATGGAGTACATAACTCCATGTAGACATACAATCTCTCGAATATACAACCGCCCAGATCATCAATACTGAAGGTCTCCTTGATCGGGAATAAGTGAGAAACCTTCATTAGTCTGTTAATGACAACCCATACTGCGTCGTTCACTCAAGGAGACCTCAGAAAACCGGTCACGAAGTCCATCGCGACATCATTCCATTTCCACTCAGGAATGGGTAACTGTTGCAGAAGCCCTACTGGTCACTGATGCTATGCCTTAACCTACTGGAAAGTGGAAAACCTGATGGAGAAACCATCAGCATCCCTCTTCATACCTGGCCACCAATACTGATGGTGTAGATCACGATACATCTTGGTGATTCCAGGATGAACTGCCCAAACTGAGGAATGAAAGTCCCGCATCAGATCCTCACGTATGTCTGCTGGAACCCATATGCATCCCTAGAATCACAGGATCTCATCCTCACATATGGTCCACCCAAGAATAGGGTCCTCTCCTGACACGTTTTCCCATAGGACTAGGCCTTCAGAATCTGATAGCTGCCTCATTCATACCTAATCAAGAAGAGTATAGGTAACATCCACAGAAGAAAGAAACATTTACCCCTGACTGTTATGCACCTCCAGATGCATCTCAGAGAACAAATCCATAATCTTCCACTCACTTCTAGCCTCTTGAACTTTCTGTATTTGAGTCCTCCTACTCAGAGCATCATCCACAACATTGCCTTTCCCAGGCGTGTAGGCAAGCTCAAAGTCAAAAGAATGAAGGTACTCAACCCACCTTCACTGTCTCAAATTTAGATCATACTGAGTGAAGATGTACTTGAGACTCTTCTGGTTCGTGAAAACCACAAAGTGATCTCCTAGAAGATAATGTCTCCAACAGTGTAAGGCATGAACAACAGTTGCCAACTCAAGATCGTGCGTCGGGTAATTCCTCTCATGTGGCCTTAACTACCAAGACCCGTAAGCAAAGACTCCAACTCCCTGAATAAGAAAAACTCCCTGATCGATACCTTAAGCATCACAAAAAATAGTATAGTTCTTTCCCAGCTCTGGCCAGACTAGTATCGGTACAAAAGTCAACCTCCCTTTCAGCTCCTGAAAGGCTGACTCACAAGAATCTGACCATAAGAACTTCTCCCCTTTCTTGGTCAGACCTATCAGTGGTGATGCTAGGCATGAAAAGTCTTCTATGAAATGTATGTAGTATCCATACAGCCCTATAAAACTACGCACCTCAAAGAAGTTCTTTGGCTGCTCCCAAGAAACTACTGCTCTCACTTTTTCTAGGTCTACTGATACTCCTGCCTCTGAGATAACATTACCCAAGAAGTGAATCTGGTCTATCCAAAAGTGGAATTTAGAGAGCTTAGCATATAAATGATGCTCCCTCATTGTACTCAAAACAATCTCAAGATGGGTAGCATGGTCGTGTCGAGTGTGAGAGTACACCAAGATTTCATCCCTGAAAACAACCATGAAGGAATCCAGGTATGGATGGAACACTCGGTTCATCAGTGCCATGAATACTACAGGCGCGTTCGTGAGACCGAATGACATAACCATATATTCGTATAGACCATACCTTCTCCAGAAAGATTTAAGAGGTATATCAGATGATCTAATGCGCAACTGATGATAACCGAATCTCAAATAAGTCTTCGAGAACACCCGGGCACCTTGAAGATGATCAAAGAGATCATCGATCCTCGTCAAGGGATATCGGTTCTTGACCATCAACTGGTTCAACTTCCGATAGTCCAAAAAATGCCTGAGGGTACCATCTGCGTTATTCGCAAATAGGACAGGCGAACCCCAAGGAGAAGTACTGGGTCGGATAAAACCCTTCACCTGCAACTCCTCAAACTGCTTCTTGAGCTCCTGCAGCTCAGGTGTAGAAATCCTATAAGGACGAATGGACACCATTTCTGCTCCTGGAACAAGATCAATCTATAACTCTACCTCACGCTCTGAGGGTAACCCTGAAAATTCCTCTAGAAAGACATCTCTAAAACGATCCACCACTGGAGGAAAGAATAACTCTGAAGTCCCTTAGTCTTCCAAATATAGACTAGTAATCTGGGCTGTAACTCCTCCCAACCCGTGATGCTATAGACCTTCTCTTCTCTCTTGGACATCCCATTCTCCTCTATGAAGAAAGGATCCACCTTCTAGTGATACGAAACTCACCCTGCGGTGATAAAAGTTGACGACTGAATGGAAGGGAACTAGCTAGTCCATCCCGAGAATGAAATCGTAGTCTGTCATCTCTAGGACATAGAGATCCCAAAGGAAGTGACACCCACCAATCTCAAGAGGGCACTCCTTCCACTGACATACACAAGATTTTCTACTCCCCAATGGTGTGTCTAGTGTCAAGATGTTAGTATAAGAAAAAATGAAGAGACCAAGACTCTCCGCAACAAAGACAAATATAAAGCTATGAGAATCCCCTATATCAAAAAGAGATGAAGATAAAACTGAGGATACTAGGATCGTACGATGAACTGTAGAGGGGCCGAGATCCTGCCCCTGATGAGTCTGCTCCACTGCAAAGGTCTGGCCTGCTCCATGACCCTGTGACCCTGCCTGACCACTCTGAGCTGATCCACTCTACTGTCGCTGGTAGACTGGTGACTGACCACCATGGCTGCGACCTCCACCACGACCTGAATGGATGGAAGAACTCTAGTTCCCATACTGTTGAGAAATTAGAGATGCATATCCTGAATGCGGGGTCATAGAAAAACCCCTACCACCAACTGTAGGTGAGAAGATCGGACAGAAACGCTGAAGATGGCCCATCTTGTTTCAAGATCAGCACTCCATTGGGTCTCTCTAGCACTAAGGCCTAGTATTCCTTCACCCCCCGCACTGGTAGCATACAACATGGAAGACCGAAGATACATTCTTCCTACTTTGATCTCCTCAAGCAGACTCCCTATGGTGCTTCCTGCTATCAGTAGGAGGAACACTAACTATGGATGTCGAACTGCCCTGGCTCACTGATCCAGAATCCCTCAGATTGTGCTCAGTGATCAGTGCCTGGTTGACAATAGAAGATATTGAAGTCAACTTGAAGATGTTCACATGTGATCAGATGTCATGCCTCAGGCCATCCTCAAACTTCCACGCAAGGAAAAACTCATCGCCTCCTGGAATAGGCATGAAATGTTGCAGTTCAGTGAAGCGAGATGAGTAATCCATAACAGAAATAGTACCCTGCTCCAAACTCATAAACTCCCAGCCTCGATCGTCCCTCAAAGTCTCCGGGTAGAAGTAATCATAGAAGATGAGCCAAAACTCATCCCAAGTGATACTCTACTGGAGATATGACTGTGAGATCACCTCCCACCATCTCTTGGCAGAGTCTCGGAGCATATAGATAGAGAGATTCACCCTATTCTCTCTAGGTATCTCCAGATGCTTAAAAATTGTCAGCGTGGCCTCTAGCCGTGACTCTGCATCCTGAGGTCCTCCATCCCCTGTGAAAGTAGGAGGATGTTGCTGCTGGAAAACCCGCGTCAATTCTGCTATCAACGGGGCGGGATGCGGTGCTCCATGGAAGGTCTACATCATCCTCATAAAATCTTTCCTAAACTGTGCATTGGTGTCTTAAACTATTATAACTTCTGGTTCCAAGGTTGGTACAACATGAGGATCTGCAGGAGGTCCCTGATCGGCCATATCTGGTGCCTGATCACAATCTGGCAGCTGACGTACAACCGGAGGACGTCTCAGTGGAATAATTCTGAAAGGTCAAAAGCACACTTTAGATCAGGATTATCAAAGACCGAGGACACAAGAGAACAATAGGGGAACAAGTGAAAGAAACATTCAAGTTTTACAAAACATGACTAAATGGTGTGTATAAAAACTACACGACTTGTTCTCTTAAGCAATTCACATGGGCGTGTACTTCTGCCACACTGGTCGTGTAATTCCCCAACCACACGACATGTTGTCCCCACACACGACATGTACTTGAACTCTATTCCCTTGGCCAAGTCTCTTTACACGGCTAACCCACACAGTCCTCTTAATCCTAGACTACACGACGTGTTCCCAAAGGACACGACATGTACTAGACAAGGTTTCAACGAACTGTGTTGTTAGTTACACGAACAACTACATGGTTTACTCTACACGGCGTGCTCCATGGGAACAAAACGGGTACTTGAAGGTCTTCCCCGACCCGTAATGTCAGTTACACAATCGGCTACATGGTGTACTCTACACGACGTGCTCCATGGGAACACAACATGTACTTGAAGGCTTTCCACGACCTGTTTTGTTCATGACACATCCAGGTACTTAGGTTACATGGAACGACGTGTGAAAATAGGATACGAAATGTATAGTCAAAATTTCATTCACCAGTGTCGTTAGTCACATGGGTAGACACACGGTCACTACAACATGGCATATACTTACCGTACACAACGTGTTCCTGAAGATCTTTCACTACACCGTGTTTCTGCCCACACAGTCAGTGACACTATTTAAAAACTACATTGCGTGTATTCATAAAGTACACACTGTGTATTCTGGGTTTTTTCCAGGTAGTATCCCAGAAACTACTCCAAATCCCAGAAAACACAGAAAACAAGTGTTAAGGTTCCAAATTCTAATCCGTGAGGGCCCATACTCCTCGCGAATCAAAGTTTGGCATCTCCTACATATCATATACAAGGAAAACAAGCCAATGATCCACCAATTTCCGATTCACGTGGGCTCATAACACCTCAGGAATCAAAATTTGGCATTCATTCCAGTAAAAATCTACACAAAAAAATGCTATCAAAAAATAGGTATTTCTATCAAGGCAACCATCACAAAAACATGCATATTTTACAAATCATTTATCAAAACAACATGCGATCACTAATTCATCCTAGATGGCATGGAAAAAATGCATGACATGTGATTTCTAGAAAGTTCCTATATGATGCATGAGATGTCATACCCTCATCTCATCGGGTTGCAACAGAAATAGAACCTCAATAATATCAACAGTAACAACACAAAACATGTGAGTCACCCATTGGTGAAAATCAGATCAACCGTAAAAATTGAAAAACCAGAAGAAATTGCAATAAACGAGGTATATTGGATTTTACCTATACACAGGTTAGCTACTCCCAGGCAAAACTTATTACCAGGTACCTATTCCATCCTATCTCTAGTTATAGGCTCCAAACAGTAAGTCAAGAGCAAATAATTCCTCCAATACCACTTTGTAACGCCCTGGTTCCAGAAGCCACCCAGAGGCTCCTCGTACTCGGTTGGTCACATGGCCTCAAGCACATTTACTCGAATGCGAGAGGCTTCTGACTAGCAGCAAGGGACTTGGGTGTGATAGTGGGGAAACTATGCCCTCATTGACAGAGTACATAGCAGATGTAATCAACACATACAATAGCGGAATCAGTAAATATCCAAAAATAGTAAACAACGGAAGAATAAAACAATAAACAACTGGAGAACACACATATATATGAAATGATGCATGATACATATGTCTAAGAAAGCAGCCAAACAATTCACAATGCTGAATACAGTACTAAACCAAAGTACAAAAGAAAAATAGATAAGAAACTCTTTAGCATCGCAAGCCTCGACTTGGTCCCGTGCTCTCCTGCTCCAATGCAAGTCAAGTACCTGAAGTGGAAGGGCGCTTTCCCTTATCTATACCTGCAACAATATAATGTGTTTGGGCCCGATAGCATGAACCAAACCGGGTGTGAGACTAAATCCCAGTAAGAAACCACCCGAATATCTCTGCCTAACAGTTAGTGAGAATATGGCAGGTAAAGTATAGTAAACAGTAAAGAGTAAGCAGTAAACTGGATAATACACAGCCGTAAACAACCCACAGAACAAACAAGAAATAGTGAAGCAAACAACTAACCACAAAGATGAATCCCTCTGGGAAGTACTCACATAAATCCCCTATAATCTTATCCAAGAAGCACCAACAACCCTCGGGGAAGTACACTCAGCCTAACCCCTCTGGTTTGGTCATACGAAAATTATAAACTCTCTGAGGAAGCCCACTTAGTCAATTCCCCTTATAGTATAGGGTAATTAGGGACTCTTTGAGGAAGATCACAAAGTCAATTCCCCTTATATCCCCAAGGTCTAGAGACTCTCTGAGGAAGATCACTCGGTCAATTTCTCTTATAGCCTCAGGTCGATCACATACTCTCCGAGGAAGCTCACTCTTTCAATTCCTCCTATAGCCTGGAGTGGTTTAAGGAAATAAAAACAATCAAAAGACTCTCTAAGGAAGTTCACTTGGTCTATTCCCTTATAGTCTATAAATATCAAGACTCTCTTAGGAAGCTCACCCGGTCTATCCTCCTATATTTTATAATATCTAAAACTCTCTAGGAAGATCACTCGGTCTATCCCCTCTAGTCCATAATGTCCAAGACTCTTTGAGGAAGCTCACTCGGTCTATCCCCTTATAGTATATAGCACCAGGTTCTCATAGACCCATGCCAGTCAGTGCATAATAATTATATATGGGAAAATTATCCTACAGAACTACTTGGCTAACCAGTCTACTACAATACAAGCATATCAGGAAGCAGCACTCCATCCTACGGTCACAAGGCATGGAAAACAGGTATAACAGCCAAGGGCTGAACAAGACCAAAAGGTTGTAAATAGAACAAAGAATGGGAAAAATATCCAAGCATAACAATTATCCTTATACATAACTAAATTACCTCTACACAAGCATTCAAGCAAGTCAAGAAAACAATAGGGGTAAAATAGTAAACACGAAATATCACATTCAAGGGTATTGGTGGAATTTGCACATAAAACTCAACAAATTTGAACGGAAAGGCACAAACCACCTAAATTGATATTATGAGATTGATATAATTGAACCAAGAGGATTTAATCTCCTTATAATTTCATAGATCTATGAAAACACAAAAAATGTTCAACCCATGATAACACACAAAAGAGGAGGAAAAGGAAAACGATGAACTAGAAGAAAGAAGAGATTACCACTGTGGTTCCAACACAATAGAAGGAGGTCGATTCGGAGAACAGATGGAGGCTTGAGGGATTGGAGAAGTCTCATCACTGTACGACTTCTCTCGGTTGAATGAGACCTAGAAGAAGACGATTCTGGCGGTCAGACGCGATCCCGGTCTATTTAATGAAAAAAAAGAAAGTAAAAGGTGTGTAATTTTGGAGTAAATGATGTGTACTATTCCTTTTTGTACTCTTCGTTAAGAAGCCTCCACATCACCCCACACGACCGTGTGTGTGTCCTGGACATGGCCAGCACACGGCCTCATGCAACAAGGGAGTACACGACATGTACTCATAAAGTACATGGTGTGTACTTCAAAAATTTCCAGAAACTCCTCTTTTCTCAAAAACTCCAGAAAAAAGAAGAACATACCTGGAAAAAAGGTCCGGGTTCTTATAGTATTAAATCCCTCTAACTTTACACCCTTTTTCTTAGTTGATGGCAGGAAATAGAAGAACACATGCCAACAATCAATGTGATAGGAAATGTGAATATTTCCCTAATGATATGCCTAATATTATGGGAATGGGTGATCAAAACATCATTACAGTACTTGATCAGCTGGCTCAAGTTATAAATAATCACTTGAATAATGTGGAATATCCTCCTCCTTCAAGGTAAGAGAATGTTTCCGTTTAATCCTTCATGTGGAAAAGGCCTCCCATGTTTAGTTGATCTTCTGATCCCATCCTCATGGAACAGTGGATTAACTCCATTGAAAAGATATTCTCTATCTTCTAGTGCTTAGAATAAGATAAAGTTGTGATGGTGGTCTATCATTTTGATGGGAAGCTGATCAGTGTTGGAAATTAATCAAGAAAAAAAATCCCTAGGAGGAAATTGATTACATGGATTGGGAGGAATTCAAGAAAAATGTTTTTCAATAAATATTTTTCCGAACCCTCTATATCAAGATGTAAAGAGAGTTCCTAGAACTTAAGTTGAGAGAAGATGAGTCAATCCGGGCATATGAAGAAAACATCACAAGGATTGTAAGGTACACCTCTGTGTTTGTTTTGAACACTGAAATCAAGGTAGATTGTTTCTTTAGTGGAATTAATCCGAGTCTACAAAAATTATTGGCGATTGGAGACTTTTACAATTATGAGGAGATTGTCCGTTGTTCCCTCATGATTTAAATGGAGATCAGAGACTCGTAGTGTTATCATGGACCCAGTAATAAGAAGAGGAAAAATGGAATCTAATGTGGGAGGTCCCGCGAATAAATTCCATGATGGAAAGAAGATTGATCACACCAAGTGTAAAAATTGCAGGAAGAAGAATCCTGGGAACTGTCTAAAGGGAACTAGGAATTGCTTCAAATGTAGAAATTTGGGATATATGGATAAAAAATGCCGATAGGATATGATAAATATTGCTAATGTGTAAGTAGAATAGAAGGTTCAGATCAACACTCATCCTGTATTGTAGTGCTACAGCTACAAAAAGCATGAGAATTATGAGAACAATTTCCCTAAGCTGGGGGTTGTTGGAGACAATCAACAAAACCTCCAAGGAAACAAGGAAGGGATAATGCCATCACTACTCTTAAGGGGGAGTCAGACAACAATGTGGTGATAGGTATGCATGTTATTAATTCAAGAATAGAGAATATATTGTTTTATTCTAGTTCTATGAATTATTTCATATCTTGCAAGTTTTGTAGAACTATTCAAACACCACATCAAGATTTGGTGGATAAGTTATCTGTGAGAATAGAAAATAGGGTAATTATAGCATCCATGGTTTATAACTCCTCCCTAGTTTACATTTGTGGATTGAACCTCCCAGGAAATCTCCTCATACTTTCTTTAGTGTAGTTCTATGCTATCTTGGGAATGGATTGGATATCTTTATATAATTACAACATTAAAGTTCAAGAAAGGGAAATCACTCTTCACATATTGAAGCATCCTACAATTCTTTACAAGTGTAAGGAGGAAGAAGAATCTCTATTAGAATAATTGTCTCAATTGTGGATATTATTTCATTATAAGTAAGCATGTCTAGCTCAAATGATTGAGACAAAGGAGAGAATCATTCTTGAATACATGCCCATCGCGAGGGATTACACTAAAATATTCCTTGAAGATTTGCCTGGTCTTCCTCATGATCAAGTGGTTGAGTTCTCAATTGAACATATTTCTAGATCTATTCCTATATCAAAGACACCTTATAGAATGGACACCGTACAGTTGGAGGAGCTAAATAAGTAGTTATATGAGAATCTGTAGAAGGGTTTTATATACCTGAGTGCTTCACCTTGTAGTGCACCTGTCCTGTTCGTCAAGAAGAAGGATAGATCAATGCGCCTCTGCATTGATTATCATGAGCTCAATAAAATCACGATAAAGAACAAGTATCCTCTTCCACAGATAGATGAATTGTTCGATCAGCTTCTTGGGTTCAGTTATTTATCTAAGGTGGACCTACAATCAGGATATCACTAATTAAAGGTGAATAAGGATGATATTCCCAAGACTAACTTTCGATCAAGGTATGGGCACTATGAGTTCATAGTTATGCCCTTTAGACTCACTAATGCTCCAGCAATTTTCATGGATTTAATGAATAGAGTCTTTAGAGATTGCCTCGACAAATTTTTGGTAATCATTATTGATGATATTCTGATATACTCCAAGAGTAAGGAGGAATATGAGGGGAATTTGAATACCGTGTTAAAGACTTTGTGGAGGGAGAAGCTGTATGAAAATTACAGTAAATGTGACCCTTACGAGACAAAGGTGATTGAAGAGTGTCCCATGACAACATCTATAATGGATATCAACAACTTTCTGGGTCTAGCTGGGTATTATCAACGATTTGTGAATAACTTTTCACGATTGTCAAACCCAATGACCAAGATGACATGGAAGGGAGTAAAGTTTGTATTGACTCAGGAATGTCAAGACTATTTTAAGGAGTTGAAAGAGGCTAATCATTGTGCCAGTACTCAAGCTTCCAAAAAGTGGAGAACCCTTTGTGGTGTACAATGAGGCTTAACATAAGGGATTATGATATGTGATGATGAAAAATGATAAAGTGACATCCTATGCCTAAAGGTAGCTGAAAATCCATGATCAAAACTATCCTATGCACGATCTCGAGTTGGCGGTTGTGATCTTTGCATTAAAAATCTGGTAGCATTATCTATATGGGTAAAAGTGTGAGATATATATTGATCAAAAGAGTCTCAAATATATATTCACAAAAAATAGATTAATATACACCAATGAAGATGTATAAAGCTCATAAAGGATTATGAATGCTCAATCCACTACCATCCCAGTAATTCAAACAAGGTGGAAAATGATCTAAAAAGAAAGGATCCTGCATCTTTATCAATGATGAGAATTGGAAAGGGTCTGATATTCTTAGATTTGCAGAGGATGGACATAGGAATCCTTAAGGGAGGTACATCATAAATCCTTTCTCAAATGATTTCTCAACCATACCTCATGGAGAAAATAATGGATTCTCAATGAAAAGATGTGGAAATTTAGAAATGGGTGGAAGCTATTAGAAATGGGAAATACTCGGAGTTTATGATTGAAAAGGAATGATTTATAATATTTGGGTCACAATTATGTATACCATCCAATCCAGTGATAAAGAAGGATCTTTTGAATAATGCACATAGCTAAACCTTCTCTATCCACCAAGGGAGCACAAAGATGTATTGAGATCTCTGTGAGAACTTTTGGTGGGCCAACATGAAGAAGGAGATTGCTGAGTATACATCAAAGTGCCAGGTATGTCAACAAGTGAAGGCTGAAAAACAGAAGTTTAAGGGGATGATGAAACCACTACCCATACCAACATGGAAGTTGGAGAACATCACTATGGAATTTATCATTGGACTTCCAAGGACATCCAAAGGAAATAATGCTATATAGGTCATTATGGATCATCATACCAAAACATCTCACTTTATCATAATTTGATAGGAATTATCATTGGATCAACTTTCACAGATATATATCATAGAGGTGTTAAGGCTTCATGGAGTACCACTATCTATTGTATCTGACAATGATATGAGATTCACCTCAAAGTTCTAGAAAAGTATCCAACATGCTCTAATCAGTGAACTGAAATTTAGTGTGGTCTATCATCCTCAAACGGATGAAAAATATGAGCGAACTATTCATACATTGGATGATATGTTGAGATTATGCTCTATGGAATTAAAAGGAGGATGAGACCAAAATATTCCACTGGTTGAATTGTCCTACAACAATAGTTTCCACTCGAGCATCCGAATGACACCATATGAATCCTTTTATGGGAAAAGGTGCAGAACACCAGTGTGTTGGGATGAAGTCAGTGAAACTAAGCTGCTAGGACCTGAAATGGTTGAAGAAATAGTGGAGAAGGTGAAAACTATTCAGCAATGCATCAAGGCAGTTGAAAGTCAACAAAAGAGTTATGCAAAAAAGCATCAACAAGACATTGAGTTTAAAGTTAGAGACATGGTATTTCTACACACATATATATGGAAGAAGGTCACAAGGTTTGGAAAGAAAGGAAAGTTAATCCCCAAGTACATTTTCCTCTTTGATATCCTTGATAGTGTCGAAGTTATGGCCTATCGACTCACATTTCCACCTACCTTGTGGAAGGTACACAATGTCTTTCATGTATCACTCTTAAGGAAGTACATACTAGACCCTTAACATGTTTATGGCATAGAATGTAAAACAAAATTTTGAGGGAGAAATTTCATAAGGGGGGAATAATGTAATGACCTAATGGTTTATAAATGGGAACTCCCTTCTTATAATTATGTCATATAATCACATAAAATCACAACACAATTAACTACTAAGTATTATGTGACCTTTAATCATAATATTTTCACTTCTGTGATTTGAATTTTGAAAATCATACATACACGATTGCGATCAGTAAGATGTTTGGAGTTCGATAAGAAAAGCTTAATTTTTTGGGGAATAGTAACCTGCCCTTATGAATAGTAATATGACCCTTATGAATAGTAAATCATCGAAAAAAATAGTATCCTCACCCATGAATGTATAAATAAAATTTAGGCATATTATAAGTGATAATATGTCCATTGTAAAAGTATTGGTATTTTTGTTAGTTATAAATGATTACTTACAATTAATTAATTAATTTAAAAGAAAATTGATTTTCCTAAAAGGTGTTAATAAATTAACAATTTTATGTCTTTTGGTTTTAAGATAATTTTATAAGACCTTATTTAATTTTTGAAGGAATTATAAAATCAGTTATAGTATTAAAATATATATTTTTCAATATATTAAGATTTTAATTAAAAAATAAATTAATCATATTTAGAAAATTATTTTTTGAAAAATTGATTTAATTTTTGGATTGAACACATCACAAATTTGTTCGTGTGAATTTTTGGTATTTTTCTCAAATACGTGATTTTTGGTGAATAATAAAATATGATAATTTAAGATAAATAAAAAATACATGAATTATGATTTGATCAACTAATGTATGGATAATGTAAGGCCATTATCTCAAAATAACAAGAAATATTTACTATTTTTGGTCATGGAATCATCACTATTGCTGGTATTGAGGTAAATTAATAAACTAAGGAATTAAATATTATGAAAACCCTCCTCTCCTCCACTATAAAACCCACCCCTACTTACCTCTTATCTTCACTCATCTCAAGCCTTGTTCCTTCCATAAATTCTACCCAAATATCTCTCTATGATCCTCCCCCACATCCATCATCCCTTGGTATCCTTAAAATACCAAATTCTCTCTTATTAAGAGGCTCTAAAGGGAGATCTACTCAAGAGGTAAATTTCTCTTTTCAATTATTTTACTTTCTTTTCAAGTTCCTTTGTATTATTTTATACCCTTACGTATCATAATACAAATTTTATGATAAATACAGTAACTTATATGAATTGTTTTGTTTTTATGATAATTTAATAATTAATTATCTTCTCTCCTTTACCCTTATTTTATATTAGTAGTAAAAATGCCATCTGAGATGTGTTAATTTACCACCATCAAGGACGATGGGTTTTCAATTTATATTAAAATCTTAAATACTGTTCATGAACCCATTTTTATGGTTCAACCAGACTATTAAATATGTGTTTTATATTATGTTTTGTTATGGAATCCCTTTTTACACATGATGTAAACTAATAATAGAAAACAAGTTAATTATGAGAAAAATCTTCAAATTAATTGAAGTGTTTATCATTAATGTTTTATATAATGATTCAACATCACCCCAAGTTACCAAAATAAATTTAGAACCATGTAACCTTCTTAATGTTCAATAATAAAATATAACTCCAATTATGGACAACCATCCCCATTTTACATGATTCTTTATTCATGAAAATAAGTAAACTGATCATTAAAACCAAAGAAGCAGGCAGACCCGAACAATAAAATTGAACCTCATAACCAATAAAAATGGTTATAAATGAACATAAAAAGGTTATAATAAATATTTAAAATATATAATAGGTTATTTAGTTATTAATTAATGAACCTAATTTTATTATTCAGGTCATTAATATCAAGTGGAGAACACCATTGGACTTATGGTAAGGGATCCTCTCTATTTCACTTTTATTCAAGAATGTACTCCATGTTATGCTATTTTATGTGTAATCCCTAATTATGGGGTATGATTTAGAACATCCCCATACTTACCTAATGATTTATAAGTGATTATAAACCCCCTTTATCTCTCATTAATTCCTTTTAAGTACACCTGATACCATGCCAATAATTCATAAAGGATTCTACCCGATCCTCCTTTGTTTCTTCAGGTTGCCTTATCTTCCTTTTAACAAAATGAGATTGTATTATTGTTTTATGTACATCTTCTAAATTTTATATACATGAACCAAATTCATTTATCAATACCATTTCATCATTCTATTTCAGGTATTTACATGTTTTTAATTGATTCCCTCCTCAATACTTCCTGATAAGCAAGCCTATTTTGAGGGAACTTACCGAATTCTTACCTGATTTCAAGTGCACTATATCATCTATTTTAAGCCAAAATTTTCTTTATAAAATCCATATTTTTTATTAAAACCTACTTTATTCACTTCGTTTTTATATAAATTATGGTTCTCTTTTATATTTTAAAGGTTCTGTAGTATTTTCCTTAAAACCACACAAAAATGTTTTAATGCTAAATTTTCATAAATTCTTTTATTAAATTTTGTAACTTCTAATTGACATAACTTATGATGATACATACCTATTCTACCTTATTAACTTCCATTTATATTTTAGTTTTATTTATTTCATGGACACTTTGGTGATACGCCCATTTGTTATGGTTTGTGTCATGATTGTGGTACCCAATTATTTCCATGGGTAGCCCTTATGTTTATGTATGATTGTTTATGTGGAAAAAATATTAATTATAAGTTAATATGGGTGAACCCAGATAGAACTCCAATTCATTGGGTAAAGTTGAGTCTCCTGAGACGTTATGTGCGACAGTCTTGGCGATTAGCCTTGGCTTGTACTACCATGTGCAACAATCTTGGTAGTTATCCTTGGCTTGTGCAACCATGTGCAACGGTCTTGGTAGTTAGCCATGAATAATGCTAAAATAATGTTTTATGTTTCCGACACATTATTATGACTCCATGTTCATATGATTCCATGTTTATATGTCATTATTCTTTATTTTACATGCCTTTTTATATCATCATGTCATGCCTTATATCCCATGTGTTAATTCTTTGTTCTTGTGGTTATTCCCTTACTAGGCTATTTATCTCATCCCTTGGTTCATTTTTTCCCTACGGTACCTTATGTAGATGTTTGAGAAAAATGGAATTTAGGATCTCAATTTGATGATTAAATAATGAAATGTTTTATTTAGTTCCATATTTTTAGTTTTATGTACCTAGTCTTCCAAGACACTAGAATTCACGATCCTTGGCTTTTACTCTGATGTATAATTATGCTTAAAATCATATAATGTTAAATATAAAAGGATAGGGTTGCTATAAAATCTCCATAAAAGGTTTTTAATATTAATAATACACATCTATATAAATGATTGAGATGAACCAATATCAAATATAGTAGTCACTAAAGATTAATCTATAGAGATGGTACCTATATTAGTTTCCTCTAGAGACTCTTCTACTATGTGAAGAAACTTCATTATGGATTCCCATGGTTGAAAACCATTTGTTAGAGAATCTTATAATTTCTCCACAATAATTTTATGAACTAAAAACCTCATTCCACTGAATAGAGTAGACAAGAAATGGTAGAATTTATGTAGGATTCCTTACTGACCACAAGAACTTCAGATCATTGGAACCTCAGTACAAACATGTCTTGAATGCCTAACCTTGATTCATTGGAAGATAGTAAAAGGGACTATTCTAGGAACAATAAGAGGTTTAGAGGATGAATAGTACTAAGAACTACCATGATACTCATCACACTTCCTCTTCCCTTTAAAGTAACTCACATAACTTCCCTTGGTAGAAAAAGGAACTCCCATAAACCCCGACTTACCAGTAAGATCAAGCTCAACCATCGACACACTATCCAGTATGCCAACTTATGAAGTTAGATTCATTAATAAAACATATGAATGAATATTAGGTAGTGTAACCATATCAAACCGTTGAGCCATAATCATCTCATTCAATACACTCTTAGGTGAAAAGTGTACAAGATCGATAAAGTGGATCACATAATATGTTACGGTCCTATCAGCCCGCTGGAGGTTGAAAAACATCATAGTATTAGATGATATCATAGATTATATATATAATTGATATTTGGAAATAAATATAAAGTCTTTACACTCAATAACATCATTATTATTCATTATTAACATTGAATCCAACTATTTCCTTCTAGTCCCTTCTATCTTATTGGCAGTACAGTTCACCTTAATAACTTCGAGAATTTCTGTGAAATCAAAAAGATTCTCTATCTTGTTCAACCAATACTCATACTATTGAGGATCATTAGATCCTTGAAAAAATTTTGTATTTTAGTAAAGAAACTATTGATCATGATTTTTAGATTTATCCCTTTAAGGTTCCACAATTGGGCCCTAAATGGGAAAGGTTGCAGGTTCCTGTCCTAGAGCATGGACAACATGCACAAAAATCTCAATAAGAATCTGGTTCATTAGAGGATCTGATCATTGTAGTTCACCAAAAGATTCCTCCTAGGCCCTATTAACACATCTTCTCATAGGCATGATGCTACAAAAAATCAACTAAAAACACTGAATATATCATAATATTACTCAGTTTGACAATGCAAACAAGAGAAACAAGAATATCAATCCCATCAGATAAGATTTTATGATTTGGATTTCAACATAACCAATTAAAAAGTAGGGAAAAGAATAGAATCATATAAAAAAATTCCTCAAGAACACATTTACCAAAAACCCATGGTGATTTGAGGTTCATTACGATGAGAGATATCCCACAACATTCTCAAAACTACATCCTAAGGCCTATCAAGACATCGCAAACTGAATAATAACATCAAGGAAATGTTTTTAACTTGAACCTATGATACAATTTTTCAGAAACTAACCTAGATACCCTGGTACCCTAATAACCTATATGACATTGACATAGCCCTAAGGGCATTCCCAATCCCTATTGGTTGGTGACTAGCACCTGTAATCATACATGATCAAAGAGGGAACAAATTTTCCACAAATAGTGGAAGATAAAAGATTACAAGTTAGTATTCTCAACACTCTAAAAGGATAAAGTACCAAAAAAATTGGTATACAAAACTCAAATCCGAATGATAAACATAAAAAAGTAAATACAACATAAAACATACAAAAGTATCAAAATATCCTATTTAATAAGTGGAAAACAGCTCCCCTGATCACCATAATCACACCACAATCCAAAGGATCAAGAATATCTACCACCTCTATTTGGTAGATTCCCTTTTCTCAGAATTGGCATATGAAATTCTACAAACACCCAAAAGCAAAGGTAGGGTGTGAGATATAAATCCCAATAGGGTCTTACCAAGTGTCCCATAATCATTACACTAACAATTTACCATTTATGCTATCAATTTAAATAAAACAATGTATGGAATAACATCTTCATATTTTAAACTGAAACATGATTTTATTCAAATAGATTGTAGATATAACAAAAAAATTTTAAAAAAATTTTAAAAAAATTATATAAAATAGTTGAACAAATAAATGGCATATATATCAAATAAAATAAATAAAAGAACCATAGTCAAACACCCCAAGGTACATTAGTTACTGAATATAGGATCCTCAAAAGTACCATCAGTGATCAGAACTCATAAATAGTGTGTATACACAATCAACACCCAAATATGGAAACCCATTACAGGAAATAAAACTACACCCCAATAGGGGAACTCATCATGAGAGTCCTGAGCTGAATTAGTTTCATTAGATTTATCTCATAAATCCAGAGTTACAGGATCAATATGCTAGCATGATTGTCCTGAACACCTCCTAACTATCTAGGGAGGCTCCTGTGTGCTTCAATCAGCCAACCAATCAATCAAATTGGCTATTAATCATTTAAAACCATTTCAAAATATAATTCCAAAATTTCATTTTTCAACATGACTTCTCATTTCAAAAGCAAATAATAGAATTTCATTATTTTATGTCATTTAAAATCATATTTAAATTTAATAAATTTTATCAATATCAACATCAAATTATTTCATCAAAATTATTTCTAAATAATGTGATCATTTTTTATAATTCCTCCCAACAATTTTTGTTCCATTGAAATTGCGTTTTTTTACAAATATCATGCCCATTTCAAATAAAATTTCAAATCCTCACATATCCATTATGTCAAAAGTTTAATTTTTCAATACAATTACTTATATTATTTGGTTCTTATACTTTTATCAAACATGATTACTCGTTTATTCAATATTTTAATTTTGTTAAAAAGTGTTTTTTCTTTAAGGTTTATTATTTAAATTTTTTATTTTAAAATTATTTTCACCCCTCTTTCCATTTATCGTAATCCAAACTACATTCTTTTCATCCTCAAAAAATCTCAACCTGACTTCTTAGTTTCTATTTATCTTCTTAATCTATCCATTTTGCATATTTCTTATTTCCTGAAGTGAACTATCAAGATCTTATACCTACTTAGCTCTCAAATCTAGTTGTGAATCTTTTTAATTCACTGTAACAGTATGTTGCTTCTTAAGAGGATAGTGTATCTTACTAAGAATTTTTTAAACCCTTATCAATATTTTTTTTTCAATTTTTCATCCATTAGAGAAATGTTATCATGGAATAGTAAGGTTTTTTTTTACTCTTGTATTTTACAATATTTGAGAAGGAGTTCCATATTCCATCCTGATTAGAAAATGAATTCTCCATGGAACCAAATTCTTCCTCTAGCTATGATTTTTCATCATATAGATCCTTTATAAAATCAAGTATATGTGCAATAAATTCATTTGTAAAATTATTCAAATAACTTAAAAAATGAGAGTATAAGTATTAAAATATTTTTATCTTTTCAAACTCTCAAAAAATACTTTAACTATAGTCAACAAAGTAATATCTATCAATATAATCAATAGACATGCACTTAACATTCTAAATACATTTAGATAATGGTCAATCCTTTTTCTTATTCACATTATTTATTACCTTCCTTTAAAATATCTTCATTATATTTATTAGTGACTTGGATGAGAATTATGAAACTTCATTAACATTAGTGTAATTAAATTTATCCATATGAGGCCACTCAACTTCAAAAAATAGTTGAAATTTTCACTTCATTAATCTATATGAAATTTATTGGGTAATCAAAATAGGTCCAATAAAAGGGTAACCTAGCTACTATACCAGTTAAAATTTCTAACATGGATGATGTAGACACTTGACAGGGGGTTGAATTAGTTGTTGATAAATTTTACCCATTCTAAATTATTATTTTATTATTTTACCCCCTTAGAAATTCAAAATCTATTTTCAGTTAGTGAAATTGTATCTATGTAATATTTTACCAAGAAAATATCAACAATATGCATGAATGTAAAAAAATAAAAGGAACATGATATTTTTATAAGGTTAGGTACAAATACATAATCCTTTCCTCAATTTTTTGTTCGATGCAATTAAGGATTCTACACTATAGTCAATGTGACTATAAGAGGCGGTGTTTCCCATACCTACATTTCCTATACCTACAATGCCAGTGTCCCACTGGACTTACAAATGCCTACTTCTCAGAGGAATTCTTCCAATAGATTCAACCTATACTCATTAAATTTCATGGTGATATACATATACACCCTAAGTCTTATAGGTTATATGAATTTACACAATTTATATGAAAGTATTTTTAGTGGATCCTCCTTATAAGTAGATTAGAAACTATGCACATGATTATTAAATATTTGTAATATTAATCTCTTTATTCTCAATATAGTATATTCTAATGCCTAAATTTATTAAATAAAAATGAATAACATTTTGTTCTCAGTCACTACTCATCCTCGTAGATCTTTAAAAACTTCTCAAATAGTTTTCTCACTACTTAAACAATTGAAAGATCGATTCCTAATATAAGAAACAAAACACAATCAATATTTCATCCATGTTTATTATTTTAAAACTTCTACAACCATGTTTTTATTAAGAACCAATTATTATTATTTTTCTTCAATACCTATAAGATCTTATCTTTAGCACAATCTTCGATTATTATTCATCTTCATTTCTATATGTTATAGCATCTCTAGGTTCTTATTCAAAAGTATTTCTAATTTCTCCATGTGGTATGGTTATCATATTTTCTATTTTAACAAACTATTATTCTCTATTTTTTTTATTTTTATACATATATCACCTATACATTTTATTAATCATTTAGGAATAAATAATATCCTTAATAATTATTTATGTTCCCATTATTCTCATTTAATTTTTCATCTTTATCACATGAGGGATGCTCCTATGATCTCACTTCTCTTTTGTACATAGGATATTCCATAAATATCAATATTCTTCTTACCTCAAAACCATTATCTCCAGTATAAGGAAAATAACAACCTTCTAATTTTACTTCTCATTTATCTCAGTTAACATCAAATATTCTAGATCCTTCCCCCAACTTCAAGATCTCGTTCCTTTCTTACTTAGCTTATGATTATCATTTTTATTATCATAGAGTAATGTATATTTAGATTAAATAACCAATAGTCTTAGTCTCTTATTCCTTAAAATATATCCACTAAAATTCATAGTTTTTTTTCTATATCCATATAAAATATATAAATAATAGATCTTATAGTGTAGAACTCATTTAATTTTGTCCGAAGAGCTTTAGTGCAATCCTTTATAGATTCCATTTGAATCTGTACAGACCAATAGTATATTGAAACTCTATTGAATATGCTTAGATCATGGTTTAAATTAGAATCATGATATTGTAATTTTAAATAAAAACACAGTCATCTTTTAAATTAATTTTCTATTTGTTATTTAATTTTTTCAAATGAGTGCATCATTATAAATAATTTAAAAGCTTATTATTATATTTGATATTCTTCTCTCATAGTTTAAATATCAACAACTCAATTTGTAGATATTTAATCACACACCCTTCCTGGCTTTTTTAGTATTTGAATACTTGAATAACAGTTTCATTATCCTCAGAAATGAATTTATCCTTCAGAATATAAATTTTAGAAAATTTCAAAATTTCACGTAGTATGTATGTAGAATTTCCTTACATGAATCACATTATGGAATTAACATATGTGGATATTGAGTACGTGGGTATCTACTTATGATGTTCTTCATGAATTAAAATTTGGATACATGGTTACACTTTGTCAATTCACCTATGTGGTCTGAATTTTCATATATGGGTCAGCTACATAGCTTTTAGCTATGTTGCTAGATTCAGATAAGTGGAAATTCATTTGGTTACATGGTTCTATATTTAGATACATTGTAGAATTTGGATATGTGATTCATCTATATGAGTCATATAGTGACCCTCACTTTTCATACATTTACATTAAAAAATGTTTTCTAAATACTTAAAACATTATAAAAATAGATGTCCAAATACCGTACTAGTCTAGTGCCTTTGGAAACATGAAAACATAAACACCAGTACATAAGTGAGCTAAATTATCTCCCATCAGGTTCTTCACGAATAGAAACCTTCTCAAACACATCAAACATAGTACATATCTTCATAACCTGGGGAAGGAAACATAAAAAAGAGAGATCTCAAATGATTAGTAAGGGAAAATAAGGGATACATGTAAGCATAAACATGAGCACAAGGATATACGAATGTGATTATAACATTAGAAAACCATACCCTTCACATCATAAGATTAGAAACATGAATCATGAAATAAATATTGAATGTTAATAAGACATGAATCATAAAAAAAATAAAGAACCTAATCCATGAAATCATATCATACGAATAAGACATGGAATTTTGGAATACATAAATATGTTATATCATTCCCTATAAGTCAATATGAATTGATAGAACTTATTAAGTCACTTCATGGGAACCAAACATATAGGGAAGAAAACACCACCATCCCTAGTCACATTCCTTTCCTTATAAGGGATCAGGTTTCCCATATTTTTGTAGTATATTATGGTTCCCCATATTTTAACTTCATGGTGACTACACCTATTGGGTGAGACACACCACCATCCCCAATCGTAGTAATTTACTTATAAGGTATCAAGTTTCCTCATATTACCATAGTGGATCAATACCATTAACTTTATTCACATCATTATCTCACGAGATATAAATATTTACCCAATTCATTGGATGGAGATATAGGTCCCAACCATCTCATAATAAAATCATTCATATGTGTGACACAAGATAATAAAACATTAATCATATCCTTACCTATAAAAAGAGATGGGTTTTATAAACATCCTATAATAATCCCATGAAATGAAATGGGTAACAATAACTTTTCATCACATCATAACCTATGAAATATAGATAGGTTTCATAATTATTTCATCAAAGAATAACCCATGAAAATAAGCGGGTTTAAAAAAAATATAAAACATGGAAGAGAAACAGGTGTCATAAGCATCATCCCATTAAAACATAAATCATTCAATAAGGAATATGAATGAAACATTTGGATCATTTTGTATAAGGTAATGATTAACATAAAAGGAGGTCATTTTATATAAAAAATAACTTTTAAAGATATATTGAAAACATTTCTTGCGGAAGATAACCTTTCTTATTTTAAAAATAATATTTAAAACATAAAACCTTCTGAATACCATTTTTTTGAAAATAAAATTAAAAAATTATAAATAAATCATTGAAAACATTTTGGAAAACATTTTCTTTGAAAACATATAATGATAGCTTAAAATATTTTTGAAACCCATTTCATTAAAAATACTTTGAAAACTTTTAAAGGAATCTTGAAAACCATAAAAAAAATTTAAAATCATTTTTACTTGAAAATGATATTAAAATAACATATTTTAAATAATTTTTTAAAACATGGGTTTTAAAGTTAACGGCATGTGTCTTAAGAAATTCAAATTGAGAAAAAACTACTTTTATGATTTGGTAACCCTTGAAAAATAAACCCCATGAAAGATAGATCATAAAATTGATGTGTAAATACCCATAAAATTAATTATAAAATCATATAATACATTCATGGTGTGTAATATCACAACACAAAATACATTAGTGGTGAATAAGTCATAAATCTCATAGAAATAAAAGTGAGACTCGAAATCCCCTTAGCTTGTGTCTTGAATCTCATAATACTCATTCAAACCTCCTGTATAATAAATATATATTTATTATAAAGAACTATATTATTATATATAATACCATATATGTTTTTGATTATTACTTTATATTACCCAATTGTCAACAATTTTATGTTAAGGTTTCACTTTGAGTAATATCTGCTTTATTCTTCACATGTGTCTTAATTTGTTATATCTTTGGTCCTTATATTTATATCATGATTTCCAGAATGAAAACCATGATATGAATATAATTTATATTCAGTATATATGTTTTATAATAATCCATAGTATATATAAGTATGAAATGGAATACACCATTCATGGAGATGATATGCCGTACGTATGTATAAACGATATTTCCGTTTAATTATCATATTGAAAGGAAGAAAGTAAATGACACACAGACACATATATCTATAAATATCATTATTATAGTATAATTATTGTATCATATATATCATATAAGTTCAAAAAACCTATCTTTAATACATTTCATTTAGTTTTTGAACAAATCACATCACTTTGAGGGGGCGATAGTCCACACTTCCTCAAATGAAATTATCGTATTTACAAAAAAAGGAAAGTATAAAGATATGTGTTGTAAAAGAGTTAAATAATATTAAATAAATAATATGTATCATATATATAATATATAAATATATTTTATATCATAATTTCTCCCATTATAGGTGGTAAAGGAAAATGAACAATCATCGTTTCGTAAGGCGAAAGTTTATTGTACACATTAATAGTATGTTCATTACCCATTGGATGGACATGCGTGTAAGTGTAGGTAAAAAAATTAGTATGAAAACATATAAGTATATTTATGATACTTTTTTTGTTAAATAATAATGGAATAATGATAATTTAAAGAGTGTATAAAGAAAATAAAATAAAGGAGCTTCAGGGAGGGTGTTACCACTTAATCAGGTAACTCCTTTTGGTTTTTACCAAAGGGATTCCTTAGAAGGTTTTCTGCCAAAAGGGAGGATTCATGGAAGAATTTATGGATTTTGGGAGGTGTATTGGGTATATCTTTTCTAAACATAAT
The DNA here is from genome assembly GCA_963277665.1 of Viscum album. Lineage (NCBI taxonomy): Eukaryota > Viridiplantae > Streptophyta > Magnoliopsida > Santalales > Viscaceae > Viscum > Viscum album. The sequence goes on along the minus strand of OY728156.1, from coordinate 1,628,080,189 downwards.
AGGTTTGAGATGTGTTAATAATGGGTAGAGTTGTTGTCCTTTTATAGGGAAGGGAGGGGACATACTTGGATTTTTTGAAAATAAGTTAGGTTTCCCCACGTTTTTTCCTAAAGAAAATTCATAAAAAGCCAATAATAAATAAATAATGGAAGTTTAATGGATGAATAATGTCGAGAAAAAGGGTTTTGGACAAGTTTATAGGTCATTTGGGCCCTTATGTTTAAGGTTTATTCCCTTGTTAAGCTTAATTGTACCTTAATCATTGTAATTAATTATAGTTACATTCAATAATATTTTTGGTAGAAAACGAATTTGACCTTATTAGAAATTATAAATTATTCTAATTTGAAATATGGAATCCATTTTTTAAAATTCTAATAACATAAGTGACAAAAACTAATTTAAATTTAATTCTACTAAAGGGACAACACTGTGGGTTTTTAAAGTAAAAATGATCAAAAGTTTTCTAAGTTTTTATATACAATTTCATTGTGAAATTGGTTATAATGAACTAAATTAGATTAAATGATAAAAACTTAATATAATTAAACTTTAAAACAATTTTAAAATATTGATTAACCTTAAAAATAAATTAGATGAAAAAGTAGTTTTGAATTAAAATTAAGTATTTTCACTATTCATCCAAAAATGATGTTTCTCAGAAAAACCCCAAAAATTCACCCTAAGATAATTTCAACATTATAAATTTAAAAACAAAGTTTATTTTATAAAATTAAATTTCTAAATGTGTTTAAAATTAATTTTATTGTTTTTCACAGAAGGACATGAAAAGCAGTTCATTTGATAAATTAGTATTTTTAAAAATATAAGGACTTAAAAAAATGATATCTTTCATTATAAATATATTTTATTTATATAAAATAATTATAAATAATATATGAAAATTATTTATTACTATTAATATTACTATATTTAGTGGATATTTTATAATGATCTCATTTAAATAACTATAATAAAAAAAGATGTTTCGTAGAAACTCAGTGGTGCTTGTAATGTACGCCAAGTCAGTGTTGCATATAACATATGAAAAGTCAGTGTTGCATGTAATGTACATTGATTAGGTTTTATGTGTAACATACACTAAGTTTATGTCATGTGAAAGGACTGTTTGACTTAGTGTAATGTAAGATATAAATGAAAATTTAATTTATTCAAGAAAATAAAACGGTTCATAAAAACTCAGGGTGTTACATTAAACCCCCCTTAAAATTAATTTCACTCTTGAATTTCACAATTTAGGTAAAAATAAATTAGGATACTTTTTCTTCCTCATATCCTCAAGTTTCCACGTATCTTCCTCTAAATGGTGATTTATCCACGAAAACTTCACCCAATGAGTGTTTTTTGTTTCGTAGAACATTCTTTGTACGATCCAAAATTTCAACTAGTTGTTCCTCATAAGAAAGATCCTACTCCAGAGGTATGACCTCTAATTTTAGTACATGTGAAGGATCTAGTTTGTACTTCCTTAGTAGAAATACATGAAACATATCATGGGATTTAGAGAGGTTTGGAGGAAGTTCCAAGCGATAGGATATCATCCTGATATGATCAAGAATCTCAAAGAGACTGATATAACTAGGGATTAGTTTCCCTTTATTCTTTAATCTCATAACTTTCTTCCAAGAATTATTTATAAAAAATCCTTCTCATACACTTCATATTCTAGATTATAACATTAGTTATCGACATAACTTTTCTACCAAATTTGAGATGCCTTGATATGCTGTTGAACGACTCTAACCTTCTTGACCATTTCATTAGTGATCTCAGGTCCAAATAGATTTCCTTATCAAACCTCATCTCAGGATATTGGATCTCTAAATTTCTTCCCATATAGGTATTCATAAGGTTACATATTAATTCTTGAGTGAAATCTATTGTTGTACAAAAAATTAACTAGAGGAAGGTGTTGATACCAACAACCTTTGAAATCTAGAGAACAAGATATCAACATTTCCTCTAGGGTTTGAATTGTTCTTTAAAACAAAAAATCTGTCTGAGGATGATAAGAAGTGTTTAAAATCAATTTCATATCAAGTTATTTCTAAATACTTTTCAAAAACTTTGGGTAATTCTCAGATCCCAATACGATATAATAGAATGTGATACTCCATGAAACCTTACCACTTCCTTAATGTATATCCTCATAAGATGACCCAGAGAGAAGTCTTATATGATAGTAATAAAGTGTGATGAATTTTTAAGGTGATCAAATATGACACATATATCATTAAATCCTTTTGAGGTTTTGGGTAGTACATCGATAAAATCCATAATGATGTTCTCCCATTTCCATTCTGGTATGGGTAATGGATGTAAACCCCCCTTTGAATTTTGTCTTTAAGCCTTAACTTGTCAGCATACCAATAATCAAGATACAAACTATTTGATATATCTCTTCATGCCATCCCACCAAAAGTATTCTTTAAAATCCCTGTAGATCTTCATACTTTCAGGATGAATAGAGAATGAATAACTATGAGCTTCCTCTAGTAGATACTTCTTCCAATCTGGTATGGAAGGAACAGATACAAAGTTTCTGAATCTCATCATTCCATCCTAATCAAGGTTAAACTCATGAGAATTTCTAACTTCCTTTTACAGCTCTACATTTTCCTTTTGCACCTCCTTAATATTTACTTGGATAAAGCGTTGAACATTCACTACAAAATAAACAGTGTTTAGCGGCGGTTCACAAAACCGCCGCTAAACGTTTTCCGAAATACATTTCGTGGCAGTTTTTAATAAACTGCCTCTAAACCTTTGTTTTTTTTAAAAAACCCCGACCCTTCCCTACCCCAACCCCCGTTTCCCCCGACCCCGCATGCTGCAACCCTCACCCGCAGCCCCCCGCGACCCCCCGGCGATCCCGCAACCTCCTCCGGCGACCCCGCGACCTCCTCCGGTGACCCCGCGACATCCTCCGGTGGTGCCTGCGACCGGCAACCCGCGACCCCCTTCTCCCGACGACCTTTCTCACTTCGACCTCGGCCCCAAAGTGAGTTTTCTCTATTATCACATCCATCTTGATGATTTGTTTCAAATTGAATCTGAGATTCATTATATGGGTCTCTTGGTTAATGGATTTATTTTAGTTTTTGATCCTATTGGTATTTATTTCATTCATTTTTAAAAAAATTATGTGTTTTAGGTAGTAGGCTTTAAAGATATCTTTTATTTTATAATCCATACTTTCTATATCATTTTTTTGGATTATATAAGTTGATTAATAGATTGATTTATGATTCTTATAATGGTTTTTTTTGAATTATTTGACTAAATGATTTATTAATTTGGAATTGATTTTGAAAATGGATTTTGAATCATGTTTTATTTGAAATTAAGTAGTTTGATTATTGATGTGTGATATTCCCTCCAAATAGTTTGAATTTTTAATTTAAATCCTACATGTATGGGTCAATTGTGAAATTGAAATCCTTTATGTGTGGGAAAATTAATAAATGAAATCCTTCCAATATGGGCTACGATAGATGGGATCATGTGGTACTTAGTAAGGGATATAATAAGAAAATAATTCTAGGATGAATTGTGGCTACCTATCAATGATTTACACTAAAAATATAAATAAATATTGTTTCCATAGTGGATTCACTTATCAGGGTGATTAACTCATTTAAGGGAACATATTTTAGGGATATGTATGTAAATAGTCATTTGACCATAGATTTAAAAGGATCTTAGATAACTTATACCTAATATACCATAGGAGTATTTTCTATTGTTTTCCTTTTCAAAGAGGTTATTTATAAATACATTATGAAATGGTTTAATCACATTTATTTTAAATGGAATATGATGTATCAATTTGATTATTCTTTTTAATATATTCTAAAAGTGTGAATTACCATATTTTTAATATATATATATATATTTTATTATTTTATTTTCCCTTAATAAGAATAATTGTTTTATTTTTCTAATGTCTCCTTATGAAAAACATGGTGTAATATTTCTAATATTCATTTTCTCACACCATACACTGACCATTGGGTGTTTTCAGGTCCTTTTTTATATAATGTATGTAACGGAAAGGTTCCTCATAGAAGTCATGGGTATCCATGTTAGTAGGGTGTGTGATATTTATGGTTACATGGTGTAATTTTTTTCATCATATCACATGGATAAGGGTTGAGATCTTAAAACCTCCCCACCTTATAACATATCATCACATATCCAAACTTCCCAAGAATCACAGCACCCCTAAGGCCAATTTTAGTTCCACGGACCCACCTATAAACTTCCATCTTCTAATATACTCCTTGAACTCAACCATGTTATAACAACACTCGGACTAAGGAAAAGGTCCTACCTGAAAACATTTTCCCCAACCATGAACCACAATTAAAACCCAATTATCTTTGAGGACGCATCCACCTCAACTATTTATTATCAACATCAAATGAAAATTAAAGGTTTAGGTAATGTTACTATACCACCGCACAAGAGGATATCGATAAGGCACTACACTACCCTGTGGAGAGCCAATCGGAATACCTTTGTTCCAATCCTCTCCACAACTCATGGCCCAAAATTCTTAGCACCACCTCACCTAGTTACCAAAATTATAATGGTGACAGAAACTCATTTTCGCTGAAGGGATACATAGATTCCAACCACATTCTTTGACCTACATCAATCCAGAACTCAAGGCCCAACAGCCTCACTCCATTTCAAACATCCAAAGCACAAACCAAGCATAACCTTCATCTCAAGGTATTCAACCATCCAAAACCTGATCCAACACCCATCACCAAAACTAATACACTAATATGGTTCCTACCTGAGACCATCCAACTTGAAACTCTATCCACACCATTAATCGATTACTTTCCTTCCATGGTTCTCAACACCATATTACTTACTTAGTCACCACAATTTTCTAGTTTTGAGAACTTCACTCATCATAAAAGAGGTCAACAGAACCTCAACTCAACCTTCAAAACTTCCCTAACATGTTTTCCAACTCACAACATCCATGAAAACTCCACCCAATTCTAGCATTCATTATTTCTGCCAAAACTACCCAGATTTGTCACACTTTCGCCATCCATATCTCAACCAAGGACTACTTGGTTATTATTCAAAACTCATTCACATTACTAGGATAAACTTATCATTTCAACATTAACTTGAGGTGCCTCGCAGCCCACCACATCCATTCCATTTCTATCCAACTATGTCTTTCCATTCCTGCTAACTCACTCCGTTGGTTCCCAACTTCCCCTATTAGCATGTCGCCCCTCTACCCAAACACGAAGCCTTCTCACTTAAGGTATACCTCCATCACCTACACACACCATATCCAAGTTCCACCTGGCCTTCCCTAAGAACCCCCAAACATGTCCCTTATAGGTTTCTATTTGGAACCTTGATTCCTCCACATCCACTCTACAGTTTTCTCCACATTTCCATGAATAACATAATTCTCTCCACCTTAGGAGGGTCATTATCACTAATTTATTCAATAAATTCAAACACCATGTCTCATGATTCCATCACAAGATGAACCCCAAAACTTAAATGTGGCCATTTAGATTTCCCTAGAATAATAAAACAAACATTACCCATTGTGAAAATGGTTTCAGTGAATGTAGTTAACTTAATTTAAAATTCATTATGATCAGTTTCGATCACACATCAATGGGGTGTTGTTTGAGGAAACATAAATGTGTGATCGATGGTGTTATGATAAGTGTGTATCCCGATATTCTTATTGCTCCTCAATGAGGTGTTGACGCTGTCTCCTATGGACTAGACTTGTTCAGTTGGTCTGAAATGGTAAATGTGGTCAATGAATCATCTGTATTATATTATGCATACTTTATGGTCAATGGTTCATCTTTATTATATTATGTTTCTGTAATCTTACACTATCGTATATTTTGTGTAGGCACATTGTGATATACATGGATAAAAGCTGGATCACATTACTGAGGAACACACCTCAATATGTTAAGGGTTTGAATGGGTTTTTAGATTTTGCAATTTCTAATCGATCCGTTGAAGGGATAATAAGATGTCCATGTCCTAAATGTAAATTTAGAACATGGTTGAAGAGAGATGAAGTTTATGAACATTTAATACTGAAGCAATTCCCTGAGCAATATTTGTGTTGGATTTGGCATGGAGAATCAAACAATACAGAAAGATTGAGGACTGATGTTAATCCACAGAATGAGGTCCCAAGTTCTTCGACAATGGAAAATGAAATGCAAAACCTCATAGATGATGCATTCGGCACTGCAAGACACCACTATGAGCATCAAAACATATCAGAACAACCAGAAGAGGGTGCTACAAATTTCAACGTGACAAGTGATGTTTCTGAGACTGTAAGACAAGAAGATCAAGATTGTAACATATCATTGGATCCTCTTGATTCTGTGGAGCCAAATGTAAGGGAAAACTTTAGTGAGTAAAATGAATTTCATGATTTTGTTGACGATGGAAATCAAGAGTTGTATAGTGGGTGTTTGAAATATTCAAAGCTTTCATTTCTACTGAAGTTGTACCATATCAAATGTCTATGTGGAATTACAAATAAGGCAATGTCCATGTTATTGGAATTGATTCGGGATGCATTTCCTGAAGCAAAAATCCCAGAATCCTTTTATGATATGAAAAAAGTTGTTAACAAGCTTGGTCTGAATTATACAAAAATACATGCGTGTCCCAATGATTGTATGCTTTACTGGGGAGATGATTCAAGTAGACAGAATTGTAAGAAATGTTATTCTTCTAGATGGCAGTCAAAGGGTGATGTTGGAAGTATGACTGAACATAATTTCATTGAGAAGAAGAAAAGGAACACACCTGCAAAAGTTTTGCGTTACTTTCCTTTGAAGCCTCGATTGAAAAGATTATTCATGTCATCAAAAACCGTCTAACACATGAAGTGGCATGCTGTAGATAATAACAATTATGGGTTAATGAGACATCCACGAGATTCACAATCGTGGAAGACATTTGATTCATTATATCCAGATTTCTCAGCTGATCCTAGGAATGTTCGATTGGTAATATTTTAAATTAGTTTAAATATTTATAAGATAATATTATCTATTGGTAATCTTTTAATTACTTTAAATATTTATAAGATAATATTATCTATTTAACATATTTTATTGATGATTTATCTTTGTTTAATGCAGTCACAGAGTTTAGGGCATGAAGCATCCCGAACAGAACTCTGGCTGGATGTTCATAAAAAAACAGATGGAAGTTTTGTTAATGAACCTGCCAGAGAAGTTGGGGTATGAAGTCAATTATTTATTATAATAACTTAATATCAGTTTTTACTATGTTAATATATATTGATATTTGATTTATAGGTAAAAATTAAAGAAATATGGGATGTCAATCCTGGGCAATCCTACTCAGTCTCCCAGGATGACCCAGTTGGTCAAGTCCTTAGGAAGGAGCATCCTGGTAGAGTGCGCGGGATGGGTTTGGGACCCGTACCATCTGAGGTCTTTCGCATGCCATCAGGGATTTCGGCCTCATCTACTCCTGGTTATATTCATTTCATACCTGAAGATGCTCAGAGAGAGATGTCTGCTCTACAAAACACAGTTCACCAGCAGGGGGATCAGATATCTGCTTTGCAGAAAGAGTTGCTTGAAATACGTCAGCATATGAGCAGATATGCCCCCAGTGGTAGTGCATCGGGTAGTGGTGAGCAGGTAAATAACAAAAAAATCAAAATCATTTAGTTTTCAAACTTTTATTGGTTTTAATTTTTATTATAAATATGCAACAATATTTAATTTTCAATATAATGTTCTTACAGGTGGCAGCAAGTGGTGGAGATGAAGGTGGAGAGGGTGACGATGCAGCATCAAATGATGAGTAGTAGTATTGTTGATGTGTTGAACAAGTATGATAACAGTTGGTTTGTATATGTAACATTTATGGCACATAGTTGCCACCAAACATTTCCATGTCCTAACATTTTCTTGATTTCTCATGTTTCCTTCTATGCATTTTATTTATTGTGTTCTGGATTCCTCATGTGTTGACAAAAGATTCTTAATGCAATATGCATGTGATGATACCACATCCAATGAGAATACCATATATGTAACCCATATTCATACCCCTATTGGATCCATATCCAATATGTATCACACTAAAAGACCAATCCCATGACCATAAATGGCTAAGGCATGAAAGGTTAATGATAAAAGGCTCTGTCATGGCCTTAAAATTTTTACACCACTCCAATGGGTCCAGGAATACCAATTTGTTTTTAGTTTAGGCATGGTGGATGTCATTGGATTCGGTGGATGTTGGTTGGAAATTGGTGGTAATACCTTCCTTCTTCTTGGTTAGTTTCCTCTTATTATTCTCTTGTGGATTCAATACAATGATTCCTTTTTGGTCTAGGGTCTGAGTTGGTTTACATTTTGATGATATTTTGGCACAGTGTAGGTTTATTTGTGGGTTTTTCATGCATTTGTGGTTTATGGTCATTTCTTCTTCACCCTATGGTGTGCTGCGAGTCGAAAAATATTCTTTAAGGTAGGGAATCCGTTATTTCTCTTTATTGTGTATCATGCATGGGGGGTTACTCTTGTTCATCTATGGGTTCTAGTTGTGCTGGCTTAATCAAAGATAAATAATTGGCTAATTGAAACTGAAGGGGGAAAATAGGAATGATTCACATGTTTTTACAGCTTTGATATTATTATGATATGATGGATTGTATGGTATTGATACCTTGGTTAAAATTATTGTCATTGGGGGATTTTCTTTCACTGGATGATATGTGTTGTGACTGTTGTGTCTATTGTTATTGTTGTGATATCACCCTAAAAGGGAAATTAACCAACCACTTATATTTTTCTAATGAAATGGATACTCTATGATTATGGATTGTGTTACAACACTCCTAAAATAAAGTATCATGTGATAAAATACCCGTTGATAAATCTATAAAATGATCCTTGATGTGTTGTGATGCATGTACATGATTATGGGATGATGATGTGTGGATGTGATATTATTTGGGGCTGATGGGTGAGATGTGGCTGTGGTTTTGGAAAATTTAGGGCAGTGGTGGAGCAGATCCAACATATTTTTTTTCCAGTTCAACATTTAGCGGCGGTTTTAACCACCGCTAAATATATTATGTTGATATTTAGCGGCAGTTTTCACCGCCGCAGAATAGGCGCATCAAACACCTAAATTTAGTGGCGGTTAAAACCGCCGCGAATAAAAAATGTCAGATACCCATATAACTGCCGCTAAATGAAGGGAAACCGCCGCTAAATGACGGATCTATGACAAATTTCTAAAACCGCTGCGGAATCGAAAAAACCGCTGCTAATAGATTGATGACGCCAAAATTAGCGGCGGTTTTTGTAAACCGCTGCCACACAATATAGCGGCGGTTTAAACTGCCGCTAAACAGGAAAAAAACCGCCGCTAGGACCGGATTTTGTTGTAGTGATTCATTTGAGAAAGATAAGTTTTTCCCCTTACTTCAGGATTTCTAGCTCCATCCTTTGAACATCCAAAAATATTGGATCTTTTTTTATCCTCATCATGGATAATCTAGCATGATCCTTTAAAATCAATGCATTAACCACCATGTTCTCTTTCCCAAGGTGGTAATGTATTGAGAATTTATAATCCTTTATCAACTCTAACCATCTTATCGGGTTCATGTTCAAATCCTTCTATGTGAACATATATTTTATACTTTTATTATTAATATATATATCATCATTTTTTCTATAAATATAGTTCTTCTATATCTTTAATGAAAAAACTACCACTACTTACTCCAAATCATATTTTGGGTAATTTTTTCCATGAATCTACAACTATCATGGGTCATAAGTGATAACCATGTTATTATTCATAATAAAACATCCCAATCCCTTATTGGATGCATCACAAAAGATTAAAAACCTTTATATACTACATGTTAATGTAAGAACAAGTTCTATAACCAACCTTCTCTTCAGTTCCCTGATATTTTCTTCACATTCATCTATCTATAGAAAATTGACACCCTTTCGAGTTAACTTAGTCAGAGGAATAGATTGTTGTGAAAAATTCTCCACAAACCACAATAATATCTAGATAAAATAATAAATATATTGTTCTCAGTCACCATGATTGGTCTAGTCCAACATTCAATATAGTTTCTACTTCTATACAATCTCTTGAGATTATATGACCCAAAAAATGAAACCTTTTGTATCTAAATTTCACACTTTGTAATTTTTTCATATAGTTTCTCCTTTCATATGGTCTTTAGTATAATTCTCAAGTGGTATTAATTATATTAATTTATATTTTAATAGATAAGAATATAATCTATAAATACTTCTACAAACTGATCTAGGTAATCCCTAATGACTCTATTCATTAAATTCATGAATATAGCATGGGAATTAGTAAGACCAAATGGCATTACTATATATTCATAGTGTCCATAACTTTTATAGAATTCCATTTGTGTATATCCTAATTCTTGACCCTCAATTAATGATATCCATAATGAAGTTCAATCTTGGATAAGTATTGAGATCCATGTAGTTAATCAAATAAGTCATCAATACTAGGAAGAGAATACTTTTTATTGATTGTGATCTTGTTCGAATCTGGATAATCAATAAATAGTCACATTGATCCATATTTATTTTTAAAAAGAAGAAGAGGTGAAGCCCAAGGTGACACACTTGTTCAAATTAATCCCTTATCAATGTTTTATTGGTGTTGCTTCTCTAATTCTTGCAACTCAATTGGGGTCATTCTATAAGAGGTCTTTCAAATTGGTGTAAAACCAAGTACATGTTCTATTGAGAAATCAAATTTATGTTTTTGTGTAAGTCTTGGAAACTCTTTTGGAAAGACATCCAAAAATTCCTAGACAACAACCATATCATCAATATCAATTTTCTCTCCTACCATTTGAGATAAAAAACCCTTCTGAATGTGATTTAAGACGTATACACTAGATGTAATATTCAAAGTAAGTTCATACATATCATTACATTAATGGATGATCATAGGGATTTTTGAAATGTAAAATTTAACTTACCCTCCTAAATAATTGATGTTGGCATTATACAGAGAAAGCCAATCCATGCCTAATATGGAATTAAATTAAACCAGGGGAATAATGACAAGATTTGCAGGAATAACATTCTCCCAAACATCAATCAGAGAGGAATCATATACTTGAGATGCAATAATCATACCATTAGGGTATTTCACTGCTAATTACACATCTTATCATTTTTGGTGGAATCTTAATACCCTTATAAAATTATTTATATATGAAAGAGTGGGTAGATCCAAAATTAAATATGACATTATCATTTCTAAAGAGGATGGTAAGTGTACCTTTCACAATGTCTTCATCACATACCTCACTCGAACTAGTGATCACTGGATATTTACCCTTGTCCATTAGTTTAAGAGGTTGCTGATGTTGATCACCATCATTATATCTTGGGTTTGTGAACTGGTTAATATTATTCCCATTCTTCTTTCACTTGTAGCACTTAATCATGGGAAGGGAATTATGTGCCACTTTTTCTCTATTTTCACCGTTAGATAACTTTTTCCCATCACTTTGGAAGTAAAATTCTTGATGTCTTTCCCTTTCAAACGTAAAATATTTATTAGACCCCTTAATAAAATTTCTTCCATGCTTCTTCCCACACTTAAATATTAAATTAAATCTCATCTTCTTAGCTTTATGTTTTTTATATTTTCCTTTAAAATCCATATTCCTTTTCTTATCAAAACCATGAGATTGATACGTGACTCCAAAATCCATTTCAACCTTGATTTCACAATGACAAATCTCTTCATAGATACTAAAGTCTCTTATGGGCATTTCCCTTCTGATACTTTCCATTAATACATTGAATAACATATCAAATTTACTTTCAGGTATGATGATAATTCTAGATGCATAACTCACAATTATTGTGAAATTATCATCATAGGCACCAATAAATTCATCATACTTTTGCTTCAACTCAAGAAACTACTTTTACATCTTCGTATAAAGAACATGAGGAAATAAATTATTTAAGAATAAGTTATTGAACATATACCAATCCATGGAATCAATTTCATATTGATTCCTTATATTCTTGATTAGTGTCCACCACTGTTATTGTTCAACTTCTAACTAATAAACAGCTAGAATGACTTTCTCATGATCCAAACACTAGAGAATGGAAAATATCTTTTTAGTGGTACTGATCCAGTGTTCGGAAACAAGTGGATAAGAATACCCACTTAAAGTTGGTGGATGTTGCCTCATGAAGGACTCAACCAATTTTTTCCCTCTTTTGTTCATTTGGATGTCCACCATGATTCATATCTTGAGATATTCAGATGATCATAGCAACGATAATTTTCATTCCTGATCCTATAACATTGGGTTGCTCAAGAGTAAAATCATTTCATTTTACATTGCAATCACCATTAAAAAAGTTCATTATAGTTCATGCCATTTACTAAAACCAAAAGCATATATTAAGAAATAATATTCAAAAAGAGGAACCACATAATCATGAAAAGACACTTATAGGATTTCGAAATTATGACACCTTACTTGTTCTATGACACCTTAGGTTTATCATATGTTATTTATAGTCTAATTCTATTTAATTCCTTCATGAGGGTTCATAAAGAGTTCACAAATTCTCAATGTATATCCTCCAGGAGTGTCAAACCATGTGTGCAATAAGGCCCATTTTCATATACTAGGTTATGCTGAGTTAGGATTGACACACCTCATCGGAGTTGTTACTCCTAGGTACATCTATGCTAGAGACACATCCACTGGTAGTATCTAGACATGGATGTATTTCTAAGAAACAAATTATTATATCCTTTACCAAAATTCAATGACATTTTCCTTTACTTTTTATTATCCTTATACTTATCCTTAGATATGTCAATAGGGTTCTCACTAAGGTTTTACCATTCTAGATTCCAAAGGAAAATTAAAGCTTTTCTCTGATACCAACTTTATAAAATCTATCTTTTCATAAATTTACATTATATAAATTTTTTAGAATACTTAAATAATTATATAAACAGATGACCAAATATCGTACTTGTCTAGTTCCATTGGAATCATGGAAACATAAACACCGGTACATAAGTGAGCTACATTTTCACCCACTAGGTTCTTCATGAATATAAAACTTATTCAAAAAATCAAACATAATACATATCATCATAAACTGGGGAAAGAAACATAAAAATGGGTGATCTCATATGCCCAATAAGGGTAAATAAGGTATACATGTAAGCATAAACATGATAATATGGGTATGCGAATGTGATAATAACATTATAAGATCATACCATGCATATCATAAGATTATAAACATGAATCATGGTATAAAGCTTGGTAGTTCATATGAAATGATTCACAAGGAAATAAATAACATAAGACATGAAGTCATATCATAGGAATAATATGTGGAATTGTAGAATACATAAACATGTGATATAATTCCATATAAGTCAAGAAGTATTTCTAGAACTTATCAAGGAGATTCATGGGAATCACAGCTACAGGACATGACATACCACCATCCCTAATCATAGTCCTTTCCTTATAATGGATTGGGTTTCCCCATCTTTCAACTTCATCGTGACTACACCTACTAGGTGGGACACACAACCATCCCCAGTCATAGTCCTTTACTTGTAAGGGATCGAGTCTCCCCATCTTTCCATAGTGGATCAAGACCATCGAGTTTATTCACATAATTATCTCATGAGATATAAATCTTTACCCAATTAATTTGAGGGAGATATAGGTCCCACCCATCTCATAATAAAATCATTCATACATGTTCAACAAGATAATAAAACTTTCATCATATCATGAACTATAAAAAGAGACAATTTTTATAAAAATCCTATAATAATATCATGAAATGAAATGGAGGAAAATAAATTTTCCTCACATCATATCCTATAGAAAAGATATTTGTTTCATAATCATTTCATCAAAGCATAAACCATGAAAAGATGTGGGTTTCAAAATCATATAACCCATGTAATAGAAACATGTGTCATAAAAATCATCCCATAAAAACATAAACCATTCCAAAATTAATATGAATGAAAACTTTGGATTATTTCCTATATGTTCATAAGTAACATCGATGGATGTCATATTATATGGAAAATAACTTGGAAATATATTTTGAAAACATTTCTTGATAAAAATATACTTTATTATTTGAAAAATCCTCTTTAAAACCTAAAATATTTTAAATATCATTTTATCGAAAATAAACTTGAAAAATTATAAAGAAATATTTGAAAAAATTTTAAAACCTTTTTCATTGAAAACAATAAATAGAGCTTGAAAATTCTTTGAAAACTATTTTCCTTGAAAACTTATAAAAAAAGCTTGAAAACATTTTGAAAACAATTTATTTTAAAATACATTGAAAAAATTTAAAGAAATATTGAAAACCATAATTGTTTTTTAAATCATTTTCCTTGAAAATGAGCTTAAAATATAATATTAAAAAACATTTTTGAAAACATGGTTCTTAAAGTTCATGGCATGTGTCTCAACGAAGGATAATTGAGATGAAACTACTATTTCGGTTTGGTAACTCTTGAAACATACAAAATATTAAAGATAGATCATAAAATGGTATTTAAATATAGATAAAATTAATAATAACAATCATATAATATATTCATTAGCATTATAATCACCACATATAAGATATGAGTGGTGAATAAGGTGTGAATCTCACAGAAATAAAAGTGTGAATAGAAATCCCCTTACCTTGTGTCTTGAATCTCATTGTACTAGTTCAGAAACCCTATATAATAAATATAGGTTTATTATATATAAATATATTGTTATATATAATACCATATATGGTTTTATTGTGACTTTATATTACCTTATTTTTAAAAATTCTTTGTTAAGGTTTCACTTTGGGTAATATCCTCTTTGTTCTTTGCATGTGTCCTAATTTGTTATATCTTTGGTCCTTATACATAAATCACGATTCAAAGAATATGAAACATGATATGAATACCATGTATATTCATTATATATGTATTAAAATAATCCATAAAATATATAATTATTAAATGGAATACACCATTAATGGAGCCGGTTGGTTGTACATATGTATGAACACTATTTCCATTTAATTATCGTATTGAAAGGAAGAAAGTAAATGAAATATATGTATACATATCATTATTATAATAGAATTATTACATAATATATATCATATAATTTCACTAAACCCATTACCAATACATTCCATGTTGTGTGTGAATGAAGCACATCACTTTGAGGGGATGATAGTCCACACTTCCTCAAATGAAATTATCATATTTAAAAAAAATGGAAAGTATAAAGATTTGTGTTGTAAAAGAGTTAAATAATCTTAAAGATATAATATTTATCATATATATATCACATATAAATATATTTTCCATCATAATTTACACCATGAGATTTCATAAAGTAAAACTAACGATCATTATTTTATGAGATGATAGTTCACCATACACATAAATAGTATGTTTGTTACCCATTAGATAGAAGTGTGGGTAAGTGTAGGAATAACCCTTAATATAAAAAATATAATTATATTTAGAATAATGGTGGTTTTAAATAATATTGGAATAATTATAATTAAAATAGTGGAGAATGAAAATAAAAGAAAGGAGTTTGAGGGAGGGTGTTACCTCTTAATCGGGTAACTTCTTTTGGTTTTCACCGAAGAGATTCCATGGAAGGTTTAATGAAAAAATGTGAGTAATCAAGGATGAAAGTATGGGTGTAGGTAAGTGAATTGGGAATATATTGGCCAAACCTAAGAGGTTTTAGAGGTGTGAATAATGGGTAGAGGTGTTGGCCTTTTAGAGGGAAGGGAGGGGAAATACTTGACATTTTGAAAACAAGTTAGTTGTACCCATGTTTTTACCTAAAAAAAGTCATAAAAAACCAAAAAACTCAATAATGGAAGTTTAATGGAAGATTAATTTATATAAAATGGGTTTTGGACAAGTTTATAGTTCATTTGGTCCCATAAGTTTATGGTTCATTCCCTTGTTAAACTTAATTTTACCTTAATCGTTGTAATTAATTTTAATTAATTTCACTAATATTTTTAATCAAAAACTAAGTTTAAATTATTATAAATTATAAATTATTATTATTTAAAATATGGAAATCATTTTTCAAAATTATAATCATATAAGTATCATAAAATAATTTAAATTTACTTCCGTTGACGGGACAACACTGCGTTTTTTAAAGTGAAAATGATCAAAAGTTTTCTATGTTTTTATATCTAATTTCAATGTGAAATTGGTTCCAATGAACTAAATTATATTAAATGACAAAATTTTAATATAATTAAACTTTTAAAAAATTTAAAAATATAATTTAATCTTATAAATATATTAGATGAAAAAGCAGTTTTGAATTAAAATTCTTTAATTTTCACTATTCATCCTAAAATGATGTTACTCAGAAAAATCCAAAAAAATTACCCAAGATAATTTTGAAATTATAAATTCAAAAATTAATTTTATTCTATAGAAGTAATTTTATTTTTTCTTCATAGAAGGATACAAAAAGTAGTTCATTTGAGAAAATATTATTTTTAAAAATATAAGGACTTTACCAAAAATTATATTTCATTATAAATATGTTTTATTTATATAAATACATTATAAAAGATATTTTAAATTTATTTATTAATATTCATATTACTAATTTAAATTAATATTTTTTAATTATCTCATTCTAATAATTTTAACAAAAAAAGATGTTACGTAGAAACTCCGTGTTGTGTGTAACGTACACCAAGTTGGTGTTGCGTGTAACGTATGACAAGTTAGTGTTGTGTGTAATGTACACCAATTCTATTTTGATTGTAATGTATTCTAAGTTTATACCATGTGAAAGGAATGTTTTACTTAGTTCAATTCATGATATCGATGAAAATTTAATTTCTTCAAGAAAAAAAATTCCACAAAAACTCGAGGTGTTACAAGTCATTTGAAAATGAAAATGAACTTGAACATGCTTTAAAATTATTATTGAAAACTATCCAATATGTACAATACATGTGTGAAAACAAGACCACTCTTCCTATATCCCATCTTCCAGAACCATTTTAGAAATTACTTGAACTCCTTCCACATTACTTTTAAAGTTTTACCATGAAGTGTATCTTATTCAATCATCTGATATACATGGATTCTCAGGGATGTCCAATACATGTGTAACAACAAGCTCACTCTTCCAATATCCCATATTCCAAAACCATTGTATACATTACTAAAAATCCTGCCTCGTCACTTTTATAGTTTTACCATGAAGTGTATCTTGTTCAATCATCTGATATACATGGATTCTTAGAATTTTGTTAGCCAGGTATTCAAAGAAGCCAATTCGTTTTCTTTTCCCAATATATGAGCATAAACTTCTTTATACATTTGGTGGATACTTAAATACATAACCCAATAAATCTTTTCATAAATTACATTAATAAACCTAACAAAAAAAAAATAAAACCAAACACTTTTGGAAACTTCAGAATATTTTATTTAAAATAATATTATTTAATAAAATATTCCACTGGTTTTGGGATAAAATACCTCATATTTCAACAAACATATGGATAAACGCCTCTATCTTGAGTAAAAATCATTTTATCCTTATCTTCTTCTCAATTATTCAGTATAATCTAATTAATAATAAACCATTTGTATAGAATCAATAATCTCATATTATTTATAAATAATAATTATTAAAAAAACTTCTCTAATCACATGATAGAAATGAAATGATGATACACATCCTTTACTAAGAACCATTCAATCTTGATATATTCATTTTCATTCAAATTTAGGATTTAGTAACCCTTATCTTCACCATTTTAATATTAACAACAATTTTCATTAATTCATTCTTTGATTTTTAAATAATGTATGTTTATAACAGTTGAAATATATATTTGATATCATATACCCTTCAAAATAAAATAATTTATTTATTTAACATTGGTACCTGACATGGATATTCCATAAAGTTTATCAAACTCCTTAATGTATCCTAGATAATTTCATAATATGGAAACATTACTCTTGTTATGGAATCTTCCCTAAGTCTTTGGTAACATTGACTAGTAATTTGAGGAATCATTTTTGGACTCTCTAACTATCTTTTCTTCTTATATTTGAACTTTTAACCAATTTTACTATTGATACCACACCATAACCTTGACACCACATGCCTAGTAAACTTATCCTTGCCACTTTGGGAAACTTTTCAATCATTTCTTGAAATTATTCATATTATAGAATCATTTCCAATGATAATTACAAAATGAATTCTATATCCTTAACATTCCTTAAAGAAACATTTAATATCACTAAGTCATTAACAAATCCAATGATATTGAATAAATGAGTGGATTATTAAATTCATTTGGTTATTTTGTATCTAATGAATTTTAAACCTTATGTGAATCCACATATTCTTCTCATAATCATCTAGATCCACTTATTGAACAACTTCAACATTTGATTACTCATAAAGGATTATTCCAACACATAGAATATTCTTATTTATGAACTTTTCTAAATTTATAAGTTTTAAAAGTTTCTTATATAATCAAATACTTCTTGTAATATCCCACCCCAAATCATTATATTAAGAAGATATAGAGTACCACTAACCGTAGGTGACATCCCAATACACCAAAGGCTAGAAATAAATACAATGTTCTTAAGAAATATATGGGGGATGATTTATCATATAAAATAAAATAACCTATCAACACACAATATAAAAATAGAATTTTCCTATATTATGCCTGAATATAAATAATAAAAACAAATAAAAAACCAATAAAATAACCAAATCAGAGTGACAATGGAATACAAAATATCAAATGACAAAAACCAAAGGAAAACATGGATCAAAGACATCAAGGAACAATACAAAGTACTGCCAAACAATCTCAAAAACCCAACTCCACCCACCAATCACAAAGTATCAAGACAACTCACTAGATAAATAAGACATATTCCATTTACCTTTATACTAGTAGATGAAATTTGAAAGTGCGTCAAAGTTCCCAATAAGGGGGTGAGTAATAACTTAGTAGTAACTCTCTAAATACTTCCCAGCACATGCTAATAGGGAAATAACCGGTTATCACAATTTATATAAAATACTTGAAATGTATTTGAATAGTTTATATAAATCTATAAGAGGAATCCATGTGATAAAACCATAAATAAGATTACTTACATCCATTCACATTTGAGAAAATGTTTCATGTTGTAACACACACAATAAAGCTTGTTTTTACCATTGATAGTGGTATTCCATTTTTATTACCCATCCAACCTTGATGGAGGAACTTCTGACCATACCCATCCACTTTGAATGAACACCAACCTAATAATTCCAAATTCCATGTCAAATCATTTTCCAAAAAATCCCTTCCTTTGAATTTTTTTTATCAAACATATCTCTTATATCAAAACGATTTCATAATTCTAAAATAATTATTTTAAAATTACAAGAAAATGGGTTTTTTATAATATATGAAATTTTCCATAATTTCTAAAACACATCCATAACATATTACTTTTTTAAATAATTAAATATTACCATATAAAATAAAAGAAAATAAATTTAAGAAAACTAATCCTTTAAGTTCTATAATAATGGATATGATAGAGAAGACCCCTACCTCTCAATAGAAGATGAAAATGAAGAATGATACTAACAACTTCTAGTTTTGAGTTCACAACACATTTCCTTCAATAAATTCCACAATATATCATCAATATAAACATCCTAGTACATAGATATATCTATAATAAAAATAGATCTATTGATTTTAGAGGGTGATGAGAATAATAAATCTAAAAATAATAAAGAAGGGGATGTGATTACTGATAATTCTGGATCACCAATGAAATTTTATTTTACTAAAACTTTTTTTTGTATGAAGGGAATCACATTGAAAGCCTAGGAGGGGATATGAACTCAAGAATCTGAAATAATAGGAAAAAATGAGAGTTTTGGGTCCTTAAACCGAATTAAAGTATAAAATAATCCATGATAAGAAACACCATTCCATGTTTCTACCTACATCACCATGTAACAATACACCTAGAACATGATGTAGTCCTTTAAGAACATGAAATAGCATTCCCTTTCAAGTATTTCTAAAAACTATATTGCATGTTACATTGTATATCCTATTTTTTAGGAAAAAAGGGATACAATGAAACCTCATACACCACGACATACCCAAAATGAGATTACATTGTAGCCCACCAATTATTTCATAGGTGTTACAAAATTAGAATAGGTTCAAGAACTCTACCTTAATCCCCTTATGCTGCATCTGATGGTATCCACACAAGAAACACCAAAGGACTATGCCACTACCCATGATCTATGGATTATCCTTCTAAATAAATGAAAAAATACCTCCAAAATATATTCAAAACACACCAAAACTCCTAAAAGTAAATTTAAGATTTATATAATCTAAAAATACATAAAACAAGGGTAAGGTAACTAAAACTGGGTGTGTAACATTCTCCCCACAAGTGATCTTTCTATCCATGAAAAATAGAAAACCAGTATTATGTTGTAAGAGTTCAGACCATTTTTCTAACTCATTTTCATGCTCCCATATCTCTTCCAAAATCTGACCATGATTCCATAAAACCCATAATAATCCGATGATTTTCACATGAAATATATTTTCTTGAAAATACATATTTCTTACTAGCACATGAATCAATATAGAAACTACTTCAATACCATTATGGTCCAATCAAATCACATAGTCAGGGTCATGTCGGTACTTATTTAAATAAGATACATGGAACACATTGTGCACAGAATTGAAACTTAGTAGTAAATACAACCAATATGGTAAATCAACCACCCATTCAAGTATCTCAAAATTTTTAATGTACCATGGATAAAACATTCATTTTTTTACCAAAAATTATAATTCTATAGCCTTGGAAAGGTTCTCAAGAAAACATATTCATCTACCTTAAGTGATAAATGTCATCGATAGTTATCTACATCGGAGTTCTAACAACTAGGAGATGTCACCATTATCTTCCTAACAATATAAATATTTTTTGTTGTCTCATACACTAGGCTAGGTATGATAAGTTGTGTCTAACCATTTTCCACCCCAAAATGTATAGAATGATAAGGAGGACCATACAATGCTTAAAATGGATCCATATATATCAAATACTAAATTTTTTATTGTATGAGAACTCCACTAACAACATGTGATCATCCCATGAGCCTCCAAAATACATGACACAAGATCTTAGCATGTCTTCCAATGTTTGGATAACCCTTTTAGGTTTTCCATAAATTTGAGGATGATAAGTTGTGCTCATGGTCAATTAGGTTTCAAGGGATTGGTTTAATGACTTCCAAAACTGAGATGCGAACCAAGTGTACCATTCAGACAAAATTGAAATAGGAATTCCATGAATATTTACAACTTCTTGAATATATATTTTGGAAAAATATGCCACCATAATGGATTCATGAATAGAGATGAAGTGATCTAACTTAGTGGGTCAAACTATAATCAAACATATAACATCGTCTTTCTGAAAAATTCTTGGCATAAATATCTAAAATAAATAGTTAATTTCTCTCATTTACAAATAGGAATTAATAAAGAGTGAAATATACCCACTGGTTATTGGTACTATACCTTGACCTATTAATTGTTGAGTCATCTAGAGACAAATTATTCCACTTTCCTCTTCATTCTAGACCACCAAAAGCATTCCTTTAGAATTTTATACATCATATGGATACTTGGATGAATATCTCATTATGAATGATGGTAGATAAAAATAAGTTTTTCCTGATAATCCAAATGTTCCATGATCTGATCTCTAAAACATAGCATCGATATTCCATCCAATATCCATCCTTTAATGGTAAACCCACCATTGAGGTTTAAAAGCATGGTTAAACATTCAAGATCAGATGTAAGAGAATATCTAACCATATTAACCAAATTAGGAATGAGATAAATAGGAAGGAAAACTATAGTATCACCCTTTTCTACACAATCTAGATACATATCATCTATAAATTATACTATCTTCCATTGATTTGAAGCCTCTTTAGGTGATTGATTATATGAATTCGTTCTCCTAGAATCTTCTACATAATTTACTTTTCACAAATTATACATGAAATAAAATTCATACATTTACATATATTATATCCTTTTATATTGTCTTATAATAAAATAACTTTATGATAAAATGTGTTTCGAGCTCTTATGATCCGTAAAGAGCACAAAATTTTCACAAAAAAGATGATGAATCCAAGTATTGAAGGAATGTACTAAAACATCCAATTATATCACATGTGTTAGATAGTTCTTCTCATGAACTCAAAATTTTCATGATCCATAAATAATAACATGATATCCCTACATAAGAACATAACCCAACCTATATCCCGATTCATCACAATAGATGACATACCCTTGTCATGAACCAAGAAATGTAAGGATAATTGATGATGTAAGGAAAATATAAGCTCTTAGAAATATTTTTGGCACTCAAAATTCCATTGGAATACTATTACATTCCTCATGAAATTTATCATTTGTGATTTAAGATATTAAAAATCCTAAATAAATCATTGGTAGTATCCTGTTAATCCATGGAAACCATGTATCTCAAAAAAATTAATTCGTGGTTTTCAAGAGATGTCAAATTCCATTATTTTAGGATCTATAGAAACTCAATTTTCATAAATGAAATGAACCAATAAACATAATTCATGTATTAATAGATCACACATTGAAATCTTAGCATAAATGAAATGTTCCCACGAGATTCCTAACTCTGTAACCAAGTGTTCCTCATGATCCTCTTTAGTCCTGGTGTACACCAAAATAACATTAAAGAACACCACCACAAAGGAATCAAGATACATTTTAAATATTTTATTCATTAATTCCATAAACACCATAGGTTCATTCATTAGACCAAAGGTTATTACCATATATTCATAATGTCCAAAACGACTCTAGAATGATGTCTTCGGAATACCCTCCTTCCGAAATCATAGTTGGAGAAAGCCTGATCGTAAGAACATTTTAAAGAACCATTAGGATCCCCTCAATTGATCCAAAAAATAATCAATGATTGGAATATTTTACCAATTCTTTATCATGACATAGTTAATATTATGATTATCTACACAAATCCTAAGAGTTTCATCTACCTTTTTTACAAAAATAATCATTGCTGCTCATGAGGATGTACTTAGTAGAATTCGCCATTTTATTTTCAATTCTTATGTATTAACATTAAACTACCTCAAATACATCTATTCCATACTATAAGAAAAATTAAAATAGTACTATTCCTTGGTAGAAGATCTATCATAAATTCCACTTCTCTTTTGGGTTGAAACCCAGAGAAAATATCCAGAAAAATGTCAGGAAATTGGTCAATGATTATTGGAAAATCCCCATATATGATATGATCCACAAATACCAAGGTAAAATTTTTTAAATGATAATATATAGTCCCAACCACTGGTACCAAATTCCCTATTCTTCTTTCATTTATATCCCAATATTTTTTAAATAGATGGTCAATGCCATCAGAATATGCGGAACTCACCACCCGGGCATAATGGTTGATGTTGTCCTTGAATGATGCTGACTAGTACATTACCAAAATCAGGTCATAGATATCATTCTATAGAACATAGAAATCCAAAACCACTTCATCCCCATTGATTTTTATTGAAGACACAACACATTTAAAGGCTCTACACACCCATTTTCCAAAATGTGTTTTTAGTTTAAAAACAAAAGGCATTATCTCAACATGTTAACACAAAAGAGAATAAATAAAGGAGTGGGATTGAATTGTATTATAAAATTTTTTCATAATGTTTACATTCAAATTAAATTCACCTCACACCATCAACATACCAGATTGATCATCCATGATCATGTTCTTTCATAACCAAAGGATTCATGGTGTTACTAGAATCACATTTACTTTCTCAGTTCCAAGGATGAGAATTATTATAATGATGTCACTCTATTGAAGAATATGATATTTAATAAACGTGATAAAAATGTCCTATAACAACCCAAGATTGAAATACATCTACATTACATTAATTTTTTATAATAATTAATACATTACACAAAGAGATTCCCAAAGACCGTACTAGTTTAGGGCATTCGGAAATATGAAACACATTCTTCTAATTTGGTGAGAGATGTTAAACATGTACCATAAAGATCTTAACCTTTAGTTTTTACTACCTAAAACTTTTCTTTATATCATAGGGAAAGGAATATATATAAAAAGGGTGAGCTTAGAGGATCAGTAATGGTAAATATGGAATATATCAAACAAAACATGAACATAAGAATGTAAAAACATGAACATAACCATTAAAAAATAATACCACATATAACACATATCCAAATATTGAGTCATGAAATAAATATTGGAAATTAATAAGGCATAAATCATAAAGTAATATGAGCTGTTAGAAAATAGAATTCGAATAAAACATGGAATTGTGGAAAACACATAAGCATAGAAAATCATTTCCATATTATCCAAGGCTTATTTCTAAGACCATCAGAGTGGAAAAAGTCCTTTACTAAACAGAGTTCACTCCTCATTCCATTCATGTATTACTGAACCATGATTATTTACCATTACAGCCCTATATTATTGAACCTTAATCATTTCCCATTGCAGTCCTATATTAGATAATAGAGTTTATTTACTGTTCCAACCCTATATTACCGAACCAAGATCATTCCCTGTTCCAGCCCTATATTACTGAACCGAGATCACTTCCCATTCAAACCCTGCATATCTAATGAGATATAAATATTTACCAAATTAGTTGGAGAGAGATATATTTCCCATCCATCTCATAATGAAATCATTATTACATGTTCTACAAAAACATAAATCATTTATCACAAAATAACCCATGGAATAAAATGGGTTTCTTAAACATCATCCATCATAACATAATCTATATAAAACAAATGGATTTAAAAAATCCAATTCCATCAAAATAATAATAAAATCATATGAATAATAGGGATATTATACTCAAAACATAACCCTATTAAATAATTCCATCATAGATCGAAAATAATTTTTATAGAACACTTGAAATTAATTATTGAGGAAAATATTATTTCTTCTTCAAACCCGTTTTCTTCCTAAAAATGAAACGTAATTTTAAAAGAAAATAATTTATTTGAAAATAAACTTGGAATATTTTAAATTAATATTTATGGAAATTATGTATTATGAAAACATAAAAATCCATTCAAGTTGTATAAGTTAAAAGAAAACATTCTTCTCGTACTTTTTTTTTCAAATAAGTCAAAAATTACCTCATATCGAAAAAACAGAGGAATCCTTTCAAAATTTTTGATAAACATTTTACAATGGGTAATATTTACTTTAAAAAATTTATAATAATTGAAATAATATTTTATAATACATATTTAGGAAATATGGACATCGATGATAAATATTCTTATAGTAAATACTTATGTAAAAACAATCTCGGATAATAATGAGATTGTGAAATTATCCCTTACCTTAGGCATGATATCCTTTAATGTATCCAAATATCCTATATAATTATTTAAATAATATAATATAATTATTATATAATCATATTAGGTTTTAGGATATCATATATGATCATATGATCATATTTTTGTAATAACATTTCATTATTACTTGTTTTTCGGGTATTAACTACTTAATTTTCTTATGCATGTTTTGTTTAATAAGTCCTAGTTCTATTTATTATATCACAGTTATATCATTAAAAAATTATATTAATATAATATATATTATATTTATTCATTATATACATTCATATTATCATTCTTTAATGGATATCAAGTAGAATGAATCTCATTGCATCATGGCGACTGTAGGCCGTACATACGCACGAATGAAAAAATCATTCATATAATTGCGATGTGGTATGGAAGTGGATGGTATATTTTTTTTAAAATAATAAATATATTGTTATTATAATAATATATATTTATTATTTCCATCATTATACCCATATAGGTAAGTTGGTGGTGAAAAATAGATTACACCATGACGTGGAAACAGTAAGCCGTATGTACGCACATGTGGTGATTTCATTTGTTGTAGGATGGATAGAAGGTGGAATATGTTTGTTACATAATCATAATAATATCTTAGTGTATAAATTATACTAGATTTATTAATTTATGATTGAAACAACTAATTAATTGTAAGTATAAGTAGAAATAAGTTTGAAAGAATCGATAGAAAAAATTACCTCTTCTTCGACAAGCTCCCTCTTGATCTCCTATTAAAGGCACTAGAGTTAATATTTTGAGAAGAAAATAACCACCATAATGTAAATAATGAAGTTTATAAGTGAAATGTTCATGGTATATCTGATATTTAAGGATCAAAGTGAATTAAATAAGTGAGTTAGGAGGTACCCTTTTATAATTGAGGTGAGAGGAACTTTTGGAATCTCAAAAAATATTAATTTATAATAAAATAAAACCACATAAAAAACCTATAAAATTTCATATTTTAGAAATTTATATGATATAATGTTTTAATATCATCAACCAATTTTTTTTACATAAGTTTTTCTATCAATTTAAACCATATAATTTTAATTAACATAGAGTGACTCTATTTAATTTTTTACTATGGTAACAAATATTTCAATTTTAAAATGGGTAAATAATTACTTATTTTGTTTAAATTATACCATAAATGAATAATTTATAACATTTTTCACCATATAATAATTATTACATATTTTTTTTTAAATGATTTATTATTTTTAAATAATTTAATAAGACATTATTTTGATAAACTGTTAGTAGTGTCAATTTTGACCCTATTCAATTTATGGATTTTTAAAAATATCAAGATAAGACGTTACCCTAAAAAATATATATTTTGTTATATCACTAATTTAGAGACCCATATATTTAAATACATGGACATTACATTAATTTTGTGTAAGAATTAATACAAAACAAAAACAGACTCCCAAGGACCGTATTAGTTTAGTTTCTTTGGAAACTCAGAACACAATCTTCTAATCATGGTGATAGATCTTTAACATCTCTCATAAAGATATTCCCCTTTTGTTTTCTTACCTAAAAACTTTCCTTAAATCCTAGGGAAAATAAAACATATAAATGGTGAGCTCAGATGCTTAGTAAGGGTAAGCATGGAGAAAATAAAACAAACCATATACATTTGAACTTAAAAAAAACATGATCATAAAGTTTAAACATCAAAATCTTGAGTTGCAAAATAAATCTTGGTAGTACATAATGCATATATCATAAAGCAACATTAATGATGATAAAATATCATGGGAATAAAACATATAATTGTGTCATCCATTAAGCACATGTTATGATTTCCATAGTAGCCAAGGCATTGCTGCCAAGACCACCATAGTAGACAAAGTCTATTACCAAACTGGGATTACTTGCCGTTCCAACCCTGTATTACTGAACTGGATTCACTTTCCCTTCTAGACATGTCTATATCATGAGATATAAATCTTTACCCAATGCATTAGAGGGAGATATAGGTACCACCCATCTCATAATGAAATCATTATTTTGTATGCCATAAAATAAACACAAATCATTCATCATAACCCAAAGAATAAAATGGGTTTTATAAACCTCATCCCTTCATAAAAAAATCCATATAAAAGAAATGGATATCGTTTCATCATAAGAAAAATCAAACCATGTAAATAATATATACATTATACTTGAAACATAAACATACTAAATAATTTCATCTTAGATGGAAAATAGTTTTGATAAAACACTTGGAATGATTTTTTGAGGAAAATATCCTTTCTTTTTCTAAATCACTTTATTTTTACAAAATTCCATGCAATTTTAAAACAAAAGGATTTTGGTTGAAAATAATCTTTAAATATTATAGAGTAATATTAATGAAAATAAGGCATTATGAAACCGTAAAATTTTTTTCATGTCGTATAAGTTAAAAAAACATTCCTCTCGTACTTTTGCCGAAAAAGTCAAAAAGTACCTCATATGGTAAACAAAAGAAAGATTCCTTCCATACCACAAAGTAAAATTCAAAAAGTGGTAAACAAGACTTTAAACATACATCAAAGAATATTAAAAACAATATTAATTTTTTTATGAAACATGGACATGGATGATAAATATAACCCTAGTAAATACTTACGAATAAACGAATCTTAGAATAGAACGATATTGGATTAATTATCCCTTAACATAGGTCCAATTTCATTCATACGTGTCCGAAACTCATGTATAGTGGGTTTAAACATATTATTAACTTTTAATAGAACTATAATAATATTTATGATATCATATATGAATCACTTATGACTTTATATTACCCGTTCTTTTGTCAATTCCATGTTAAATCAGCATTTTGGGTAAACTCGTTTCATTTATCGTATGTGATTGGACTTTTTTTATTGATATAATTTCATATATCATTATATAATTACTTCCAGAATGTAAAAAATGATTTATATATAATATATATTCAGAATATAATAAATATAATAGATCGATAAATGGAATGAAATACATGGTTCACGGAGAAAGTAGGCCGTACGTACGCATGAACGCTGTTTTCGTTTCCTTATTAAATTGAATGGAAGTAAGTAAATAAAATATAAATAAATAAAGTATCATTATTATGTCATATATTTCATGATTATTTATTATATATACTTTATAATCATTCTGGAATTGTTAAGATGGTGAATGAATCTCATCACGACGGGGAGATGATAATCCGTACGTATGCACGAGCGATGATATCATTCACATAATTATTGAATGGAATTTGTGTGGATGATGTAATATCTAAGAATAATTATGATTTTATAATAATCATATATAGTTATTATTTCCACAACTATACCGATCCAAGTATGGTGGTGGTGGAAAAATAGATTACACCAGGACGTGGAGACGGTAAGTCGTACGTATGCACGCACGGTGATTTCATTTTTCATAGGACGGTTATAAGGTGAAATAGGGTTGTTTCATATTTATAATAAAATATCAGTATATTATTTATACTGATGTTCTTACTTTATAATGAAACAACTAAAGAAAAATAAGTATAAGAAGAAAGAAACTTGAAAGAATTGGTAGAAGAGATTACATCTTCCTCAACGTGCCTCTTTTAAAATTTCTCTTAGAGCACTAGAGTTGGTATTTTGAGAAGACCATAACCTATATAATGTAACTAGATAGGTTAAGAAGAGTAATTTTTAGGGTTTTTCTGAGTTTGAAGGCTCAAAATTGAGTGAAGAGGAGAGGGAAGGAGGTGCCCTTATATAGGAGAAGAGAGGGGCACTTTTGGAAACCTCAAAAATATTAATTAATAATAAAATGAAACCCCAATTAGAAACCTCATAAAATGACTAAATTTGAATATTATATGAGATAGGGATGTAATATCATAAACCAATAAAATTTAAACATGTTTTATGTTTATTTTAAACCTTATCATTTTGATTTATCCTTATTTAATATATTTAATTTTATTTGTGGTAATATTATTCTAAAATTTAAATTAGTATTATTACTTAATTATGTGTTGTTAATTTCCAATAATTGGATACTTTATAAAATTTTCGACCATATAAATTTCAATATATAATTTTTAAATATTTTTGTGATATTTAAACAATTTAATAATATGTTATTTTTATAAAATATCAATTGTGTCAATTTTGACACTATTCATTTATTTGAATTTAAATAAAATCCACACAGAAGATATGTTCAAAAAAAATATTTAATAGATTTATAATATTTCATATTAGTCTAAAAATTAATGGATCACATTAATTTGTTCATATACTATTTATTTTAATATTTTTAAAACCATTTATTTGATATTTCAATCAATAAAATAATTTCTACATCACTATTGTGTCACCAATAATGATAATTATTTAACCCATGAAAATTCTAAATAAATTGACATGGTGTAGATAATTTTATTATATTTTAGGTGACTATTTATGTTTTAAGTTTTATGAAGTTTATCACTAAATTAAAAATATTATACTTATAAGATATAAGAGAGTGACATGTTGTCACTTTCTTTGGTTTTAATAATAATTACATCCTTTTCATGGTCAAAAGTCCATGAAATGAATCTATTCCGACCCTTAGGTGATATGAGTCGACTTTTATTCATCCAATAAAATGTTTAATGGTGTTATGGTAATTTTATAATCTTATTTTTACCCTTAATTACCCGATTTACCTTTAACTGTAGTAAATAAAATTTACCGTAGTTAGTATTCATAATGTATAAAAATAAAAATTAGCTTATTATAATAATTTGGAGAAACTGATTCCAAATATGGAATAAATTTTTCAAAATTAAAAACACATAAGTGGGAGTATTTAATTTAAAATTAATCCCGCTATTGAGAAAACGGGTTTTAAAAGATAAAACGTTTCAAAAGATTGAAATGTTTTTACCTATGAATTTAGTGTAAAATTAATGCTAACGACTTAAATTATATTAAATGATAAAAAAATATTATATTTATACTTTAAAACCATTCAATATTATAATTTAACCATATAAATTATCTCGTTGAAATAAGATGTTTTTAATTAAAATTTAGCGTATTTTTACTATTCATCAAAATATGAAAGTTAACAGAAAAATATTAAAAAATTATCCAATGTTAATTTTTATATCCTTATTGAAATTAATATGTTTATTTCATCAAATTGAACTTATAAATGTTTCAAAAACTATAATTAATGTGGGTGCGCTATCAAAAGGCGGCAAAACTACATTTTTTGAAAAATAATTATTTTACTCGAGAAATTTATTTTGTTATCATACCATGTTCTATAAATGTTTAAGGTGAATTATAATGTCATAAAATTAGAAATTTAGTTACTATTATTCATAATATCTAGTTCATAATAATATTATAACAATATATTATTGTTTAGTGAAACTCAGTATTACGTACAACACACGCTATTGAGGAAGGTTGCTCTTGCATGCAACACAAGCCAATAATAATGTTTGCGTATAATACAAGATAATATAGTGTTGTGTATAGAACAATCTAATTTTGGTGTAGCGTACAACACAAGACATCAATGAAATTAACAGAATATTTTTCATAAAGTCTCAGGGTGTTACATTCTACCCCCCTTAAAATGAATTTCTCCCTCGAAATTCATCGGGGTTATAAATGGTTTACTACTTGAAAGTTTATTTAATAGAATCCCATATCATAAAAATTAATACCAAAAGTTAATTCTAAAAACTAAATTATGAAACATAACAGTTACCCAAATTAACTCATCACTAGGTT